>JAMXBB010000001.1:144379565-144501975 GCA_024138015.1 Lumnitzera littorea
CCCTCCAAGTCGCTTCGAAAGAGAGTTCTTCGATTACCATTGGTACAACTTGCCGTAGGTCCCTCCTAATGGGTAGAGGGTGCTAAAGGCTTTCTAGGTGCTTTAGGAGCATCTAATGATAAGAGCTACTCCCAAGCTCTTCGGTAGTAATCGAAGAGCGTTGGGGAGATGGCCTTACCTCCAGCCTTGTCCGGACAAGAAGCCATTCTGCGACCTTTGTAGATTCAATGAAGGGCTGGTAAGATGAATATGTGGTAGTTAAGCTGCTCGAGAAAATAAACTTCTAAACTCAGTGAACCAAGATGATTCGAATTGAGGGTAAGAAGGGGCTTGGTCCTAGTGATACTGAAGCGGCCCAAGAGATCTTATCCTATATGGCACTAAGATACAACTAAGAGGTTAATGCTGCAGAGACCATGGAGAGGTATTTTTGATACTCAATCTCCAAGCTTTTCCCTAACATGAAGAAGATTATGGGCGTGGGTTCGTTTCCCACAGACAGCACCAAATGTCACCTTTAAGTTCTTGTTGATAAATATTTAGGTTTTGTACATAAGAAGTCTGCAAAACAATATATAATGAGAAGATGCTGAGGGATTGTTCGACGTAATCACTTCGATGCTTAAGTTAGCAGTAACACTTTTGAGAATAAGAAGTAATCTAGAGTAATATACGAGCTTGATGTATAGAGTTTAAAAAGGTTTATCATTGAATAGTAACCTGATATTTACAATGGAGTGAAATTAATAGTTAAAGGTCAATTAGTGGAAAAGATCTTCTCTTACAAAATCATGAGTTCAACGCGTCTTACTTATTATAAACGTGACTGTTACACATTAGTTAATCTTTATCTTATACATTCTAACCGTTGTAAAGTTTACCAGACTTGATTAATATAGGCTTAGGGCTTAAGCCCAAAAGAATGAGCCTTAAACCATGAAACACGTCAGATACGATTGAGCTTGTAAAGCTCATGTCTAGAGTACCCTATCAACAGTCTTAAAGTATTGTACATGCTAGTATTCAAAACATTTTACATATGATGATGGAGTAAGAGCTTGAGACTCGCGTGTGGGCAACTTTAATCCATATGAAGTACATACATGGTTTTGCGCCGTGACAAGAACTAATATAGATGCTTCATAGGTTGGACATCAATTAGAGTTGGTCATAATTGTGGTGATGCCTATATTGTCGTGTCCCATGGTGCAAAGATCTCTAAGCATCAGGCCTTAATATTTAGGATAAAGTTGGCAAAAGTCATGGGTTGCAGGAATTTACTTTTTTGAACTGATAGCATGCCTTTAGCCCTAACAGATGGACCTTATAGCTTACATCGGGCTTCTAAGCTTTAATTTCCATAAGCCCAATATTCCATAAGCAGAAGTCATGTATGTTTTATTTATAGTTCTTCAAAGTGCAGGGTGGGTTGCTTCAAATTTCAGGAGAAAATTGTATTTCTACATTGCTGGTTGCTCCCATCCTCTCCAGAAAACTACTTATTATAGATTTTCTTGTAATAGCATGGCTCACTATTAATATATAATGTGGACCGTTTCTTGCTGGGCCAAAAATCAAAACATTACCCTTAAAGCACATACTAAAGAGCCGATTTATTAGGCACTTCCAAATGCCAGCTGCTGTTGCAACCATAAAATTAAAGCAATAGTTGCCTGAAATGGTCCACATCATAATCAGTCCATGCGAATCATGGACCATTTTTTAGGCCCCATTCGCTTCCGCCTCCTTGATGATGTAGCCACTTTCCTAAAACAAGGAAATGCAAATCTGAATAATCACTTGAATAGCTACTACACTCTGTCTTCTAAATAATCATGTCTATTATTAATTTCAATCCCTAATCTAAATAAAAACAGAATAAAAACAAACAATCGAATATACTATCTGATCCATAAATCACAATTATTACCGAAAATATAGTCCGAAAAATCCCAAAAACATATCTTAAGCTTTTCCCAAAGCCCAACTAAGATTTGTCTCTCCTTAATATCGGAAGGTAGAATTGACTGCATGTGACCCAACTTGCACATGGGTTCATACACCTGGTCAATAAATCGAAGCGGTGAAACAATTACCAAATCCACAATGAAATATCAAATATCAAATCCTCACTAGAAATAAAATACCAGACACTGAAACAATGAAGAAATAACTGTTAGACCTAGCTCCATTAAACCAATGCAATGCTGCTTTCACCACCTGGGGGCTTGCGGACTCCACCAAAGTAGTCCCGAGACTCTTTCTTTCCATCTGCAAAGATGTCATTGCCACTCATCTCTCGCAGTTTAGCTGAACTCAGTGGTTTCTCCGCAGAAGATGGTGCAGCATCACCCTTGAAGACATTGTTTCCAGAAAGCTCCGCAAACTTCCTATCATAGATCTTTTTTGCAGTCTTCATCACAGGTTCCTCATCAGAGACAATACTGCTCTGTCCTCCAGCAGGCTAACTCGTATTATGCAAAATCAAGTACGGCACTGTTAGTACAGAGCAAAAGAGATAGTTCGAGAAAATGCAGCTAAAGGAGAAATCAGCTCCAAAATATGTAATGGACAACAGAATATTTTCTCCCACAAAACACATCCAGATTATAGAGCCAAAGACAGCACGGCAACAAACAAATCAACCAGATACATTACAATCAAGCAAACACATGGGGCTAAGGAACCGGCACACACATGTCCAATATGTAGAAAAGCAAGGTCTTACATTAGATACTTTAACTGAAGTGCGTAGATTACGTGGTGCAGGCTCCCCCATATCATAGCTTGTATCTAGGGCACGAGAAGCCAATGGCCTGGGTAAAATTTCAGGGGGAGGTGCAAATATGTCGTTTCCACTGAGTTCTTTAGACTTGGCCTGAGAAATCTGCTTCTTCAGCTTCATATCCGAATCGCTCTCCAATGTTCCACTCAATTCTCGCTGCTTTGCCACCTCAGGAAGAGTAGTTGGTTTTCTTGGTGAGATGCTCTCTTCCTCACCAAATGATATGTGACTGATTCCAGCTAGTGCTTGCTAGAAAATTCAGGCAATCAAAAACCAACATAATAAAAAAAAATGAGAATTTCCAAGCAAACTCATAAGACAACAAACACAACAAAAAGCACAGAGGCAGAAGAAAGTACCTGATACATTCGTAGTCCAGTTCTGTTATTTGAAGGATTAGCACTGCCAGAATCAGATGAATCGTTTTCCCCATTGTGTGCAAAGATGCCGCTTCCTGTAATCTCCTTGAACTTGTGTGCTGAACAAGGTTTCCTAAAGGACGTAAAATAAAGTAATAAAACAAAAAATGATGTCAAAGAAAATTCTGTAGTATTTGAACATGATCATAAAACCTCTTCCCAGATATCATTTATGCCAGACTGTTTTACAGCCAAAATTCATGAACAGCTAAGACAAAACTGGTAAAAATTGAATCCTCAGGCTTAAACTATCTTAGCCAAGCTTTAATATGGAAAGCAGTACAACAAAAGTTAAGAAACTCACTGTTAAATAGCTGGTGCACATTTTTCATGGGAAACATCTAGCTAACAATATTAAAACAGTAACTATAATCTAATCTTCACATTAGTCAAATGTCAGTATCGTCACCTCAAAAAATCGTGGCAGTTTGTGGCCTATAGAAGATAGGTGGTGGTGGAAGATGCTATTAGTGGCTTGTGGCTAGTAGCATGTGATGGTGGTGTACTATATTGGAAAGGAGGAAAAAATGTTTTCTATGTTGGAAAGAAGGAAACTACTTCACTCATTTTCCATTGATACTTCTGTTCCAGTTGATCACCCCCATCAACCACCCACTATTGTTATTTCCATGTACTAATACCTACCATTGAAATGGAGTAAAAGATACTAGCAACTACAACCTATTCTAACTACTATGACAATATTTGAGCATTGCAAATGCCACATTGTACTAAAACAAGCGCACCTCCATTGGATAACAATAACCTATGATGAAAATGAAGGGATTAAAACGGAAGGAAAAGAAAATAAAAAGGCTATTTTCTTTTTCTTCTTTTTTTTTTTTATGTTTTGTATGTGGAAATAATGGAAAATAGAGATGAAAATAAAATAATCATATTTTGTAAAACTACCAACATTATCTTTGCTGCAAAAAGGGCAAATGAGAGATAAAGGGACAAGTGTTTATGCATTTTCCAGTCACAATGACCTTGGACTCCATCCAGAATCATCCAGATTGGTAATGCCCATGGAAAATTTTATATGCTTCATCCCTCTAAGACCAAATCACCCTCCTCCAAGACATAGAAAAGGCTCAAAGTCCCTCCAAATTCTCTTCAAAATGATCGCCTCTGGTATTTCTAAACAAAGTGTTAGTAAAAGGTCTTATGCGTGTAATCAAGAATGTTTATCAAAATGGAGCAGGGGGATAAAAGGAGACCAATGAATACTCCTACCACAAGTTTGACCTGTATATTATTCCCAAATTCATCTCACGGTCCGATATGCTCAAATTAGGTTATAAAGAAGCAACCATGATCAGACAAATGAAGCTTCCTTTTCAAGACCCGGAAATATTAAAGCCCAATCATGTCCATAAATAGATAACCATTTTCGTAACAAATAAAACCCAACCAAACCAATCAATTAAGAGAAGGAAGTCAAATTTAGTAATGTATTAAAAAGAATCCACTCAATCAAGCAAAAAGCTCGTTAATTTGCTTGTTCATCCATTTCCCGGTCAAATATAAAGACAATACATTCATTCTTTTTTTCTCATTTCACACTGATCGACCAAGCTGCAAGATTAATCATAGATCAATGCTTTAATTTTCATTTTCTATAATTTTTCAAAAAAGGAAAATTGAAAGAAAAAAGGTCAAAACTACGAAAGAAGACAAATAAAAAGCTGATCAAGACTTACAGTACAACTCGAATCAACCGAAAAAATAAAGCAACAAACACAACGAAATACGAAATCTTAATATCGGATTCAGATCTCACCTTTGGTTTAAGCTCTGAGCTTCTTCATCAGTCACTTGACCTCCGAATACCACTTTACTTACCCCATCTGAAGGCTAAGATTCACCAATTCAACACCCGAAACCACAACAATCAAACAAATTAAACTTGAAATCAAGCAAATAAACAGACTGAAGTAAGCTGGAAAAAAAAAAAAGAAAGAAAATAAATTTGGAGGCTTTATAAGTAAACGTACATACCTGGTTCGAGCGCACGCTCTGGCGAGAAGCAGAGCCGGTGGCCGGAGATTCAGCCGGAGGAGTCTCGGACCAGACAAGCAGATCTGACGTAGAAGTGTGCGGTTTCCTCACTGGAGTTGTTCTCTCCATTGCTGATAAAATACCTAAGAAAAAGAAAGTGCCAAGTACGAATAATCTACACGAGCAATGCAATCACGATGCAATGCTTCTTCAATTAGGAAAAATAAAAAGTAAAAAACGTTTGTTTTAGAGAGAGAAAGCTAGAGAGAGAGTGAACGTGTAATGTTACCCTTTCTACGCTAGTCTTAAGTTAAAGAAAAGCACTGTAAGCGTAGAGAGAGAGAGAGAAACAGAGAGTATGGGTATTTCTGTTATCTATGTAGAAGAAGAGAGGGTGGAGATAAAATAGGGAGTGAAAAGACTGGGATGGCCTTGATATCTGGAAGATTCTAGTGTCGCTATGGGGGATAAAATGGTGATTTCGACGAGTATTTGAGTAGTAGCTACTCTTCTTTTTTCTTTAGTTATTGTACTGTTTTAAAAGCAAAGAAAAGCGGAGGAAGTGAGGGGCGAGTAGAGAGAGGAGTTGGATGGATGTATATAATATTTAAATGTTATTTTGAAAAATGAAACTAGAGAAGAGAGAGAGAGAGAGAAAGAGAAATAAATTTGAAAATTGAAGCGCCCTTAGCAGAGATCCCCGGCATTTGATGTGCACAGCATCCATGTGCAGCCAATAGTTAAGAAGTGCCACATGTCATTTCCTGGGACATCCAATTACAACCCCCATTTGGTACGTCTCTCTCAGAAATTTTATTTTATTTTTCCAGTACTTGTACTTTGAAATGTTTTTTTCCCCTGTAAATACTTTAAAACGTTTTTTTTTTTTCCGTATATTCGTTCTTTCAAATGTTTTTAACAAATAAAACCATCTATCCATATCGTATCTTATCGCGTTAATGCAGGTATGAAATATGACAATAAGGAATTAATTTAGAAGAAGAAAGATTAAATATGATGAAAAGGAATTCATTTTAACCAATTTGAGATAGTTACTTTTCAAAGGTAAAAGACCTAATTTTTTGAAAATATTCTCCATCTCTCAGTTCTTGATATTTCCCATCTATTAGTTTATTGTGGTAACTAATTTTCTCACCTAATATAAACACTATTACAATTACTAGAAATTATTATTACAACCACTATTACAATTATTAGAAATTATTATTACAACCACTAAAAGTAATTACTATAAATTTGTACAAATATCTACTAATTGTTTACGTTTATGCTACTATTATATTTTTTAAATCATAACAATTTCTCTCATCCAAAATCAACCGTATCCTCAAAGTTGAAGTAAAAAGAAACCAATCTTAAATCTCCAACTATATTATCTGAAGGTTTTGTATGTTACGTCCATAAAACCCGTTTAATTCGAACTCGATGAAAAACACTAGCTCCATTGGTCAACATTGCTCTTATCACCATGTCCTTGTCCTTAAAGCCACGACTCTTCTTTTTGCTCAAAATGTAAATTCAATTGAATTCTTATAAAACTTATTTTGGGCAATTTATCATCGTTTCCTACCTTTATTTTGCAAATAGCTTCTTTAGTTAATCTCTCGTAGTATTAAGAATTAACTTCTAAAGATGCTCTTGACATATTTTAGAAATTTCTTTATTCTAGCCATGATGAATGCAAAGGTTTTACTAAAACAACATAAGAAATAGAATCATAAGATTTAACTCCATTTTGGGACTCGTTGGAATAGCCATATGACCTTAGCTTTCTACTAGATTTGCTCTTCAAGTGCCCTTTATTCTATAGGATATCAAGAATATGCTAAAGCGTATTTCGTTTCATATCATCTCTTTGATCTCTCTGTAATTTCTTTGTCCATGGCATTTTTACTTTAAAGATAGCCTACTCATGCTCAAATATTTGTTGTGAAGAACTTTATAATGATATAAAACGAATATCTTCAAAATCTTGATTATTTTTATAAGCAATCTCCAAGATTCGTTCTTCCTAATATGTCTCCACGTTAGCTTATTCTTCTATCACTTTATGTTCTTTCACTTCTTTTTGTTCAACGATTAAGGCATCCAATTTGGATACAAGTGCCATTAATTATAAATATTCCAATTGTTTTAATTTTCATGGATTCTTACAATCTTTGCATAGATTCGACATTTTTGGCCAAATAATATACTAATGCTTCTAATTTCTCCATCATTGTTCGTCCTATAGTTGAGTTTCATCGACCATAATGAAGAAAAATGAGAGTACCAAATGTTAACACCTATATTATTAGTGTTAATGTAGGTATGAAATATGGTAATAAGGAATCAATGAAAAAAAAAGATTAAATATTATGAAAAGGAATTTGTTTTAGTTTATTCGAGAGAGCTACCCTCCAAAGGTATAAGACCCAATTTCTTAATAGAATATTTTCTCTCTACTCTTTGATATTTTTTTATTTATAGAAATACACCTCTTATCTATTGGTTTGTTACAAATAACTAATTTTCACACCTAAAACAACTATTATTATAGTTATTAAAAACTATTATTATGATTATTAAAACCAACTATTGCAACATTGTATAATTATCTACAAATCATTTATATTTATATCACTATAATATCTTTTAAACTGTAACATATTCAATGTGTTTCCATAATAAAAGAATCAAGACGAAGAGGAAAATAAAAGATGGTGTCAATTTTACACAAGTATTTAAACCATATATAATTGTAAGGACCCCTTTTTCAATCGGTAAGTACTATGTTAATATCTTAAAAATCTCTTTTCCTCAAAGATTACACCACTTTATTCTTTTATAAAAGTTTTTTTTTTTTTACTTTTTTTAAAGATTTTATGGGCTCCACTACACCAATTTAACTATTTAAAAAAAAAGACCCTCACTTTCCAAGTTACTTTTTAGGAGAGCCCAATTTTTATAACAACCCTCTATTATTACAAAAGAAATCGAAAAAGTAAGTTGTTCTAATCGGTATCCATGCTAAGAACATCTATTAAAGATGACCTTAAGATGAAAGTTATTTTTTACGGCCCACTTTTTTTTTCCTTGCAAAATAGAGTGATTTAGGAGAGAAAGTTAACAAAATCACCATTATACCCTTTTTAAATTATTGTTACTTTTTTATTAGAAGTTAGAATAATGTTATAATTGGACAATTTAATGTATTTATAAATTGACTAAATTGCATCAATTACTCCTAAAAACTTTAAAAATCATGCAAACCCTCAACGTTTTAAAGTTTGGTACTTAACATCCCTAAAAAAGGCAAAGACCATTGTCTATATGATTAAGTTTTCATGTGTAAAATAAGTTTATTGAGATGCTTACATAGCAAATTTTTCATATATTCAATTAATTACATAAAGTTGAGAAATAGGTAAAAAAGGTAAATGTTAATTTGATTACATGGATAAATTTAATTGAATTAACCAAAAAATTGCCATCAAATGATATATATAAGCTTATTCACAAGCCCCATCAGGAAAGAAAAAAATAACGAAGCTCATATTTGTTTCAAGGATAGCGAGTGTTAATTTTTAAGAAAGTGAGAGGTTTGAACAATTTTCAATGTTTTCAAGGATGATTCACCCTATTTACATTTTAAATATTATTTTAAAAAATACTTTTGCCATAGTTAATCCTTCCTCTTTCCTTCAATACAAATATAATTATATACTAATTATTTTCTTCTATTTCCTTTCCTTTCTAAATATTCGTTCTTAGTTTCGTCTCCTCCTTTTTTTTATTGTCTCTTCCAACATAGTGGCATTGTTTCCTTATACTTTGTCTGGCATGGGGGAATGAATATGGAAGGAATGAATTACGAAGATATTTGACTCATCCCATTGTGTTTTGAGAACGAGGGAAAGAAAATGGAAGTAATGTTGATTATTACTAAAGACAAATTAAATAATAACACAAAATTACTAGTATTCTCATAAAAATAATAAGAAAAATGATAAAGAAGGGTAAATTGGAATTAACTCTTTAAGCTTTCCTTCCCATTTCTCTCAATTTTGTAGGGAAAAAAATATGATGGAGTTTATAGAAAAGTTTCCCTCTTCAATCCATTCATTCCATTTTTCCTTCTTTTATTAAATAAGAAAAAATACATTGAAAACTTAATATTCCTTCCACTTTCTTTTCCCTACTAATTTTTTCCACCTTTTAAGTGCCGATCAAGGATATTTTCTTTCCCTTTTTTTGTTGTTTGTGATTTGTTGTTTATTATTTACGACTTTGATAATGTTTTGTTCCTTTGTTATTTAGAATAAAAGTGTTTAGCATCCCCTTTTCTATGATCTTCATTGTCTATTTCCCTATCTTTATAGCCCTTTCAACATTTCTTTTTTGAGTTATGTAAGTTTCTCTTCAAGTCATATTTCACTTTCTAATTTTATCACCATTCCTTTCCTTTTTAAGTAAAAATACTCCAAAATTTTATTTTGTCTCATCAGTTTTCACTCTCTTACTAAATATTAAGTTTCTTTTTATCATCATGGGTAAAATGATTCCCCCAATAAAATGGAGTTCGATATTAATGACTTGAAGATTAAGTCAATCAAGCCAAGTTTAGCATTGTTAGAAAGGTTGTAGCAGATAAATTAATTGCTAAAGTTGTTTTGATAAATACATTAATGAAAATTTAGGATCCATACAGAGAACTTGAGACCTCTCACCATAAGTGTAATCTTTTTCTAGCTATAGCGAAGAAAAAAGAGATTATTTGAGAGGATTATAGATGATGTATCTTGGTCAATCTTAAGTTTGTCCTTTATAGTGAGAAATTCGGATCACAGCTAAAAATTAGAAGAGTTGGAATTTGAAAATCTAAGTTATTGGGAAAAGCTACATGGACTCCCTTCAAAATTATATTCAGTTAGGAGTGCAAGAAATGTTGGTTCCAAAATTATAACAATAATTGAAATTGAAGATCCATAAGCTTGTATGAGGAGCTTTCTATATATTAAGATAAACTTTCGAATTATGCAACCATTGTTAAAAAGTATACTGATCAAGTTATTTCATATAGAAAAGATGGGATTGCAAAAAAAATTAATAAGTAAGGTAATTGTATGAATTTTAATACTTTTTCTTTATGAATCATTTGTATTCAAAGGCGTGTTCTTTCTCATAAATCTCATAAAAGAAGCAATTATGCTTGGAAAGAGTAGTTGATGTTGTTAGTAGCTAAATGGGAAGAGCCAAGTCATCAATGTGTTGATGTTTAAAAGTCATGAAAATGCCCTTAGTGATGGATCCTTGCAGCCAAAATATCCCATGTAATATCTTTTGCAGCTTCATTTGGCCTCTTACGCCACATGCCAACCATAACCCATTATTCTTCACTAAATGAAGAATTCCAAAATTTGAGTCACCCTCCATTTTTGGTCTTAGACAATTTGATTATCTAATAACCCTTATCCCATTGCCTCATAATGGTATTACAAATCACACCCCTATTATCAACCTAAATACTTTGCCTCACCTTTCTTGAAATCGATAAAGATGATTATAGAAAAGGGTAAGAAAGCAAGAGCAAACAATTTTTACTTGTCAAACAAAGTAGAGTTAAGGGAAAAATAGAATTTACAAAAGAGCCAAGTGAGGTGCCTAAAGTCAAATTTAATTCTAAGCATGATCGCTTGATTATGGCACAACAACCTCTGTTTTTTTTTTTTTCCCAATGATAATGAAAATTAAAAACAATAATAGGGAGATGAATGATTATTGAAAATATGATTCAATAATCGAACTTGGGTTGTTGTCTTCAACCAATATGACTCATGATAATTTGAAATAAATAGGTTAACAAAAATATCCTCGTATTACCCACCAAATAATATAGCTAACAAGATCACCACAAATCAAATAAGACTTGTTGTCTTAGGATCTTGGTCGGTAGAGATTTAGGAAGGAATTGGGCTTCGCGTAACTAAGTGAGCTTGCAAAATAGATAGCAGTAAGGGGGTATCGAGGTGTTGTTCGACGTAACCACTTCGATGCTTAAGTTAGGTGTACGTATGAGGAGAGTAAGAGTACTCAAAGATAAAATATAGGCTTAAGTATACAAAATATCAAGTGGTTTACCATTGAAGAATGGCCTTGTATTTATAGAGAAGTAGAGCCAGCAGTTTAAGAAGAGTTAGTAAACGGTGGCCACATTCGCAAGTATTAGGTAATGGAGCCATGATGTCTGACGTAGTCTGCAAATATAGGAAGTAGTTATTTGACTTAGTCTCTGGCCTTATTTGAACTCTACTAGTTGTTGGTAATTATTATGGTTGGGCAGGCCACGTGATAGGCTTGGGCTAAGGTCGACCAGAGAGGGAAAGTCGAGTATTAAGTGGCATGTCCTAGGCCAGGAGCCTTGTTAGGTCGGTACAAGCCTAAGAAGCCCATGTCTAAAAGACCCTATCAACATTTGCCCCCCTAGCAGCCTCATCAGGCGTGTGGTCAACCTAGTCCAAGGTTATCCATGGTGCTGGTGCTAATGTGCTGACGTTGTAGTGAAGTCATCTAAGTTAAGTGGCACAGAAGTCGAGCAGATGTGGTTTATCCGAGCAAGTTGCTACCTAAGCTTAGGTAAGTGTTCTAGAACCAAGGTGGGATACGAGAGATCCATCCTCCTTAGTAGTTAGGGGGTAATGGAAGATAGGCGATCCAAGGTGGATACTCAGTAGGCTAAGGTAAGCACTATGAGCCGAAGCAAAGATTCGATAGATTGAGTACTTCAAATGGTAGGATCGAATTGAATTGACCATTTTTTAAGTAGCTATCATTTATCCGTGTTGAACAAGTTCTTTCATGGAAGTGGGGGTGGAGCAGGAAAACTTCTTGAGAAAGTAACTTCTTGAATTCTTACTTTATTGCACGCATTCACAGTGTAGCTAATGCGATGTGACAGGTATCTTGTCACTGTAAACATGTGTACAGTTGCATGAGTTTTATCTTTCGAATGTTACTGTCTGATCAAAACTATATCCACATGTTCACATCGCAGCATTTTAGGAGATTCGTGCTTATACAAATACCTATAACCACCAATTCGCTTTCCAAAGCTTTTGACCTATAAATACCATAATCACTTTGACAGATTACTCTTTTGCAACCTTTTATTGCTTCTTTATTATAATTAGTGCAACCTTATTCTCCTTTAATCATCCTTCTCTAAAATTGTCTTTCTTTCTCTCAAACTTTTCTTTAAAGTTCTTTGCTTTTCTTAGCTTCTTCATTGTCAGAATGACTATCAACAGTAAAGCAAACATAGGTGAGATGCTATCTAATGTGTCAAAATACAGCCTGACAAACTTTGAAGCCACAAGGAGTAACTCCCCTTATGAAGGAGAGGATAAAGCCACGTCGCTGGTACGGTTGGATGATAACTCAAGAATGGCGGTGAAGGTATTGGATAGGACAAGGCTTATCGGTGTCATCCTAAGGGACGTTTATGTGTACAATCTCTTACTCGAGACAGTGAATCTGTTCATCGTGCCGGAGGTAGACATAGGTCCAAGCGGTTGGATCAATAAGGGTAAGTTTTTGGCCATTAATTGGGTCTTGGCAAACTTCATGCTTAAATTGACCCCTGGCTAGATAATATGATTGCCAACTGAGGAGGAGAGGGTGCCCTTGTTGTCGAGGAGGCGCTTTACAGTGTTAAAAAAGTGTTTAAAGTATGGGTAGTGCCTCCTCTTGAGTGAATTTAAGAAGGAGCTCTTTAACTTCCACCAATGTAATCCGGCACAAGTCCTTCTTAATGGGTAGAAGGTATTGAAGGCGTTCCAGGGGATTTGTGAATACTTAGTGATAAAGGCCACTCCCGAACTCTTCAACCATTTCTATATGTGGAAGAGTTTAAGCGAATGGCTATACCTCTAGCCTCGTCAGGGGAGGAAGTTATTTGGATGCTTGGCAGATTCCGTTAAAGGCTAGTAGGATAATTTCCTATTGGTGGAGTTGCCAGACCAAGCAGACTTCTGGATGCGATTGACCAATCTGGTTAGAATTAGAGCTCAAAAGAAGCTTAAGCTTAGTAATGTTGAGGCTGCAAATGAGATTAAAGCCTTTATAGCCTTGAGAAACAGCAACGAGATAAACTTTGTGATGGAGAGATACTTTAAGTATCCGATATCCGAACTCTTCCCTAATATGAAGAAAGTTGTAGTAAAGAAACGGATGGAAGGAACATGTTCATTTTTCATGAATAATTTCTTTCGTCGTGCTAGCATGTGCATAGAACAGTGCTTCGTTTAACGTCCTCTTAAAGAGAAGGGAGAGATCCACCTTAGTAAAGTTGGTAAATGATTGTGTTATATTATTTCTTTATGCCAACGATTTATTTGATTCTTTGTAGGTAAGAGATTGGTCGAGGAGATACAATGTCTGTTGACATCCAAGCTATTGAGGTGTTGCTAAGCTAAGGCAAAGCCAACAACTAAAGCTGCTAACCCTAAGGGCAAGGTCGTAAGGTTGAGGTCGAAGGTGGGAGAGACTAGTAGGGCTGAGCCAGCTACCTTCCCCCAAGGGATTCCTCTTATTGGGCTCCTCACGGGGTCACGAGCTATCAAGCTTGTGAACATAAGCCCTCCCTCTATCGATTCTATCCCCACCTTTACACCTATACCTATAGAGGATGAACCTGCCAGCATTGAGGGGTCTGATGTGGTGATGCTTACTCCCTCTAATAAAGGTGAGGAGGGGTTAGCTAAGACTAGTGCCCTGATCAAGGTAGTTGGGCAAAAGAGAAAGGCCCTCGAGATCGCCAAGGATGAGGCCCCTAAGGCTAAGAAGAAGAAAACAACAAGGAAAGCCCCCATCAATCAGGTGAACTGATACAAGTGGCCTGTGGCTCATCTATAAAAGCATGTCAATGAACTTAAGGATGATTTCTTCGAAGTCTTGAACAAGTTCCAGTGCATGAGGATAGCGTTGGATTCGTTCAAGGACAGACCATATGTATCCCAGAATGAAGAGCTCTACCTTTAGAAGGTCGAGTCTAAGACCAGGAAGGTCAAGGGGAAGCTCCTAAGTCCGAAGTAGGATATCTGAGGCAATAACATTATGTTGTGCCATCGAACTTTGAGCTTTCAAGCCTCGATGGGGTCCTATACTCCTAGTGATCGAGCCATCCTTGAAGACTTATCGAGAATAGGAAGAGGTAATCCCATGGAGTTTGCTAGCCATTCAAGCTCACTCATCCAGTAGGTAAGCCTTCATCTCTTTAAATTGACATCCTTCCTTGTCAACATTGATTTAATTTCAGTTTGTGTTTCTTTACAGTACCATGAGTAGGTATTGCTCCAACTCAGTAATTACGACGCTTTGCGGAATAAGGTAAAAGGATTTCATTTAATGGTGTCTAGTGTACAAAAGGGCCTGAAAGAGGTATAGTCCTTCTATAGTAAATATTTAGATAAGTCTAGCAAGGCTAATCAATGCCTGCGCCGCTCTTATGTGTAGATGGCTATGCTTAAGGCGAAGCTACAACAGGTAGAGCAAGGGAGAGCCGATGTTAAGAAGAAAGCCAAGTAGGTCGGGGAACTGAGGACTTGGCTAGATGACAAGCAAAAGACCAAGGCTTAACTCTTTCATAAGTTAGATGACGAGAGGGGAGCCAAGAACGAGCTTGAAAGAGAGAATGCCGAGCTAAAGGCATCGGTCTCCAAGCTAAGGATCGAGTTGGCAATGAAGGCATTTGTGTACGATAGTGCTAAAGTGACATTACTCG
Source organism: Lumnitzera littorea (assembly GCA_024138015.1). Taxonomy (NCBI): domain Eukaryota; kingdom Viridiplantae; phylum Streptophyta; class Magnoliopsida; order Myrtales; family Combretaceae; genus Lumnitzera; species Lumnitzera littorea. Next base: position 144,394,552 of record JAMXBB010000001.1, read on the forward strand.
AGCTAGCCAGTCAGAAGGCTAGTTTAGAACACAAAATCCAAAAGCTTTAGAGAGAAGCCTCGAAGATGAAAGAGATCATCTCTAAATTGGAGGGTAGGGAGGTGTTTAGTAAGGTTGTTGCCAAAAAGGGTATTAGTAACTTCTAGAAGACGGACGGGTGGTTGGAAAAGCTAGAAGACATCTCTACTAAGTGCACTTGATTCATGTAGGATGAGGTACTCTCCCATCATCCAAAGCTTGACCTCATCTTCTTAAGGTGGCTGGATTGTCCAACTAATAAGGAGAGGAGGGTGGCCCTAGCAAGAGAAAGAGAAGCTGCTTAAGCAAATAAAGTGGTATGAGGCGCCCCTTCTATTGCTGGGGGTGGTCAAAACCTTACTTCATCCACTTTTGCCTTAACAGCTCAGCAAGAGGTCACCCTTGAGAGTGCTTCATAGGATGATTAGGGATAGGGTGATCCTCCTACTGACCCAAGCCAATAGGTTTCATCCCCTCCCTTTACAGCCCAAGGCCAGTCATTCCAGGGGTAGTTGATAGATTAGCCTTTTGAATAGATTAAGGTACTAAGTTTTCAGAGTTATTGGAGTTTACTTATCTAAAGTAGCTATCCCCACTCCCTTCATTTTGTACATCAGGTCAGGATGTTGACCTTAATTTTGTATATCACCTTTTTATTAATGGAATTTGAATTTTTAGTGTACATACTTTGCTTTACGTACTTCAAATTCTGTTCATATGCTTTTTGTTTTTTAATCGATCCCTTGTGCTTAGCTGCTCAATTGTAAAGCTAATTTAAGGGAGTTCCTCAATTGTACAAGGGGTGTTATCCCTTATTGGGGTTACCTTAGGGGGGTCAGGTCGGTGGCATTCTAACCTGCCTAGTTTGTGAGAGTTCCTCAAGTAAGAGGTGTTTCCCCTTATGGAGGTTATCCGAGGGGGGTCAGGTCGATGGCATTTCGACTTGCTTAAATAGTGGGAGTTTCTTAGTTAAGAGGTGTCTCCCCTTATGAGGTTACCCAAGGGGCTTAGGTTGATGGCGTTTTAACTTACATGGATAGTAAGACTGTTCACCCATTGAAGGCCAGGACTTTGTATGAGAGTAGGAGAAAAAAGCAAACATAGGCAATGTACATGAGAAACATAGCTTTCATTAATACCGTGGAATGATTTACAAGATGGTTGTACATCAATCAAAATAGAGCCAAAGGTTATCGGCATTCTATGTGCACAAGATGAGTTCGCTATCCAAATGTTCCAATTTGTATGCTCCGTTCCCCAACTTTTCTCTAACTCTGACCAGGTATTCCCAGTTGAGGGCCAACTTATCCTATCCTTCCTGTGAGCTTATGCCTTCTAGCTTTTGGCAAACCAGGTTGCCGACCTTAAACTCTTTATATTTGACCTTCTGATCATAATATTTAGTTACTTGGTACCGGTAAGCAGTTACTCGAGCTGCGGCGAAGTTTCTAATCTTTTCTATAGTATCGACGTTGGCTTATAGTAGGGATTCGTTAAGGATGGTGTTGAAACTTTGAGTCCAGATGTTGGGAAGTTTTAGCTCAATGGGGAGAGTTGCCTTTGACCTGAAAGCCAAGCAAAAAGGGGTTTTGCTCGTAGAGGTACGGTAGATGGTCCTATATCCTTACAAAATGTTGGGCAGCTCGTTTGTCCAATTACCCTGAGCTCGATCCACTCGCTTCTTCAAGCTCTCGAGGATGACCTTATTGGTTGCTTCAACCTGATCTCTCGACTAAGGGTGGATGACTAATATGAAGTACAGGATAATGAGGTGCTTGGCATAGAATTCTTTGAACTTAGGATTATCAAACTGACATCCATTATCCATGATGAAGGCGTAAGAGACCCTGAATCTGGAGAGGATGTTGTTCCGAATGAAGAACTTAACACTCCTCTTAGTAATCTTTGCCACGGCCTCAATCTCGACCTCGACCCACTTAGTAAAGTGGTCAATCACTAGGATAATGAGGTGCCAACCTCCTGAGGCCTTAGGGAAGGCGTTGAGGATATCGATGTCTTACTAGGCAAATAACCACGAACTAGATAAGGGTTGGAGATTGTTGCTGGGGGCATGACTAACTAGGGCATGCTTCTAATACTGGAGGCACTTTTAGGCTACGGCATTGGCATCCTGCCTTATGGTAGGCTAATAATATTCGAGCAGTAGAGCTCGAATGTAGAGGGCTTGGGATTGAATATGATTGTTACACACTTCAGTGTGCAATTCTTCCATGACACGAAGGTCTTCGTCTCTTTAGAAGTATCTAAGTGGGGGAAGGCTGACCCTTCCTATTCTACAAAATGCCATCGACCAATGTGTAGTTAATGGTGTGGTATCTCAACTTCTTTGTCTCTCTCCTATCTTTTGGGAACGTGCCCTGCCCCTAGTAACTTCGGATGAGATCCATCTACCTTGGCTCCAATGGTGCTGTTATATGTTCTAAGACCTCTATTGATTCTAAAGTTATGCTTTTTTCTAATAAGTACTCTATGAAGATTTTCCTGTCCTTCACCTTAGGCTTTTGTATCCTTATGGATGCGAGCTTGGATAACTAATCTGCTACTGAGTTTTTAAGTAGGGGGATCTTCATGATAATCCACAAAGGAAACTCAACTAGGAGGCTCTTCACCTTCTCTAATTACCTTGCTATGTTGTCATCCCAAGCCTCATTTTCACCTCAGACTTGCTAGACGACAAGCATAGAGTTCGAGAAAACTTCCAAATGCCCGATGTTGATCTCCTTGGCTAGCTTCAGATCAGCTATTATGGCCTTGTATTTGGATTCGTTATTATTGGTGTCAAACCCGAACTTGAAGGTGTAGTAGACTATAATCTTATACGATTGGGTCAACAAGATACCCACACCTCACCCCCTAAGGTGGATGATCCATCAACATGGAGGGTGTTATGGTAATCCTACTCATGCTGGTACACTAGTATCATAGGGTAGAGTGAGGGTAATCTCTCAATAATTTAATGGATATGAGAATTGAGGGGCTCAAAAGTGATATTACAGTGTAAGTGTTTTGGTGTTATGGCAATCTTGATTGTGCTAATAGACTAGTATTTTGGGATGGATTGAGGATAATCACTCAAAATATGATCTTACGTTGAATGTTGTGCAGTGAATTAAATAAAATCTCCTGTTTAGAAGAAAAATCTAGTGGAAGAGCCTAGCTAGGAGGATAAATGAGAAGCTTAAGAAGAATGATATTTGATTATAATGATGCATCCGCACTATAAATGTTAAAAATGGTAAATAATTAAGTAAAATAGCGAGAGTTTGGAAAATATAAATTTTTCTTTCTCTTTTCTTTTATAAAAAAGGAGCAATAATTATATAACCACCTGAGTAACTCCGTTATTGTCCTTTTTTTATATACCATCCTAAGTAACTATATTAGACACTTACTTCCTCTCAACCACTTAAATATTACAATTAGTAAGCAATAACATCTAACAAGGATAATGCTACCATGCACATGCATGATGAACAAAGTGCAAACCCAACTTAAATATCAAACGCAATAATCATAAACACAAGGCAACCGGTTTCAAGGTACACACCTACACACAAAATCAAATTATCCTCTATCAGAAAACCAAATAACAACCAAAACCAATTCTAAAGCGAAAACATAAAGTAATTGTTGGATATTGATTTTCCCCGTCATTATTTATCAATTAGTAGTTCAATCCACTTTTACCATGCATATATGCCTCCTTATTGATGTTCAAGTCCCGTTAACAGCTTCCCTCAGGAATTTTCTAACCTAAGACTGGCCATAGATAGATTAATTAATGCCCCACTTATCCATAATACAACATTAGGGCCTCTAACGGTGTTTAACTTGATGGATTATATAGAATAGACCTCAACCAAATATAACCAGCACATCAACAACCACCTGTAGCTTATACCATATTCACTTATTTGAAAATATATTAGAAACCCACAAGAATATTGAAAGCTATGATCAAAGCTTAAAATATCTAATTGACCTGGGGTCCTGGGTACTTAACCGATTGACTAAGCCCTAAACGTTTCGCCATGGACACAAAAAAATGTCGACCAAAAGAGAGGTGGAGTTGATTAGGTCATTAGGTGCTTCGCGTTTGACTGACACTTATTTTGATTGACTACCCTTTCCCCAAACGTCTCTAAACATCTTAAAACTTCAAATTTTTATCTCATATATTTCCCATGAAGGATCATTATCCACAAAAAGCGATTGCTTTATAATTTTCCGAAGTCTTGAATAAGTTGATAAGTATAAAATCTCCCATTTCTTTTTTAAATCAACGGGTCTCGTAAACTATAGCGGCATCCTAATTTTTAAAAATTACACCAGATATACGCCTGTTTTTGCCTATGCGGATGTCAATATGGCACAAATTAATGCTGATGTGCCATCGACACATCGATATTACTAATAATTTTATTGAAATATTATAATTATGTATATTAACTTACTAAGATAATAAATTAAATTGAGAAAAAAAAAGCTAATTTTTATTACAAAAGAAAGAAAAATGCTTAAAAACACGATAAATCATAATTGGGTCACACCATCGATAAATAATCTATTGAATAGTATGTACCATATGTAAATACACATGATATATAATTATCGATCTATTACTGATATTATTATATATCTAAATATAATTATCGATCTATTACTGATATTATTATATGTCTAAATATGATTGATGGCTACACAACATTTATACCTGCATATTAAATCTTTTTTTTTATTACGTCACCTCCCATATGTTATTACATTTTATTGTTGTAGGTCGTTCATTCATTTTCTCAATGATATAGTTTTACTCGTGTACTGGAGCGTAAGGGGCTGACTTCTACCAATTGTCCATTTATTGCACTCTACCGGATCGAGTCAAATTTTTGGTTTTATTATCTCGTCCTGGAGCAAGGCCATCTTGATTTTTCAAGTTTCCAGCCATCATGTTGTAATTGACAGTTAAGTTGGCAACATGAGCACAATTGCACAAACACATTGGACGGTAAGTAACTTCCAACGTTATTGTTATTTCCTTTTCTTTCAACGTACTGAATGCTTAGGATAGATCATTAGAGTAACTTTGATTTCCTTAATTGATTCATTAAACTTTGCAGTTTTTCATGCATTTTATTTTAACCATTCATAAGTTTTATTGTTTATAGCAATTAGCATTTTATTAATTTATTATTATTAACTTAGTTAACTAATATATATATATATATATATATAATATGTATATGCTTTTTGTAAAATAAAGAAAGCTCAACATTTTCTTCTTTTCTTTTAAGTTATCTTTTGTTTTTTACTATTTTATTTGGTTAATATATGTAATTATAATATTTAAACAAAATAATGAATAATGCTGATGTGATGATAGTGTGTTAACATTTGTGCTACTTGAGCTTTCACATAGGTAAAAAGGGGAGTGTATTTATTGTATTATTAGCTATTGGAGTATTGGCATAATTATAAGGTTAGTGATGGAAAAGTAAGGAAAAGCAAATATAAGAACATGGCAGGGAATGTAGCCATGTTCAAGTTGTGCATCTCATCGATGTAGTGATATTATGAGTGTTTGGAGAAGCACACACAAGAATATGGGACGATCTTGCCCATGTTTCTCTTGTGCATGAATATATTGTGAGATTTAAGAGAAGCACAGTTAGAATTACTTTGTGATATTGCTTGTTCTTCTCTCTTGTAATACAGTAGTGTGACAATTTGAAAATATATTCAAGAACACAATCGTAATTCCACTAATGAACCTTCGAATTTCTATTATGAATTGATATATTCTTTAATATTTTGAGCAAACAAGTGTGATGGTTCAAGTCTAAGAGTTGTATAACTTCACTATGGACAATTAAGATGAATTCATAACTACTAAAAGTTCAATCTAATGGTGGATAACTAATTATTCTCAAAGACTATGTTCTCATGAAATGTTACAACACTTTGGGTTTGATGAATGGATGTTCAATTATATATTGTTACATAACATTAAAAATTAGAGACTAACGTTTTTTCAAAGTTCTACAAATTTTGTATAGTAATCAAGAACAAAATTGTTGATAGAACACTTTGGACAGAGACCTCTCAGGCTCGACCAGATTCACCAATTCTTGCATCCCTAGGCTCGCCTCTGTAGGCCTCGAGCTTAGTCCTTAGTGGCTTAATACTATGAAGAATTGTAACGGTTATGAACTACAAGATAAGGATAAAATAGTTACATCCTAAATATGAGGGACACGTAAGACACAACAAGCCCCACTCTCCCATACTTGCGGGAGAAGATCTCTCCCCCCAATTGATCTCCAATGGTCGGCTCTACTTTGTTATAAATATCAAACATCTATCCAAATGGTAACTCTCTTTACAAACTCTGCACTCTAAGCTTGCGCACTTATTACTCTATTCCACAAAAAGCTTATTGTTGAGTTAAACATCAGAATAGCTACGTCAGACAACTCTCGGACGTCCCCTCATTGTGCACTATTTTGCAAGTCTAATATGTGTAAACCTCAACCAACTATCGGCAAGAATTGAGAAACGACATTTTGAACCGCTTGTGGGAAACAAATATTCCTATACCTGAAATCTTAAACACACTAAACACATAACCTACAACAAGCCTTTCTACATCATGTCTGAACGTGACGGACAAAGAAATCAACAGTTGGTAAACAACCAACCTAGAGGCAACCAGCCCATCCTAAGTGTTGTGCTGGAAGAACGTCTGGAGCACACGGAGAACCTGGTTGAGTAGTATGCTAAGCAGAACAGGGAGCTTCGAGCTGACCTGGATGAGGCAGAGTGCCACACCGAACAAACTCACTAACTTGAAGCTTCAGATGCTTGCACTGGATGGGACAACATCTGACAACAACTGCAGAATGGAAGGAATTAGTAACCCAACCCGCTGCTACAACAGCAACTGGTAAGGTCTATGGCTACTTGGGACCAAGCTCTGGCTAGCAATGAGTAGGAAGTAGACTCACAAGGTGTTCAAGCTCATTCAACTACACAACAAGCTCACCCAACTGATGACGCCGACCTAAATGAGCTCTATGCAATGGTAAGGTGGCTTTCTAAGTAACAGGAGAGCAAGCCCGTTGATGAAACCAGGTTGGTCACCAGCAACAAGACCCCCTTCACCAAGGGTGTCCAGGACGAAGTATTGCCCTTTAATGGCAAACTTCCATCCCTGGACTAGTATGATGGCACGAGTGACCCCAATGACCATCTCCTCTACTTCCATACCTTTATAAACCTTTATGGTCATGGAGATGCCATACTATGCAAAGCCTTCTCAGGCACACTAAGGAAGGTAGTACGGACGTAGTTCAACCACCTCCTTGATAATTCGATTAACTCCTTGAATGAGCTGGCCAGGAAGTTCAGCCTCCATTTCAAGGCTAATAAGCCCCCGTCCAAGGACACCTCGTCCTTGTACTTGGTAAGGTAGGGTGAGGGTGAGTCCTTACGTGACTATGTGGCCCAGTTCAATAATGCCGTAGTTAAGATCCCTCAGCTGAACAAGAGAGTCGTTGTCCATGCCACGCAGCTTGGCATCGGACCTTTGGGAGATTTCTTTTGATCGTTTGCAAAGAGCAAGCCAAGGGCCCTGGTCAACTTCTAAAACAAAGCCTAGAAGTACATCGACTAGGAAGATAACATTTGTACCAGGCGTGACACCGATCAAGAAAGGATTGGTGAAAAGCAGGACAAAGAGAAATTGTCCATCAAAGATCGCCTCAATAGAAGTATGTCGAGTAGGCTTGAGGGAGAAAGCTCCGAGAAGAAGAAACGCCGAGCAAAGCGCTTCCCTCTTCCCCTTCCCATTTATAGCTAATACACGCCTCTAAATAGACTTATAGCCTAGGTCTACTTCGAGGTGAAGCATTGAAACTTGCTGTAGAGGCTGCAGAAAATGTGGGGAAACCCCAATCATCGGAACTTCAACAAATACTATCAGTTTTATGACGATTACGGCCATACAATTGAAGAGTGCTTCAAGTTGAAGAACGCTGTCGAATATGCCATTCAACGTAGCTTCTTCAAAGAATACGTAGCACACTGGAGGAACGATGATCGTTCCGATGATGACACTGATAGGGCACCTCGAGGCGACGGATCGGGGATGCCTATAAGCTTCCAAAATTGAGTTTAGGATAACCGAGCTCAGATTTAGGGCTTTTAGGGTAACTTATCCAATTGAGCCCAAACTTTGCAACTAGAATGAAAAAGTTAGTCGAGATATTACAGTGAAGTTAGATTTTAGTAATAATGATCCGAAATCCCAATTTTGCCCTTAGAAATTGGAGTATTTACTAAAGCCTTAAAATGTTCAAAACTCCTAAAATTGAACTTAGATTGCAACGAGAACTTAGAGATAAGTTAATTGAGCTATAAAATGAGATAATGTAGTATAATTTACTATAAAAAAATACACGTAATTTTTTAGTATACCCGGTACAAATAATAATTATACTCGTAAATTAACTTTAAATTGAGTAATTATATATATATTGTGTTGAATTCATGAAATTAACCTTAGAATGTATCCTAAAAATAAAAGATATGCTAGAAACTTAATTATATGAGTAAAGTTATATATTTCACGTTTTATTTACATAGGGTATAAACTTATATATTAATTAAATAATTAATTCTAACATATAATATCTATATTTAAGTAATTATTTAATAAAAGAAAAAGAAAAATTAATTAAATAACAATGTGATTGCTGGAAGGAGGCGTGGCAGGACAAAAAGAAAATTGAGGTGCTGATTCAAAAGCAAAATCTTAACAATTGGACACCTCATGCTTAAATAAAAGTGAAAGCAAAAGGAAAAAAAATAAAGAAAAAATCCTTAGGCGGTGAAAGAAGTGTATAAAAATTACCCCAGCAGCAGGATGATAACATTTGACAATTTGGAATAAAAAATAACAGAAAGAAAAATCAGAAAAAAATCGTAGAAAATAAAAAAAAAAGAAAAAAACAGGACAATCACCGAGCAAGGCTAGTTCTTAGGGTTCCCTTTGATCTGCTGTTACGCCACTCCACCACCAAGGAGTACCCCCAGCGTCTAGGCGTTCCGACAACCGCCCAGCCGCCGCCAGCCATCGGAGCACCTAAGAACACCAAGGTCAAATTTCTGCCCTGTTTTTCAATAATTTCTAAAAAATAGTAAATCCGCCCAGAAAATTATAAAAAAAATTATACTTAGGTTATTTTAGACATGCTTTCATGTGATATTTTTATTTTTGAAAAATTCGTAATATTTAATATACTTTATTAAGAAATCTGTAATTCATCCGAATATATATTAGTGAAATAAATATACTATATGATGTTGTTTCTAGCTGAAAATTTTTGTGTAGGATGTGTATGATATATGGGTAATTGCTACGTAGCCCAAATTTTTATTCGAATAATTTTAATATTTATTGAATTTTTAGGCCTGAAATTGGTTCGAAAATAGGCTGAAATTATGAATTTAATAGGAAATTATGAACTTAATTGATGAAATGGACATGTATTGATCTATAATAAATAATGATGGTATTGAGTTAGATTGAAATTAATTGGATGCTAAAAGAATTATAATTGGATAATTTATCAAATTTAGGGGCAAAATCGTCAATACGAAAATATAGGCAATAGGTCGAAAACTTGAAACCAAGTGATAATTGAATTCCCTATATTTTTAGAAGTCCATAGAAATTTTCGGGGAATTATTAGGTAATCCGAACTATTTACTACGAATTTATTAAGTAAAATAGCTTAAATTACAAGTCGGGGTGTATTTGTAATATTAATAGACTAAAATGAGTTAAATAGTTAAATAAAACCTATATATAGGATTGTTGATCGAATTGGGTTAAATAGAGATTTTTATTATAATTATTAATATTTTCTGATCGGGATGTACTTTAGGTGTATTAAAATTGAATAATATTTATATTATTACAATATAAGGACAAATTCGATAAAATATAATTTAAAACTGTAAATTTCGCATAATATGGTCGTTTTTATATAATTATGTATAATTGTATTAAAAATTCAAACTACCCGTTAAAATCCATCTCTAGGAACAGGACTCATAAGATGTGTCGTTAAGTCTATACGAACTCAATGACACTAGTTTTGTTGAAATCGGATAACCTTAAGCAAACTAGCTTATATCTATAACATATTCAAGAATATACACATTTCGGTAACTCTACCGGAATCAAAATGTGAATTAATAAATAAAAAGTACGTTTCGATACGATCAAAACGATATATAATACGTAATAGTAAATATGATGTACAATGTTAATAATTAATAATTTAATAACATGACTGTATATTATGGAAATAATATATATATATATGTATATATATATCCATTTTAGATTAAACCCTAATGTTTTCGTAATTATTACGAAAACTAAATTTAGACCTTTTGTGTAATTAAGACCTTCCAAAGATGGCTGACAATTCAAGTCAGAAATAACGAACGTCTGAACAAGTAAGTTGGGATGGTAGCTTTGCCGCTGTTTGGGTACTATTTAAAAGTATCCGGAGACCCAAGAGTACTTCTGGTTGTGTTTGTAGTTAGATGATTATGCGCATGCTATGTGTGTGAATGATACTCTGTTGTGACAGGAGTTCAACTCCTTGGTGTGCTGTTCTGCATATTTGCATGGATTCTGTATTGTGTGAACTTATTGGTCACCCCTGATTATCACTAATGATTATTCGACTAAAGTGTAATTGGTCATGCATAATCACCCGTTAGGGGAAACGATTAAGAGTGTTAAGCCAAACACCGACTTCCTTCGATGAGGATAGCTGAAATGGTCCTTTCCTCATCCTTAGTCGAACTAAGTGATAGGCGAGGAGGTCGTGGCAAGGTTGGGGGCCGTGGTTCGAAGGCAGTCTTGGGAGGGGGATGTTCTCCATTGCACAAGCCCGAGTTTGGTTTAACTTGAGTCGCGATGAAACTCCTCAATCTAGGTTGGAGCGGATGAAATTCCTCTAACCTCATAGTGTACTGGTTAACACTGTGCGATGTTTTCATTTGAGTGATTGCATTGCATTTCATCATAATTATTAACCTTATTTGTGATTGTATAGTACTCTTCTGACTCCGCCCCACTTACTGAGCTAATTGTGCTCACACCCCTACAGACTCTTTTGCAGGTGCTGAGTGAAGGTAAAGATGTTCCGGTACCACCGTTCTCAGGTTAGTGTGCTGCTGTGTGGGAAAGTGAGGAACGAGGAATTTAACTGAACCTGAGCTTTTGCTTTGTCTTTAAGTTTTGAAGAAAACTAAATGGGAATTCCCTGGGAGCCCACTAGTTTTCTAACTTATTGTATATAAATCGTATAACTTGTGGTTTTTAAAAGACTCTGATTGTAATCTTTACCCTTGGACGTGAAATGTTGTATAATTACTGTTGTAGTACTAAACTACAGATTGTATAGAACAAGTATTTTGTAAAAGCTCTACCACAGGTTTGGATATTAACAGATGTCAGAACAGATGTTTCAAGCTGGTTGAGTTGTGCGCCTTGTGTAAATTGCGTCTACGATAGCAGCTGTGAGGTCAGCTTCTATCTTAGATTAGTTTACACGGCGGGACTGTTATGACTCTTCTTGTTCGGGGCGTGACAATGCCCAAGTAGGGTAGCATAACGACTGTCGCAATGATTGCATCCCCAATAGTGTCATAAATATAATTATGAGGGGCCCGTACCCTGGGAGCCGGTCGAACATTAGTAACTCAGTTAACGCCCAATCAGAAGTGCTGGCAATTATGGAGAAGAGATAAAAGTTAGACACCTCCATCTCCTTCTTTGATGCCAACCTCGAAGGGGTTGACACTCCTCACCAAGACGCCCTGATGATTGGGGTTAGGATCTCAATTTGAGATCCTAAAGATTATGGTGAACATTAGCAGCACTACCGACATACTCTTCCTCTGCACATACAATTGGATGAGGAAGAAGCTGCTAGTAAAGACAAAGCCGTACCACCACTATCCGATAGGCTTCAATGATAGCATGATCTGAGCTAAGGGCATCATCATGCTAGACATGGAACTTAGTGATGACGACTACATGGTATAATGGCCAGTGGAGTTCATTGTGATCAATTGTCTCTCCCCTTATAATGCGCTCTTGGGAAGACCAAGCTTAAATGCATTTGGGATGATCACATCCTCCCTGCATCCTAAGGCTAAATTCCCGATGCCCATGGGAGTGGGAGTATGTAGGTGCGATCAAAAGCTCTCGCGAAAGTTATATGTCAGGGCAACCAAAGGCGATGGCATCTTCGCCCTAGCCTTAGAGACGGGCTCGTAAGAGAGAATGGTCGAGAGGGGCAAGCTCGGAGAAAAGACTGAAGGTGTTAAGATCGGCGATTATCCCAACCATACAACAAAAGTCAAGATCAAGACCCCAGTCGATGTAAAGGATCAAATCATTGCCCTCTTGTGGGCAAATTCAGATAGATTTGCCTGGTTGGCATCTGACATGCCTAGAATTTGCCCCGACCTGGCAACCCACATTCTTAACATCGACACTATAGTGCGGCCTGTCAAATAAAAAAAGAGGCATTTTGCCCTAAAACTGCAAGCCGCAATCGAGGAGGAAGTGTAGAAGTTGCTCAAAGTCGACTTTGTAAGGGAAGAAAAGTCCCCGACGTGGCTGGCAAACATAGTACTTGTGAAAAAGAAGAATGGGAAGTGGCACGTGTGTGTTGATTATATTAACATCAACAAAGCCAGCCCTAAAGATTGTTTCTCCCTCCCTAGAATCGACCAGCTTGTCAATTTTACATCAAGACATACCTTATTGAGCTTTATGGATGCCTTCTCAGGATACAACCAAATCAAAATAGACTCGAAGGATGAAGTCTATACCTCCTTCGTTATCGACTATGGCATGTACTATTATACTGTGATGCTGTTTGGACTAAAAAACGCTGGGGCTACATACCAATGGATGATGACGAAATTGTTTAAGACTCAAATCATGCGTAATATGGAGGTGTACGTTAATGACATGATTGTTAAGAGCCAGAAGCCGGTTGATCATGTCAAAGATCTCCAGAAAGTCTTCGACTGAATGCACATGGATGACATGAAGTTGAACCCCTAGAAGTGCATCTTCGATGTTGGCTCTGGTAAGTTCCTTGGATTTTTGGTCATCCAAAAAGGTATCGAGGCTAATCTCAAGAAGATTACGGTCATCAAGGGAATGAAGCCCCCAACTTAAGTTTGAGACGTACAAAAGCTCATTGGCATGGTGGCTACCCTGAGCAAATTAATTTCAAAGAGCATTGACAGATGCGCTGACAAATGCGTTAACAAATGTGCTAAGTTCTTCAAAATCCTCAAAAATCCTAAGGGTTTTGAATGGACTTCAGAGTGCGTCGCTACCTTTCAACAGCTCCAAGACTTCCTCGCTGGCCCACCGATCCTCTCCAAGCCCGTCCAGGGGGAGGATATATTTTTGTACCTAGTTGTTAGCGATCGGGCTCTTTCCTCTGTGCTGGTCAGAGTAGATGAAAGAGAACACAAGCTAGTATATTAAGTCAACCACATACTTTATAGGCCTGAGGTAAGGTACACCTGAGTAGAAAAATTTGCACTGGCCATCGTCATTACTGCCAGACAGTTAAGGCCCTACTTTTAGGAGCACTAAGTGATTGTAATCACGAACCAACCACTGCACACCATGCTCCAGAAACCTGATGCGTCTGGACGGATGATGAAGTATGTAAGCCTCAAAGCTAAGCTAATTTACCGTAGGATTGAATTTAGAACCCAAGGTTTAGGGCGATCGGTTAAAAGATCCGATTAAACCCAAATTATAAACTATTGAGAGAAATATTAGTAAAAATGACCCCGTAAACTTAAATTTAAGAAAATAAGTAGTAAAATAGGAGACTATAAAATTTTCAAATTTTAAGCATAATAATGGCTAATTATAGAAAAGGCGAAAAGTGTAATTTAATAACTAATAAATTATTAGAGATAGATTATATGTATACTAAAAATTTTAGAATGACCAAAATAATAATTAAGAATGTTCACGTGTACCCCACATATATTTACGTGTAGATAAAAATACGCGAAATTACCTAAATTGGCCAAAAACTAAGCAAATAATTAAAGAAAATTATAAAATAATTATGGAAAAATCAGAAAAAATCAGAAGAGGATAAGATGCATCAATATCAAGTCGTGGCATGTCAGGATGAGCAAAAGAAAAATTAACCAATAAAATTTGGACAACATAAAAGCTAAAAATCAAGGAAAATGAGTAAAGTCTTGTCAAATTAATGCATTTTAATCACAACAAATGTCTATAAATAGGGGAAAAAATTTCAGAAGTCATTTGGTCAGTTTAGCATCTGAGAAAAATAAGAACACTGAAAAAATCGAGAGAAAATTCAGAAAATAAAAAAAGAAAAGAAAACTGTGCAGATTGGGCAAATGAATCAAACTCACCACTCACCACCACCTGGGACCGAGCCACCACCACCACCCCACTCCAGACCCACCTTCTGGGCCGGCCGACAAGCTTGGACCGGGCTTGGACGGCCAGAAAGCATTGAACCGGGTGAGTCCCATAATTGTCCCGATTTTGTATAATTTAGTAAAATTAGTTATTTTGCCTAGAAAATTATGAAACTTGTTATTCTGAGGTTTTATTGGATGTAGATTTAGGAAAAAATATTGATTTAATTTAATTATGTCTGAAAATATAGGGTTCTTAACAAATTGTTCAAAATCGAGCATGATTAAACCGGAAAATAAATAGGCTTAAGAGTGTAGTTTGGAACTCAAAATTTTTCTGTAGGATGCTCATATGATGTAGAACAGTGCTATGAAGCCATTTTTTTAAAATTAATTTTCGAAATTTTTAAGTTAATTTTTAACCCTAAAATGATGGAAAAATTGGGTAATTTGGAGTTAATTAGGTGATTAGGATAGTAATTAATGATTTAGATAGTAATTATATGTTTAGGGATGTTAATCTCTGATGTGGAAACCTAATCTTAGTTTATGGAGTGTTAAGTGTAAGTAATGAAGGAGTTATGTGGTAAATGTAAAAAAAATTAGGAATATATAGAATTGAAAATTAATAAATATGGAAAAATTAGGGTTATTTAGATAATATTAGAGTAAAAATCAGAATAATATTAAATCTGAATTAAGATTGAATTTTAGGTAATTATATAAAAAAGTAAGATTTTCTCACATCAAAGATAAATCCGATACCCTAATTAGGACTAACGTGTACCAAATAGCTTAGAATACTAAATTAAGACCCAATAGGATATTTGGATACTCGAGCTTAATGTGATTAATTTCACATTAGGATTCGAGCATGTTTAGGATTTAAAAATCGAACTAAAACCTAATTTAGAAATTGATGCGAAAACCGAAACCGAACTCGAACCTAAACCCAAACCTAGAATAATTATAAAAGACTTAAGACCTAGATAATTAGGTATATTAAACCTTAAACAAAACCTAACAATAAGCATTATAGGATAAAACGAACCTATAATAGTTATATGAAAAGCTAAAACCACGTTTGTGTTATAGGGATGATCGGCGATGGCCTGAGCAAATCGGACCTCGAGTGAGTGAGTGAGGAGTCGAGGTAAGTTGGGATTAATACGATGCTGTATTTTGGAGGCTTAAGATTATGCTTGGTTGTGCTTGTTAGATAGCTTAAATGTGTGCATGTGCTTGATTATGGGTGATGCTATGATTCTGTTTGTTGCTCTAGCAAATATTGTATGAATTGTATGTAATGATTGATCACCCTAAACTGGACTTAATCAAATATCCGACCAGTAATCATAATTAGACATGCATGGCAACCCATTAGGGGAATTTAGGACTCTCCAGCCAAATACCGACCCCTTCGGAAGGGATAGCGCAGGATTGCAAAATGGTCCCTTCTTCGTCCTCAGTCGAACTAAGTGACAGGAGAGGAGGTTACGGCGGGGGTGAAGACAGTGGTTCTAAGGTAGTCGCGGGAGGAGCAAGGTCTCCATTACACAAGCCTGGGTTTGGTCGTGAGCTATTGCATTAACGGCAACTCCTCAACCCGGATTAGAGCGGGCGCAATTTCTCTAATCTCACGACCGGCCGAACAACGTCGTGCGATGGCATTTGCTTGCACATGCATTTGCATCTAATAAGTGATTGAAAACCTTGTTGTGTGTATGGTATAGTTTTAAGTCCTCCGTCCTAACTTACTGAGCTGTGGTTGCTCACATCCTTATAGACGTCGTGCAGGTGTTGGCCAAGAAGCGGCAACAACTACTCTAAAGCTAGCAACTGCTGGATCCTGAGGAGTGAGGAAAAACATGTGAAGAATAAACATATATTTTTAAGGTTTAAGCTTTTACTTTAGAACTTTTCATTTTTGAATAATGTAATAACTAGGAAATATATTACGAAGAAATATTGTAAACCTTAATTGCAATAATTGTATTATAATATATATATATCTTTTCTCACTTTCTTAAATAAATGATTTATTTAAATTACAAACTGTTTCCTTCAAAGCGGGTTAGTCGTGGACGCCTTGTGTAGATTAGGTCTAAGAGAGCAGGTTGTAAGGCCAACTTCTATCTTAGGATGGTTTACATGACGGGGGCTGTTACGACTCTGCCGTTTCGGGGCGTGACAAAGTACACAATGGAACTGAGCGCATATGGAATCCAATACTAACTATGAACGGCTTAAAATGCACATGTCATGGCTGACTTCGTGGTAGAATATATTAAAGAAGAAATCACCCTAAGCAATGACAAACCGGCATAAACTCTCCACATCGATGGATCATCCACCACTGGATGTAGAGGTATGGGCCTTGTGCTAACCAATCCCTATAATGTTACCATTTGTTACACCCTTAAATTCGGGTTCGACTCCAATAATGATGAATCTGAGTACGAGGAGCTTATTACCGGCTTGAAGTTGGCTAAGGAGATTGGGGTCGAGCATTTGCTGATATTTTTGGACTCCATGCTCATTTTACAGTAGGTCCGGAGTGAATATGAGGCTAGAGACAGCTCCATGGTTAGGTACTTAGAGAAGGCAAGAAGGGTCCAAGCGGACTTCCCCTCTTGGGACATCGAGAAAATCCTTCAAATGGAAAATTCAGTGACCAACTAGCTATCCAAATTGACCTCCACTCCATTGGCATACGAAAGCCTAAGATGAAGGATAACAAGATCTTCATCGAGTACTTGTCGGAAAAAAGCATAGCTCCAAGCTCGGTTGAAATTCTAGAACTTACTATGGTAGCACTAGAGCCGAGTTGGACGAATCCCATCCGAAGCTACTTAGAGGAGGGAATGTTGCTAGAAGACAAGAGGGAGTCAAAGAAGCTTTGGTACCATGCCACCAATTATACATTGATTGACAGCATCCTATATCGTAAGGGAATCAGCCTCCCCTTGCTCCAGTGTCTCCGAAAAGGGGAAGAGCTACGCGTCATGGAAGAGCTGTACGCCAAAGTGTGCAGCAATCACATCCAGTCCTAAGGCCCGTACCTTCGGGCACTACGGATTGGATATTATTAGCCTACTATGAGACAAGATACAAGGGCCATAGCCCAGAAGTGTCTACAGTGCTAGAAGCACGCCCCAATTAGTCGCGCCCCTAGCACTGCACTCCAACCCTTAATAATCCTAGAGCCATTTGCCCAATGGGGGATCAATATCCTCGGTGCCTTCTTGAAAGCATCAGGGGGACGACAGTAGGTGGAGGCTGAAGCCGTGGCCAGGATCACGGAGAGGAACATAGAGTCATTTGTTAAAAACAACATTCTCTCCCAATTTGGAGTCCCCTACATACTGATCATGGACAACAGCAAACAATTTGACAACCCAAAGTTTAGAGAGTTCTGTGCCAAGCACCACATCACCGTACACTTCACCTTGGTTGCTTACCCCCAATCGAATGGACAGGTAGAGGCGACCAATTGGGTCATTTTAGATAGCCTAAAGAAGCACGTGGATCGATCTCATGGCGCTTGGGCTGATGAGCTACTTAATATCTTATAGGGGTATAGGACCATGCACCATACTTCCACGGGCGAGATCCCCTTCCGTCTGGCTTTTAGGTCAGAAGCTGTCTTCCCTATCGAACTTAAACTCCCCAATCTCCGGACTCAAAGTTTCGATACTACCCTAAATGACTCATTACTATAGGCAAGCGTCAACATAATCAAGGAAATCAGAGACCTCGCTGCTGCTCAGGTTACTACATACCAACATTGGGTTGCTCGGTATTATGATCAAAAGGTCCAATACAAGGAATTTGAGGTAGATAACCTGGTGTGCCAAAAATTGAAGGCCATTGGTTCATGAGAAGGCCAGGGCAAGCTGGCCTCCAATTGGGAGGACTTGGTCAAAATTAGGGATAAATTGGGTAATGGAGCATGCAGGCTAGAAAGATTGGATGGCAAGCTTATCCCGCACACTTGGAATGCCGACAATCTACGCCTCTACTTTGATTAAAATTTCATGATGTATAGTTTCATTTTCGATTTGAGTCAAAATAAAAAGCTCTCAATTGATTACGTACTTCTCTCCCTCTCGTTTTGTTTCAGTTGCCTTACTAGCCTTTCAAAAAGGCATGTGAATAGTTATTCGGGTAGGTTAGAACGCCATTGACCTGACCTCCATAGGGTAACCTCGGCAAGTGGAAACACCCCTTGTACAGAGGAACTCTCATGAATCGGGCAGGTTGGAATGCTACTGACCTAACCTTTATAGGGTAACCTCGACAAGGGGAAACACCCTTTGTAGAGGAACTCCCACGAATCGGGCAAGTCGGAACGCTACTGACCTGACGCCCATAGGATAACCTCGACAAAGGGAAATACCTTTCGTAGAGGAAGTCCCAAGAATTGGGCAGGTCGGAACGTCACCGACCTGACCTCCATAGGATAACTTCGATAAGGGGAAACATCCCTTGCACAGAGGAACTCCTACGAATCGGGCAGGTCATAATGCCATTAACCTAACCCCCATAGGGTAACCTCAGCAAAGGGAAACACCCCTTGCATAGAGGAACTCCCTCAACAAGACCTTCACTAAGGGTTTAGAAAATTTAATCAAAATAGTGAGACTTTCGAAAAACTTCCTTTATTTATCATACAAATTTGTTTACAAAGCAAAGGCCAGCATCCCGGCCCTATCCAGAAACATAAAAAAAGAGGGGATGTGGGGGGGGGGGGGAAAGGGGTGGGAAATTACAAAATCCCGCTACTACTTGGGATCAGCTAGCTCGGGTAATTCCAAAAAAATCCAAGGCATCAATTTGCTTCGAGTGTTGATCTGCAGGTACTTTAGTAAGCAGACCTTGAGTCACAGGGAGCATGAAACATGCGAACTAGGAGCGGTGGGACCCCCTACGGGTGGATCGTCGCCAAGGACAGCTTCTGAGGCATCTTCTTGCTAACTTACCGGGGGAGGGCCAGAAGTAGAAGCGCCCTGTACTGCCCCAGCACCAAAGGATGTGCCTACATCTTCAATGGCTGCCTGAGCGGACTCCTCCTTCGCCAAGGCTTCCCTCTTCTCATTGAAGGTAGGGGAGTCTAGAAAGTTGAGGAAGCTCAGGTCTAGATCCGGATAATAAGAGAGGATTTCTCTCTTGGTAAAGCGGACAGAATCAATAGATAGGTCCTCCAACTCCTTTAGCCACTCTTCGGTGGCCTTATAGTCGCTGACTGCCTTCCTTGCGACAACATCGCTAAGGACCTCTCTGCTCTCCATCTTGGAGATGATCTCTTCCATTTCCAAAACCCTGCCTTGCATCTCCTCGACCTGTTGCTCCAAAGTGGCCTTCAAACAGCCAACTCGAGTGATGCAGCCCAAGTACCATCACACTCGGACGCCTTCATTGCCAGCTTGGTCTTCGGCTTGGCCACGAAAGCCTTCAGCTTAGTATTTTCTTTTTCAAGTTGGACCCTAGCTGCGCCCTCCTCCTCCAGTAGTTGCAAGAGATAAGCCTTGGACTTTTGCTCGTTCTCCAGCCGAGCCTTCAGTTTTATGACCTTTTGAGCATCCCTCTCTACCTTACCCTCTCCTGCTTTGCATGCTTGAGCCTCGCCTAAAGCCCTACCACCTACACAACAGAACTGCGGAGGTGTTTGTTAGCTTGAGCAAATTTTCTTAAGTACCTCTTGCTAGAAGTCTCTACCCCTAGCAGGGACTTCTTTTGATGATGCAACTCCTTCCGTAATCTAGTTATCTCTTTTCGGGTGGCATGGGACTTGTTTAATTAGAGGAGCACTTGGCCATGGTATTGTAAGAAGAAAATTCAACCCACAGGTTAGTATAAGACGCTAAAACAAAACATAACAACAGCATGGAAGACCTACCTACTACATAAGGGTACTTAAATGGCCTACAATTTTTATGGGGTGGCCCGTACCCTTTTGGGAGATCCTTTCCAACACGGCTTAGTCACCAAGCGTGTAAGACCCTATTGAAGCTTGCTCATTGAGGGTCCGGTGTTGCAACGTCAAGTTGCCAACATGGACCTCCCATTTTGGCCACAGGATCTTCCCTCGAGCCTTCTTCTTCTCCATCTCGGGAACCCCCCTCTTCAACGCCTCGTCCATGGAGGCGTATGGCGCTTCTACGAATGAGTCTGACCTTAGCCCCATCTTTCGGAAATTGTTGAGGACGTCCAAAAACTTATCCCCAACGTCATCCATGCTTTGGAAAGGATGAGCTAGGGGCCACTCATTCCATTTCTCTTTGGCCAAAGGTTCCGTTGCCAAGGGCATCTACCTCTTTATCCTTGGACCTGGCTCCTTAGGTGCCTCAGGAGCCTTGTGTTACTCGCCTACGACTATAGGTGGGGTGGTTATTTCCTTAGTTCCTTCTTCAGCTGCCCTTAGTGGGGAAAGCACCTGCACGTCGGATCCCTTCGCTTCGACACCTTCGTTGCCTACAAAGATGGGCTCGGAATAATGGATAGCAGGAATAGGTAGAGCCATGCTTAATGGTGCCACGACTGTTGGCTCGTCCCTGATGATGAAGGAAATCCCTTGAGGTACAGGCTTTGGCTGTGGCTTGCTGGTCTCACCGAGCCCTGGCTTCAGCTTTGCCACCTTCCCTTTCGGCTAACTTACCTTTGATTGCGCTTGGCGTCGGCTTATTAGATCGTCCATAGATGGACGAAGCACCCTTGGAGCTAACCTTTTGCTTGTAGGAAGACCGATCTAAAATGTAGAAAAAGAAAACAAGGTGAAATCAAAGGAAACTACCACTACCATTTATCAAACATTGTTGTGACCAGCATAACCAAGGAAGTCTACCCATCTTATAGGCATCGAATGAAGCACCCTGACATTACCACAACAAACAGGTGCGTAGGAATGAATCAATACCTTCAACTCACTTCTTCGTTACAGCTCTCTTCATGTTGGGGAAGAGCTTGGAGATCGGGCCCTCAAAATACCTTTCTACGGTCTCTGTAGTGTTGATCTCCTAACCACCTCGCAGCTTCTTGAAGGCCAAAATCTCCTGGATGGCCTCGGCATAGCTCGGACTGAGCTTCTTCTTGCCTCCAATACGAATCATTCCGGTCCATCAGGTCTAGAAGGTAACCTCTTCGGGCAACTCCACTACCACATATTCGTCCTGCCAGCCTTTGATCAAGTCGACAAGGCTGCAAAACAATTTCTTTCTTAGGCGCGATTAGAGATAAGGCCACCCCCCCAACACTCTTCCACATGTAGAAGTGGTAGAAGAGCTCAAGAGTAGCCCTTACCACCAGGTATTCACAGAGCGCCTAAAATGCCTTCAATACTCTCCACTCATTAGGAGGGATCTGTGACATGCTACACTGGTAGTGGTAAAAAAACTCCCTCTCAAAATGACTTGGGGGAAGGTGTTACCTAAACTCTAA
Source organism: Lumnitzera littorea (assembly GCA_024138015.1). Taxonomy (NCBI): domain Eukaryota; kingdom Viridiplantae; phylum Streptophyta; class Magnoliopsida; order Myrtales; family Combretaceae; genus Lumnitzera; species Lumnitzera littorea. The sequence goes on from JAMXBB010000001.1 coordinate 144,416,554, forward strand.
GTATTTCTCAAAAACCGCAAAGCGCCTCCTCAATAGTTAGGCTACTCGTTCGTCCTTATGCGGTAACCTAATATGTTACCCCGATATCGCCCCTATGAGGAAATTGTTGATGACCCAGTAGGGGGGGTGGCAGAATCCTTACTTTGCTTGTACAGCCATCAAGCCCTTTTCCCATACTAGGATCGTTGAACAAATCCTTGGCGAGGGGTAAGTGGATATCCGCGTACACGTCTCTCGGGATGGTATTGATGATTCTGGCCTTATCCAACACCTTCATGACCATCCTTGTAGGTTCGTTTAGTTATGGCAATGACAACACTTTGCCTTTCGATGCCTGAGGAGGATCACTCTTTATAGAATTTGAATTGGAGGTAAGTTCTAGCGAAGAAGAGCTAGCCTTACCCTTGTTGGTAAAAATGTTTGTGATTCTTAAAAATAAAAATTGAAGCTTCTGAAGAAGGTTAAGAGTTGGAATGCGAACATAGAAATTATGATAATTGAGCGAGAAGATTGCAAAAAAGTGGTCTCTTTTTGCAATCCTCCTATTTATAGGAAAACCGCCTGGGAAGCCGTAAAAGCTATTATAAGGATACATATAAACACGAATCCCTTAAAATGCTGCCTAACAGATACATGGAAAGTATCTCGATCGGATGGCTACCTTTAAAAGGGCAAAAAGGATATTGCTGCACTTTAGTCTACTACAACATAACACTTGTCATGTCGTATTTAATGTACGGAATATAAGCGGGTAAAAGTTGCATTTTGAAAGTCCCTTTAACAAAAAGCTTCTTTAGGGCCCATTCGATCTACACCTGGTCGACATTACAAAGACATGACACACCTATGTCTATTCGGCCCCTATTAAGCCGTGTCCAAGCAAACCGATCCATAGTATTGGATTACCTTAGCACCCCTGCTCGCCTATGCCTAAGAGGCCCATGCATTCCTTCTCCTTACCTCTTCTTTAGTAATGAGACTGTGGAGAGAGGGGTGGGGCTCGACCAAATCCGCTAAACCTTGCGTCCCTAAGCTCGCCTCTGTAGGCTTTGGGTCTGGCCCTTAGTGGCTTAGGCCTATGAAGAACTATAACGGCCATGAACTACATGATAAAAATAAAATAGCCACATCCTAAATATGAGGGACATGTTGGATACGATAAGCCTCACTCTCCTACACTTGCAGGAGAAGATCTCTCCCCTCAATTGATCTCCAATGGCCAGCTTTACTCCACTATAAATACTAGACATCTACCCAACGGTAATTCTTTCTACAAACTTTGTATTCTAAGCCTGTACACTTAATACTTTATTCCATAGAAAGTTTATTACCGACTTAAGTATCAGAGTGGCCATGCCAGACAACCTCCCGGCATCTCCTCATTGTGCATTGTTTTGTAGGCTCAATACTTACAGACCTCAACCAGCTAATGGTAATAACTGTGAAACGACAAAAATGATTGCTATTTTTGTTTTTGATAACACATTTAGTTATATCCTAAGAGATTTTACATCAATCATTAGCAAACTAAGTATAGAACATGTAAAACTCTTAAAGATAATGTTTTATATGTTCCTTTAACTGTCCCTTTTTTTCTTAATTATCTGAAAATTTCTAATAGTTAATGCTCCACTTATCCACAACATAATATAGGTGCTTATACCGGTGTTTTACCTGATGGATTATACAGATCTTGACCAAATATAACCAGCACATCAACGACCAGCCATAGCTTATAACATATTCCCTTAATTAAAATATATTCGAAATCAACAAGAATATTGAAAGTTATGGTCAAAGCTTAAAGTATCTAATCGGCTGGGGCACTTAACCAATTGACTAAGCCCGTAAAAGTTTCACCATGTAGCCAAAAATTGGGAACCCCGTCGACCAAAAGAGAGAGAAGCAGTCCTTTGGGCCTTTGGGTTCTCGGCTTTGACTTTCACTTATATTGATTTACTACTTTTTACCTAAAACCATCTTAAGTTTTCTATCTATAATTAGCTTCCAGGCCATATATTGCCCATGAATGGTTATTATTCCCATATATTTCCCATGAATGGTTATTATCCACAAAAAGCAATCGCTTTAATGTTTCGAAATCTTGAATAATTTGATAAGTATGAATCTCCTGTTCCTTTTTAAATCAACGGGTAAATTATCTTGACTACTCTAATAAATTATATCAAAACCTTGCTTTTTAGAAATACAATACATACAAGCCAGTTTTGCCCATGTGGATATGATGCGGCGCAAATGCTAATGTACCATCGCCACATCTTCGATATGTCAGCATTACTAATAATGTTATTTAAATGTAATAATTATATGTATTAATTAAATAAAATAATATAACAAATTGAAGAAAATGCTTATTTCTTTTAAAAAAACGAAAGAAAAATGCTTGAAAATGCGATCTGTGTGTCCTTTTATTGCTGTAGATCGTTCGTTCATTTTTCTCATTGATTTGGTTTTATTTGTCAAGTACTGGAGCGCAAGGGGCTGATCATCATGTTGGGATCGACAGGTGAGTTGGTAACATTAACACCCAATGAAGCACAAACATACTGGACGGCGACTTCCAGCTTTCTTGTTATTTCCTTTTCTTTCAACGTACTATATGCTTAGGATAGATCAGCATAGTTTTGATCCCCTTGATTGATTCATTATACTTTACAATTTTTCGTGCATTTTATTTAAACATTCATAAGTTTTATTGTTTATTGTAAGTAGCATTCTTAAGTTATTATTATTGATTTAGTTAATTAATATATATGTGTATATGAAATATGTGTATGCTTCTGTAAAAACAAACTAATTCAGCAATTTTTAAAAATTTTCCAAATTGATTTTAGTTTTTACTAATTTAGTTAATTAATACATGTAATTATAATATTGAAACAAAACTGTGAATAATACTAATGTGGAAATGATGTGTTAGCATGTGTACTATATTGATTTCTACACGCTAAGATTATTATAATTTAATGGTATGAACACTAATCTCTTAATGGAATGGATTAGATTTAAATTTCTTCTAATTTAAGTTATGATATAGTAGGGTGAAAAAAAAAACGGGGACTTTCATGTAGGTAAAAAGAAGATTATATTTATCATACTTCTAAAACATGATTATTAACGTAATTTATAAAGTTCACAGCAATAATCAATTTAACTAAATCAAAACATAATCAATTTCTTAGTGAAAAACGATAACTTTTGCATTAAATGCCCCGTAGGAGTCTAAAATGAGGATTCGGAAATATCTCGAATAGCATGGATTATTGGTGGATAAGAAAAGCTAATTTATTTTGATGAAATCCGAGCAACATACATTCTAGAAGACCTATCAGCTATCACATATACTCAAAAAGCATAAATTCATTGCCTGACTAGACAAATAAAATGCGACAGAAGTTGAGTTTGTCTTAGAAGACAATAGTTATTTCTTAAATGTTTTAATTAGTATGTAAACATTATTTTTATAGCACTTGTTTCCGTAATTTGATATATGTCTTATGTCATCACCGTTATATGGAAACTTCCTCCAAAGGAACTATACTATATGTAATAATAATATTCATGCCAAATGCATTGTTCACAAAACAAACTTAACGTTTGTTGTGACCATATTGCATTCAAACAAGGCACGTTTCTTTTTCTCACCACTCCTAGAAATAGGACTTTGACGTACGTCCATATATATATATATATATACAAAGGGATTATCATCAAGAGTCCTCTTGATTGTCGTCCTCCAGCTTAATTATCATCACAGAGAGGTCGAGAGAAAAAAAGGGAAATTCAGATAGCGTCTTGGCGATGGTGATGGGGAGCAACTTCGTCGCGGTGGTTCCGCCGAGTCAACTCGGTTACTTCTCTAGGCGCTGTGTCTTTAAAGGCCGCACGACGACGTTCAAAAGGCTTTTTTCGACGAAGGTGATGGCTTCCTCGACGGCTTTCGTTGAAAGCAAGTCCGCGGTTAGTCCCTAGACCCTAAATATTTGGCCCCTACACTATATGTGTCTTTGATTATATCTAGTTTTTGTCACTTTATGTCATAATTTTTCGTTTAAATCATAATATTAGCAGTGTATATCTCGATTATAAGAAAATATTCAGGATACGTATGCAAGTAGGCAGATGGAAAATTTTCAGTCTAATGTATATAACCCGTAATAGAATATAAAATTACAATTATTTAGAATATCAAAATTCAAATTAGCTCAAGGCGTAACAATGGTAGCGAAACCTTCCATTTATTGCAACTAAAATGTTCCTGGACTGATTTGTGTATGTATGTATGTATATGTATATGTTTATATAACTAGAAAGCAATTGTTTCATTTCCTTAAAAAATATAAACACGAAGATTATTTCCCTTAATGTTTTTTTTGAGGCCTCTAATCAAGTTATTTCCTAACATATAAGTTTCCGGAAATTTTCGTGCCCCACGTCGCTTGTTACTTGTTAGCACAGTGAAAAGTTTAAAACTTTCCTCGTTATACTAAGATTGGTGCTCTTATTATTATTGTCTATCTCCCCCATATGATTTTTAATTAAAGATATCGACTCAATAAGACTACAGGTCCATACATGTGGACGGTAAAAATCCTAAGTCTATGAAATTCACATACTATATATTTGTCAGCTCGTCCATCATCATGTAAGCTTATATTTGTTTCCATAATTATTCTATTGTGATATATTGAGTCCTCCAAGTTCCTTGGTGTCACCTCCAGAAATTCACTGGTTGAGATTTTAGAATTGCGCTTGTGATCTGTAAAAGAAGAAAATCTCACGAAGGGCACCGGGATGTTATTCAATGTAAGGACTTGGATATCTAAATTAGTAAATTTTTGAAATTTTAAGAGCGCAAAAGTAAGAATGTATAAAAAAGATCCCTTAACTTTAAGGTTGAACTATTATTTATAGGAATTAAAAAGGAAATATATCTAAAAAGTAGATATATTTGAATTTCACCTAAATAGGAAAGTAGATATTAAGATTTGAAATCTTCTATAATGACATGGCCATCAATAGGTTAGTGATCCTACATAGATGACATTTCCACTTTATGCTTGTAGATAGTAGTCACCAAGCTTCCTTGTTGGGTCCTTCAAGGCCCAAGCATGAATGCTAGAGGTGGGACTTGACTCCTAAGACCCAAGCATGAATGCTAGAAGTAGGTCAAGGATTGTAATGAAGCTAAGGTAGAAGGTTTCGGAGGAAAAGTTGGGCTTAAGCTTGTATAGCTCAATCATGGGCCAAGATAGAGAGGCCAATGATTTATATAGGTTGAAATAAGTTTTGAGGGTCAAAATCTAAAATAGCCTATTAATACTTCTTTTTTTTGTTTTTTTCCTAAGCCTATAAATACTTGCTACATGAAAAATTAAAATTCTTTTAAGATTGGCAAGGGCGAAGGAATGTTAAAATCATAATCATAACTCTCTCGACATTAGGGTCCTCAAAATTATCCCTAAAACATGGCCTTTTCATTATGAACTGCTGGAAAGGTAAGATCCATCATTCCCACGCTTCAAACCACTAGAGACGCCAGAAAATGGAATATCAAATCGAATCTAACTCTTCAAAACCAAATTAAAACTTCAAGTATTGATTTTGATTTCTCAAAACAAATAGATCATGATTGACATTCTACAACGTGTCACGAACACCTAGGAGTTGGAGGAAACGATTGTTCGGATAAGTTCCTTTATATTGTAATCATAATGGAATCAAATTGCTTCGTTAAAACGATTCTAATTCCTCAGCTAGAATATGATTAAACACACAAGTCATAAGATAAATATATGATTCCCACGTGGTTAACTTAATTAGTTGTGTACTCGCATCGACTGACCACTTTAGATATGTTTTCTTGCCTTTCGAAGCTGATTATTCATTTATTAGTTGTTAGTTTATCTTTATATACTTCGTAAGATACTGATTATCAAGTATACTTCTATGTCCTTTTTGAAAGTAATTGAAGAAAATGCTTTTAGATTATCAATCCTCTTTTTTTTTTTTTTTTTTTCTTTAATATGACAATAATCATAAATGCAGGGATCGTATACACACTAAATCGCCTATATAATACGGGTAGTAAGGTTTTGAATACTTTATATTGGATCACTAGTCTAAAGTACTATTTCAACATTGATGAAACGAAGCATCGAAAATGAAGACAACTGAAGTTTTGCTATAAGTGGTATTAACTCAATTAACTTAGATTATATATAGAAAGGGAAGCAGCTATAATTACGTCACATGTAAATCATGTGACCAAAAAAACACAATGACTAGGGCTATGTACAAAAATACTTATTTTTCTAACATTTCTCCTAAGCTTAATATATATTCACACACACATGCATATATATATAGTCACACACACATACATATATATATGTATGTATGTATATGTAGTACTATATATGTATGTATATGTAGTACTAAGCAACCTTTTTGATTGTTTTGTGCTTTCAAGAGAAATTTATCTTGGAAATTTATATGGTTGCTATTGTGGTTAGATAATATAATCAAGAAAGGAATGTGAAATTCGTATATGTAATACATCTTTTATGAACTTGAATAAGGGCTGATTCTAAATCATGAATTGGTTCGATTTGTTGAAGGATGGGCTGAACCGTCCACTTGAATAAGCAAGTCGTGAATAGTCGGACTGGCTCATCATTGAACTGGTAAAGTTCGATTGATTTATCTCCTTTAAAAAAAAAGAAAAATAAAGAGAAAAAAGAAGCCACTAAGTGAGAAAAAATAATTGGATAATATCCAATAGATCATTACATGTCAAAACTACTTTATTTACGATAGTGAATAATAATTTTTTAAAAATAATATCATCAAATTAATGATAAATGACTAATCATAAGTTAATTACGTGTTAAGGATAAATGGAAAATTCAATTTCAGTAAATATAAGTTCTTTTTGTAAAAATTGTCAAATGTTAATGACTTGAATATAAAAACAAATAGAAAAGTTGTAATCACATTAAGTTAGAAATTAATAAAAAAATTAGAAATTATTAATGAATTAATACACTTAAAAAAAAGAAAAAGGAAATCACATTATTAGAAATTGTTAATGTATTTAATAAAAAATAAATTTATAAAATTAATAAAAAAATTAAATATTAAAAAAAGACGATTCAAGGTCTGAACTGGCTTAGAACTGCCCTCTATGGGCCGATTATGGTTCAGCTATGGTCAAGCCCGTGAACTAGCAGTTCTGGACCAGTTTAAGGTCGAGTGGGCCTCTTCAGTGCAATTAGCAAATGTTGTAAAAGGGAGTTATATTCTATAATATATTACTTTATATGACTACCACGCAAAATGTGCTCAATTTAATCAAAATACAAAATATTCGAAGTAGCCGTACTGTCATGAATAGCTAAAGGTAAGCCATTTTCATTTTTCACTATATATATAAGTAGGTAGATTTGTACTGTTAAAACAAATATAATTTTTATTTGATTGTCTGCAAAGCTTAAGAAAAGAGGAAAATAAACGAAATAAGGAAGGATATAAAATATGCTACAGTGAGGGAATTCTATGGCATTGTCACTTAAAATGGCAATATAATTATAATATAGTCAACGGTTAATTTTGCTCATTAATAATAAAATCTCATGGATTGCACTAAATATAAATTCATTAACCATAAAAGAAGTTTTCTTGGAAGCTGTCCACATTTTTTGCAAAATTATCACTAATTTCCCCTTTTCAATCATAAATCATTCTCAAATTACAATAAACAAAGCTTGTCAACAGGTAAAAAAGGTGACACTTTGAGTGACTATTAGGTGTGAGTAAGTAATCTTGCAGTATAAGGTACTCACTTAGACCTTGCTCCATCGAGTAGGTAAAAAAGGTTACAAGATAGATTTTGTATAATAATTTCTCGGAATCTACTCTCATAGGATAGGGTACAGGTCTCATATCAGGTTATCTTGTACCTATCGTTAAACTCATACTCTAAAGTATATAGAGCATAAATATTAAGATATCATATAACAACCTATAATAAAACCCTAAAATTATATGCTTTTGTATCTATTGTCTTATTCCTCTCTCTCTCTCTCTCTTTTTGCAAATAATAATTTTACGATTTAATAAAATTTTATTTTGATGATTTAAAAGGAAAAGAAAATAATAATTTGGCATGACTCAATTAAAAGTTAAACGTTTCCAATTGCAGAGATTATTTTTTATTCTACTTATTAAAGTTTCATATTATTATAGTTAGTGTTGTAAATATAAGAATCTTCAAATGTTAGTATTTGGTCTATTAATATAGTTATGTGTTTAATATTAATTATGTGTTAGTACAATATTTCGAAAGAAAATAAAGTGAAAGAAATATATATATATATATATATATATATAGGTTCTATAAGGTACTATGTTCCCTATAAAATTTATGGGATACATGATACATGGTGGTTTCCAATAACCATAGAATAGGTTTCAAATATAAAAATTTTAGAATTTGTACCTACAACGTAAGATACGGGTAATGTGTTATACTCTATTCATTCTATACCCACTCACTCGTAGTGACTATACCTTAAAATTCAATAGTAGGACATAGTACTTGTGAGCATTTATAATTTTTTTTTTATAATAATTTCCTTGGTTTAAAGCAATTACTTAATTGAATTCCTTAGTGCACGAATCATTTCAAACTTTTATTTCAAATTTGCTGTAAACGATCATAATACTAGGAGTATAAAATTAAAATATAAAAGTTAAATGAATAGAGAAAAATGTAAATAACTTATCTAAACTTCCATTTAGGTGCGTATGATCTCTTAAGCTTCCAAAATATATTTTAAGATCTCTAAATTTTAATAAATTGGTAAATAATCCTCATAAATTGAAAATAACCCCTATAAACTTTATTTTTAACGTAAAAGCATCATGAATTTAATAAAATGTGTTTTAAAACTTCCTAAACCTTGACCATAGTATTGTTTTTTATAGTTGGAAAAAGATATATTTTTTATATTGCTAATTTATCAACAATTAGGGAGTAACTTGCAACATTTGAAAATTTAGGAGATAAATTTGTACATTGATCAAAATTTAAAAGGGTTATTTGCAATTTCTCCTAAATAATATAAAGGGTGATGATAACTAGTATTTTAAGACTAGTTTCTTTACTAGTTGCTAATTATATGTTAATGATGCCATTAACTTATGTCATGGTTGGTAGGTGGAAAATGACTAAAATGAAATCATGATTTCATGTTCCATTTTTCTTCCCTACATTTGAAAGTATAATTTGAAGATGAAATGATATTGTTGACACTTTTGAAAGGGCAAAATCGCAATTCCATCTTACCCTTATTAGTTATAATGATTTAAAATTACTTATTTAACTTTAAATATATAATAATTAAGAATATTTTTTACAATTAATTTTATTTACATATTAATATCATTTTATTCCATGCATTTTATATATTCCTAAACATAGGAAACGATTTAGCATTTCGACTATCGTTTCATTCTTTTTCATTATAATCCATTCCATTCCATTTCTTTCTTGCATACTAAATATGAAATTAATATTTTTAAAATCCATGACTTCTTTTTTCATCTTGATGATGACCGATAGGAAATAAGCTTCTTTTAAAGTATGGTAAACTTTTGCATATATTACTTGGTGGTGTTTAGGATCCGATTGCGGTACAAGAAAGCAACATCAACCAGATTATATTAGCTTGTCCAATATGCTATCATCAGTTGGAGTACATCGGGAGTCAAGAAGTATCTATGTAAGTTCTCTTATTGTTAATTTAGAATAACATAATGATCCAACAATGCTGGTTTATTTAGAATATAAAACCTTCCTATTTTTTACCAACTTCCATATCTTTATCATTAATTAGCTTATTCTCATCCATTTTTTTTCTTACAAGTCGTCTTATACAGTTTGATGTTGTTTTTGATTAATTCTGTCTGCTTTATCATGAATTTGTTGCAGCAATTCTTTTGCCAATTCCAATCTACAATGCAATACTTGTAAGAAAAATTACTACGGCAATAAAACACACCTTGAGCTAACTACTACAAGTGGAACTAAGGAGTATAGCGAATCTCTGGCACCAGCTACCGAATTTTTCAGGTTCTCAATTGAAATAATATATTGTAATAATATCAGTATTAGAGGATTTAAAACATACTTATCACATTCATTGATCGTTTGTAAATCATTTTGATAATCTATCTCTATAAAAAATTTCAGGATTCCTCTGATATCATACATCTACGAGCGAGGATGGCGTCAAGGTTTCTCTATGTTGGCTGGTTATCCTGGTCCTGAAGAAGAGGTTAAATTCTTATTTTTCATTTGGGACGCTATTTCCGTTTCCGTTATGTCTTAGGGCATTTTTAACAAGAGCTAGAAATGAGAGGGGGGAATTTCCCTTGCTTATGTAAAAAGTTTTTCTTTGAAGTGTTGAAAAAAATAAATCAAATAACCTGAGCCTAGTATTCTATGTGATATAAAAGGAAATATTTTCCATCACATCATTTATTTTCTCCTTTTCCCCTCATTTCCCTCTTTTCTATCTTGACATTATTTCACCCGGCTAAGGTAAATTAGTAGAATATTTTATCCACTTAATTAGATACACAACATGATTATTGACAAGTCAAACGAAGTTGATATTCTTATGTGTGTTTACAAAATCTACCTTCCTTTTACATTGCTTGTACATTTAAATTTGCATAATTGCATTTTTAGCTATATAGTATTACTAGAGTCCTTTTATGTATATAAAAATAGAATAATGTGCACAAGCATCTCACTGAGTTCTTTTGATAACAAAATGATACATGATTTCATGAATTCCTATTTCATTGATTCCACTAGGATGACCTATAAGGAGGTTTTGATTTATGAAATTGGTGTTTCTAAAGTTTGTTTCCCAATAAATTATATTAATCAGAAAGTAATTTTAGAGAATCTAAATCTAGTTAGAAATACGAATTTTTCTCAAAATTATTATATACGTGTAATTGATGAAAGATTTCTCTTTAGATGCCCTTTTTAAGTGTTTTCTTGTGTATTGCAACTTGTCGTTATGACACTACGACTTTCACTGTAGTTTGAAATGATCAAAGGTTACATTGAACCAGTCTTAGGCGGAAACATTATTGATGCTAGTTGTGGTAGTGGCTTGTTTACGAGGCTGTTTGCCAAGAGTGGCTTGTTCTCTCAAGTCATTGCTTTAGACTACTCTGAAGAAATGTTGCAACAGTGCTACGACTTCATCGAAAAGGAAGACGGTTGCCCTAAAGAGTAAGAAAATTTGACATAATCATTAGTAAATACCGATATCAACCGTCCACTTTATGTGTCAAGACTTGATGATATGCTTTTTTGATCATGAAACTCTTAAATTCATCTAGGAACTTAGTATTGGTCAGAGCTGATATCTCAAGACTTCCATTTGTTCCAAGTTCTATTGATGCTGTGCATGCTGGTGCCGCTTTGCATTGTTGGCCTTCGCCATCAACCGCCGTAAGAGTTATGTTGTAATTTGGTAGCTTGCAAGGAAAGAATGTGAAAAAAATTATTTCCACATATTCATAATTTTATGGCTATACCATTTTATAGGTTGCTGAGATAAGTAGAGTTTTAAGGCCTGGAGGAGTATTTGTAGCTTCTACTTACATAGTGGATGGTCCTTATTCGTTTATCCCGTTCTTGAGGCCACTAAGCCAGGTATTTTCTACAAGAAGAAAATTTCAGCTCTCATGCCTTTTAGGTAGCCTATATATAGTATTCAAATTCAATCAAAGCCTTCATGTCTAACTGAAAAATTTAGTGAACAAAAAAGTGTTTGGATGATAATTTACGCTCACGGCATTGTTAATTATGTTTCTTCTATGAGCATTTGCTAATTTACGCTCTAATAGAATTGTGGCTCATTTATGTAATGTGGCATTCCTTTGTAGAGCTTCGTGCAAACGTCAGGCAGTCACATGTTCCTTTCTGAGGGTGAATTGGAAGATCTCTGCAGAGCATGTGGGCTCATTGACTTCAAATGCGCGAGAAACAGGCGTTTTGTGATGATATCTGCTACAAAACCCAATTATGATTAGTTTGTAAAACGTGAATGTCGGAAGTTTGGGGCTGTTAAAACAATGTTATATTAGGACAAGATAATGAGTGGAGCTTTGGTTTTTCTTCCTCTTATTTCAATAAGAGTAGAGATTGATGGATAGAAGGAAAATTACTTATTGAGCTTGATTTTTTCTTTTTAATATTAAAAGTTAAACCGTTTAATATTAACCCTCAACTAAGAGTTAAAGAAAAACAAATTTGGTTTTTCTTTTGCAAATCATTCAAAGTAACCATCTGACCAGAGTTAGAAAAAAAAGTTAAATAATGACCAATTGGACGGATTGTTTATAATTTATTTACCGATCTTTCGATAAACTAATGTTTAAAAACAGTTTTAAAATTAGAGATTTTGGATTTGGAGGTTATTTTATTAAATTCTAAACAGGTACTACTTTTATTTTTTGAATTTAGATTTACTTTTCAATAATACCCTTTTAAAAGAAAATATCTAATCATATGTAGACAAATAAATAACATCTAAAAAAGATAATTGAACCATTATTTACAAAGATGGAAAAAAAGAAAACTTTATATATTTTAAGTTACCTCATAATTATATATGAATGCCTATGTATCCATTATTTGAGATCAAATTTTCATAGTTCGTTTACTAAAAATTTAAATGTGTTGGTGATTTTTAGTTTTAAAAAGTGGTCAAGTTTAAGTCTTTTAGCCATTTTGTTTTATTTAGAAAAAATTCTAGGGAAAAGTCCTAAATTGGTATTTTTATTTTTTGGAATATCCTTAAGAGCACTAACTTTGAAATGAGTCTTATTATTATTTTATTTTTGAAATTGAGTTTTTATAAGTGATTAAACATTTTCTTTATTATTATTATTTTTTATTTATGTATATTTTTATTTTTATATTTCTATTTTAATCGCGAGAAAATAAATAACTAAAAATATAATTTCCTTTGTTTTTCTTTTTTTTTTTTTCTCTTTCCTTGTTTTTTTAATTACAAAATTTACTTACAATAAAGTAAAAAAAAAAAAAAAAAACCAACAAGCTGAAATCGAAACTAAAACAGACTAAGACAAATTAAGCATGGACTGGGTCGAAAAGTAGATCCAAACGCAGTTTGGATCGAGGCATTTAGTACAGGTAAGACCCCACATGCCCTATATGTAATGCTAGTCGCATAAGTTGCTTCGGGCAATTCTAGAAGGTACTTCAATTGAGAAAAATGGTTTTCATGTATTTTTTATTGGTGAAAGTAGCTTTGGTGAAGGTGTAGTAGTGTTAAGTGGTGGTTTGAGGGTGTTTTAAAAATGGCCATTAGTAATGGTGGTGGTTCAATCACGCAGTAGTACTTGGTGGTGAGAAGATGCTCATGTCTTGGGTTTAATGATGCTACGAGCTTAACCGTAGAATCGGTTTAGGGCAAAAAGTGGTGATTGGTGGTGTTTCATATGGTTGCGGTGTAGTGGTTAAGGTTTGCTATGGGTAGTGCTAATAGCTACGGTAGAGAACAAAAGAGGTCAAGACCGAAAGCTTAGACTATAGGGAAAATTGTAAGGTCGGTGGGTTTGCTAAAAAAGCTTCTAGCTGAAGCTTATCTTAGAGAGAGAAGTCGTAGGTCTAGAGTGAGAGAGTGATTCACTGTGTGTTTTGCGTATTGGAGTGGAATATGATGCCCTTGAATGTTTGTTCGAGCTCCAATTTATAGTGTTGGAGCTTGAATTGAGGATGGAAAGTGATAAAATGCCATTAATCGAAGATGAATGCAGGAGGATGACCAAGAATTGATCTTTGAAATTGGGCACTAATTAGAGTTGGTTTTTGGTCAAATGCATATCTAACATGTTCGTTCTTGCAAAAGTAAAAGGTTAGAAGTTTTAAAAAATTATTGTACTGCTTAAATCATAGGACGAGTGAAATTCATGCATTTAAGTTTTTCCCAAATTTCAATCGCTATTTTGAGCCTCCAAATGATTGTATTTAGACTTGTTTTTGGTTCCAATTTGTAAAAGGCCATGTAAAGAATAGGAATCATCCATAAATTGGTGCATTTACACATGGAAATTGTGTGAAAAATGAGGCCAAAGTGGGGGGTGTAGACTGGTTTTGCTAGAGACAAGGAGGGAAAGGAAAAGAAAAGGAAAGAAAGAGAGGGAAATAGCTGTTGACTTGGCGCTATGCTAGTCGAGTGGCCTAATGACGTCGTACCACGTGTCGAACATGTGGTAGAAAGCTGACATATCATTGTGCCACATATCAGATAAGTGATACGATACGTGTTAAGGGACGTTAATGTGGTGCCATGTCAACTTGTAGTCACAGCTAAGTGGTGTTATGTGTCAGTAACAAACATGTAACCTAATGATAAGCTAATATGTGGTAGGTAGAGTTTTAGAAAAAATAAAAGGCATTTTGTGCCTATTGCAAGATTCGAACCTAAGATCTCCCAATCATATATCATGTAAAGTCAAAGTGTGTTATCATCAAGCCGTTGGCTTGTGCCTTATATATATGGACTAGGTCGGCTTAGGCTATATGTAAATTTAAACCCATGCTTAAAATTTTCTTAGTTATTTTTTTTATTATTTAAGGCCCAAAAAGAAAATTAAAGCTAATTTGAAATTTCTTTTTTTATTTTAAACTATTTAAAAAATTTCTATTCCTATATTCTTTTTTTTATTATTTTGTTTTTCTATTTTTTTGTATTTTTTATAATTTTATACTTTTTGTGATTTTTTTCTAAATTTTCTATTTTTTGTGATTTTTTAAATTTTCTATTTTTTTTATTCTTTTATAAATGTTCTATGTTTTTGTATTTTCCTAAATTTTTTATTTTTGTGGTTTTTTCTAAATTATGACCCTTTGCCTTATTCAATAAATTTTAAAATTAAAGGAAAAAAAATAGGATGTTTATAGCTACTCTTTTTTATGGTAAAGTTTAAGTAAAACTTTACTAAAAAGATAAAAAAGAGACATAATTTTTGCCCTTAAGATAAAATTGCCCTAAGAGCGCTATAACTAGTTAATTGTCTTAGGTTTGATTTATTTGGGATTTAGTGAATGGTGAAGGGTGAAAGAGAGGGAAGGCACTCTGAGAGATGACCGAGACATAAAAGATACTGAAAGAGGATAATGTCCCTATGGGTTGGCAAGAACTCTAAAAAGAAATTGAAAGCCTTGTCATATCCTTATGAGTTGACTAACCTAGGTATATTTATATATTAAGTTTGAATTAAGATAAGAAGACTTAGTGCGCTCTAAGAGTAAGCTTATACTAGGTGGGCATACTTCAAGTGTAATGAGAATTTAAAGAGGGGAAAGAATCAGGACAACGCTTTAAGAGTATGCAATCCAAAAGCTTTAAGTTGGGATAGCACTCTAAGAGCATGCAATCTGAAGATAAGGTGACACTCTAATGAGCAAGCGACCTAAAGGTTTTAAATCACATGAATATTGCTCCAAAGAATAGATAATCCATGGGGACCATAAGATATGTAATGACAGTTTAATTAGGAGTCATCTAGGATGGAGTAGAGGTTTGGGACAAAGTCCCTTGATACAAAAAGAATTGGATGACATCAACCATGAGGGTAATCCTGTTAAAGAGGATGACCTTGACATATGGAAGAAAAATTGACCACTGGGTGAATAGATTGGAATTAAAGAAATTGACTATTAGAGTTGACTTGGAGAAAACGAAAAACTTAAACCACTAAGGTGACATGGAAAAAGAATGGATCTTTTTTTTTTTTTAGATTTACTAACAGACTTAAATTCCTTATAAGTTCCAAGAAAGTTGTACACAAGCAATAAGCTTTTTTAACAACATAATAATCTTGATCTTCTAGGCTACCTTTTGTCTAAGAGAGTCTTTTCTATCTTAAGGACCTTTACATTTCTTTAGGGGCAAATGACTTTCAATATTATTAGGCACGACTTCTTCCAATTTCTTTTTACTCGGAAGATATCTCATTAAAGATAGGTTTATTCTAAAAGGAGTTCCTCAAACTCTCAGCTTAAATTCTTCTCTTTTGACTTTGATTCAAAAAATTATGATCCATCTTATAAGCGATACACTTTTAATCAATTTGTTAGGTCTTTTTCAGACTATAATATAATAAAGGCTTTTAGTCATAGGTTTTAAAATGGATATTACTAAAATGACTTTTTATAAAAGAATCGCTCTTCAACTCAGGTTTATAAGTCAAGAACCTTATAGGTAAAATTAAAATTGTGCTTGCCTTAATTTCAAATGTAATTTTTACCAAAGATAAGTTATTTCTTTTAATCAAAAGACTTTTAGAATGGGTAGGGTTGTGGGCGAGCTATAAGCTATGTGTCAGTTATAATTTTCTTTAAGGATCATGAGTTTTGGGGGAAACTTTGGCATTTGTCTTGGCTTTTCAGTTTTAATCATCTTGATCATGTTTTAGGGTCTCTGCTTGAGGAATAGGCTTTATGAGTTACTTGTCCCTAATCTTCTTAGGTCTTTGTGTTTTAGACTTGATCACTTTATCTTTTCATTTTCTCACGTTTCTTCTTGCCCTTTTTTGTTTTCCTTATTTTTCCTTCTTCTCTTTTTTTTTTTTCTTTTTCATTTTGACTTAAGACAAACATAATCATTCCTTCTTTTGGCTTGCAGCTCAAAGTATATGTAGTTTGTGTTTAGTGTTTAGAATGGATGCCGTTTTTTATCTTAGAGGAATTTAATTATCGATGGTAACAATTACTCTTGAATAGATGCGACTAAAGTAAGTATAACTTAATTTTGACTTTTCCTTCTAATAGATGCTCCTAACCTTCTATTTATCCCATTGTGGGGTTATTCTCGATAAGGTTTAATTTTGAAAATACTCCAATAAAAGGTTCAACGGGGTTGACAAAAGATTTTGTGTTTGGGATATTGAAAAGAATGCCTAACTTTATTTTGATTCGTGTATTAAATGCAAGATGAACTTCTTTTAAAGAACGAGTTCAATAGTCTCACAATGATGTCACTCAACTCTCAAAGTATCTTAAGATTGGTATTTGGGATTGTCTTGCCTTTCTTCTTTTTAAACCTTTTAACCAATGAGATATCTTAAAATAGAAGAAATGTAAACAAAACACTTTATTTAGATCACTTGTCTTTTACAAACATTGTAAAGGTCATTGCAAAATCTAACCCTATCCTTGAATTGAGTCCAATTAGATTACCCCTGCATTATTAGGTCTTGAACTTTGTCTTTCAATTCCCAACAGTTGTCAGTAGAATGCTCTTGCTGACTCATATGATATCCACATTGTGCATTCGGATCGTATTTCCTTAGCTTGTATCCTGACATTAAGGCTTCTTGTTACAATAAGCCTTCCCTTCTTAGTTGGTTAAAGACTTAAGATAATGGGACATGGATTTGAGTGAACTTTCTTTTGAGTAATTTTGGGCCTTTCTTGCTTAGTGTAAGTTCTGACATTGTAGTATTTATATATGCCCCGTAATTTGATGGGGCTAGTCTTTTTCCCGTTAACCTCTCTCTATCCTTATGGCTTCTTCAATTTAGCTTCCGATAGGTACAATATCCGTAAAACTGGCCATTGTATTACCTAACAAGTGTCCATAATATAGTTCCTCCAATGAGTCAATAAAGATAGATGTTAATTCTTTTTTAGGGAGAGAAGGAATGATTCTAGCTGCCATACCTCTCCACCTTTGGGCATATTCCTTAAATGACTCATTTTTATTCTTTCTCATTGTACACAAGTCCTAAATTGAATGAGTTGTCTTAATGTTGAACTTGTACAGCTCATAGAATGCCCAAGCCAATTTCTCCTAAATGTTGATCTGGCTGAGATTGATCTGGGCATACTAGGTTAATTTAAGCCTTATTAGACTATTTTGGAAAGTTTGTATCATGAGTTGATTATTTTGAATATATCTGCTAATCTTGCAAACGTATAATCTAGTGTATAGCTTTGGACATCCAGTCCTATTATACTTGTTAAACTCTGGTACTTTGAATTTTTCTAGGTAGGCCTTGACATCATATGCAGAAAAGTCAATGATCCTAACTTACTTGAATTCATCATCATTCCTAAGTGCTCTCATCTTTTCAGTTATCTATTGAGTTAGCTTCCTTTTTAGCTTTTTGATACTTTGTTGACTTAGCTTTAGGTTAACCGGGAAAGAATAAGTTTTAGGTCGGAAAGTTGGATTGATCTTCTCTTCTATTTTAGGAAGAGGTGCTTCAATAGACTTTTCTTATCAAATGACATTGTCAACTAAAAAATTTATTTGTTCAATTATTTTCCCCACCGCTTACTCTAATGAAAGAAACCTCACTTTTATAGGGTTGGTGTCATCAATTTTATCATCATTTCTACGGTTGGCCATTACTCTTGATAAGAATCCTCACCTGTTAGCAACTCCTTGGTTTTATTTTATATTTTGAAAAACCACTTTTCTTTTTTAGAGAGAGAAAGAGACCTATTTACAAAGTGGAATACAAGGATAAGGCTTATTCATAAGTTATGGGAAAGGAGTAGAAGAACATTTCTAAGGGATCAATAATATGTTTAATTTATGAACTGTTTACTTCAAAGCCAGCTAGTTATGTACACCTTATGTAAATTAGGTCTAAAATATCGACTTCAATCTTAGAATGGTTTATATGGTAGGGTTGTTACGACTTTACTGTTTTGAGGACATGATACCCTATTAGGAAATAAAATGATCTAAAATGCAGCTAAGATATCAGCGTTGACTTTATGTTGTTGTCAATTTTCAAAGCTACTATAAAGGAATTTCTAATTGTAGTTGGACAGGATCGCGAACCAAGAAAAAAGATCATCTACCCTAATGATTCTCTTGTGGGGATTTGCCCATGTTTTACATGTTTTAGATTCACGTAGTCCCAAGAGTCTATTGAAAATCTTTGCAGGGCTAGCCATGATGTATGGAACATATCCTTTATTCCTGACAAATGGGACTCCTAACAAATACGAATATTTAATAGTTGAGCTCAATTGACATAGGCCAAAACAAAAAGATTGACTTTGAGGGTCTCAAAAGTCAACTAAAGCCCGCACTATAGTGATATTAGTCTAAACTTTGAGTAGTGAGAAGATGAACTTAATCTTGTCTTCAATGACTTTTTGTTGGTCTGGATTGAAAAATTGAAACCATCTTTCTAGTATTCCTTTGGGCTTTACATGCTCGTGAATATGGACTTCTTTGAAAAGAATTGGTATGAGAGAGAATTTAACCATTTTCAATAAAAAAGATGAAAAGAAAATTACGTCATAACTATCTTATTTACATGGAAATTACATCGATATTCTAAAGAAAAGAAAACATCGATAGGGAAAAAATTAGTAAACTTCACAGTTAACCTTTTTTGGTATTACTGCATCGTTTCAATTTCCCAATTTTGGGAAAAAGGTTTGTATATGCAATTAGGATAGGTTCTAAAGGTCTTTAAACTCTGTGATCTTATATACTTCTAAGGAAGCTACTCATTTATTACATTAAAGCTTAAGTGAGATAGTCTAATTGGCTTTGGAAGGTAGTTATCTCATAGCATCCAAATGTTACACAATTGCTTCCTTCTTAGAGTCTTAAGACCATTTAGGTCCGATTGTATCTATCCTGTATCGTTAATGCACCTAAAATCCCAAGTATAATGCATACGACAAGTGTATATAGCAAACAACATGTATTTACATGAAACGAATCAAATAAATAAATAACATGAGTATTTTAAAAGAAAAAAAAATTTAATTTTAGAAAGTTTTTAAGTGGCTAGCCTTCTTAACTTCCTTAGTGAAGTCACCAAGCTGTCAAGTTTAATTTTTTTTCCGATTTTATTATTTTCCTTGATTCGATTAGTATTAAACTCTAACTTGTTTAATACTAATCCTCGACTAAGTTGAAGTCATAAAAAATAGTTAGGTTATAACTAATCAGATGGATTGATTATAACTTAGCTACCAGTTTTTTGGTAAAGCCAATTTTTAAAAATAGTTTTAAAACTAGAGGTTTTAGATTATGGGTTATTTTATTAAACCCTAAATGGGTATAACTTTTACTTTTTGAATTTAGATTCACTTCTCAATAATATCCTTTTAAAAGAAAACATCTAATCATATGTAGACAAATAAATAGTATCTAAAAAGGATAATTTAATTATTATTTACAAAGATGGAAAAAAAAATTTCATATTTTAAGTCGCCCTGTAATTATGTATAAGTGCCTACGTACTTACTATTCGGGATTAAGCTTTCATAGTTTGTTTAGTTAAAATTTAAATGTGTTAGTGATTTTTAGTTTTGAAAAGTAGCCGAGTTTAAGTCTCTTAACCATTTTGTTTTATTTAAAAAAATTTCTATGAAAGGGTCCTAAATTGGTATTTTTATTTTTTGGAATATCTTAGAGAGCCTTAACTTTGAAAAGAGTTTATTATTTTTAAAATTTTTGAAATTGAGTTTTTATAAGTGATTAAACCTTTTCCTTCTTAGTATTATTTTTTTATTTATATATTTTTATTTTTATGTTTCTATTTTAATTGAGAGAAAGTAAGTAACTAAAAAGTAAGTTTTCTTATGTTTTTCTTTTTTTTTTTTTGTTTTCTCTTCCTTCTTTTTTCTTTATTACAAGATTTTCTTACAATAAAGTAAAAAAAAAAACAAAAAGCAAGTTGAAACAGACCAAGACAAGCTGGACACAAATTAGGTTGAAAAGCGGATCCAAACACAAGTTTGGAGTAGGGCGTCAGGTATGGGTCCAGCCGTACGTGCCCTACATGTGACTTGAGTAGAGAAGAAGGCAATGGCGATTGCATGGGTTGCTACAGGTAGTTTTAAAGGGTATTTTAACTAGGAAAAATGGTTTTCATGTATTTTTTTATTAGTGAAAGTGGCTTTGGTGAAGGTATAGTAGTGTTAGGTGGTGGTTTGAGGGTGATTTGAAAATGACCATCGGTGGTAGTGGTGGTTCAATTGTGTGGTGGTGCTTGGCAGTGAGAAGATGCTCAAGTCTTGGGTTTAGGGATGCCATGAGCTTAGCCATAGCATTAGTTTGGGGTAAAAAGTGGTGATTGGTGGTGTTTCGTATGGCTGTGACGTAATGGTTAGGGTTTGCTATGGGGCGGCATTAGGAGCTACTGTAGAGGACAAGAGAGGTCAGGACTGAAAGCTTAAATTGTAGGGAAGCTTATGAGGCCAATAGGTTTGCTTAAAAAGCTTTAGGTTAAAGCTTATCTTAAAGAGAGAGAGAAGTCGCAGGTCTAAGTGAGAAAGTGATTCATTGTGTGTTTTGTGTATTAGAGTGGAAGATGATGCCCTTAAATGCTTATTCAAGCTCTAATTTATAGTGTTGGAGCACGAATTGAGGATGGAAAGTGATAAAATACCATTAATTGAAGATGAATGCAGGGGGATGACCAAGAGTTGATCTTCGAATTTAAGCGTTGATTAAAGTTGTTTTTTAGTCAAATGCGTATCCAACATGTTCGTTCTTGCCAAAGTGAAAGGTTAGAAGCTTCAAAAAATTATTGTATTACATGAATCATGGGAAGAGAGAAATCTGTGCATTTAAGTTTTTCCTAAATTTCAATCACTATTTTGAGCCTCCAAATTATTGTATCTAGACTTATTTTTTGTTCCAATTTGTAGAAGGTTGTATGGAGAACAGGAATCATCTATAAATTGGTGCATTTACACATGGAAATTGTGCGAAAAATGAGGCCAAAGTGGGGAGTATGGATCGATTTTGCTAGGGAAAAGGAGGGAAAGGGAAAGAGCAGGAAAGAGCTGTTGACATAGCGCAATGTCAGCTGAGTGGCCTAATGACGTCGTGCTACGGTTGAACACCGACACGTGTCAGGAGATGCTGACGTAGTGCCACATTAGCTTATGGTCACAGTTAAGTGGTGTTATGTGTTAGTAACAGACACATAGCCTAGTAACAGACATATAGCCCAATAACAAGTTGATACGTGGTGGGTAAGGTTTTAGAAAAAAAAAGAAAATACACTTTATACCTGTTGCAAGATTCGAACGTAAGATCTCTCAATCATGTGCAATGTAAAGTTAGAGTATGTTATCATCAGACCGTTAGTCTATACTTTATTCATATATATAAACAAATTGTATAAATGAATTAGATCAGCTTAAGCTAGATGTAAATTTAAGCCTAAACCTAAAATCCCTTTTGTTATTTTTTTTTATTATTTAAGGCCTAAAGAGAAAATTAAAACCAATTTGAAATTTCCTATTTTATTTTAAATTATTGAAAAAATATTTCTCTTCTTCTATTCTTTTTTTTATTATTTTATTTTTCTATTTTTTTCCTAAATTTTCCACTTTTTGTGATTTTTTTTAATTTTCTATTTTTTTTATTTTTTTTATTTTTGCGTTTTTTTTCCTAAATTAAGGCCCTTTACTCTATTTTAAAAATTTTTAAATTAAAGAGGGTAGGTGGGGAGAGGGGGGAAGGGTTACAAAAATGGTACGTCTACACTATTGAATAGGATTCATGAAAGAATATATCAATCATTGTCCCTATAATTTTTATGCATGTAAGTAGTAGCCCAGTGAAAACCAATACCTAGATATTTCCTAAGATTGTATAAATGTTCTAAAGTTATTTTATATAAAGTTATAAATTATGAAACTATTTAAAATTTTTTAAATATCTTGTAATATAATTATACGTTACTTTTTTTCTTATAATTTCAATTATTACTTATGTATGACAACATTTTAACTAGAAAAACATAAGAGTACTTACTTTAATTATCATTTTCCATTGATAATACATATGGCTTTTATAGTTGTGCTAAATGTATCTGATTCATCTCACTCCAATTTTTCGATAATGCTACTTTCATTGGGTAATACTTAGAATCACAATCATAAAAAAAGATTTAATGGTATTAATATACTACGTGAATTGATGAATAATATATAAGTGTCAATAATATTTAAACACCTAATAATTAATGAGCATATTTTTTGATAAAATACTAATTATGTTTTTACATATTAAAATTTTATTGGTATTTATACGTTACTTATTAATTTACGTGATTTATGAGTACTATTGAAGCCTTTCTATTCACATAGGTTGTTTTTATTTATTATTATGAAATAATTTTAATGCTGACAGCGTTACTGAAAATAGCTGAAGATAGAAATAAAGTATGCTTTATATGTGAATTCTACAGGTTTTGGTGGACCAACACGTTTGCTCTAGATCTCTAAAAAGTCCAATAAGTTATCCTGACTTTTGCATTTTCATCAGAGGATAAAGCTTTGAAATAAACTCCAAACGCAATACAATATTCGTTGGCCCAAAAAAAGAAAGATTCAATATTCATTGGGTCAATCAAGCCCATATGTTCCAATTTTCCAAGAAATGGGAAATACATAACGATACATCGTCAACGATGATGAATTTCCAAAGCAAATATCGCTAGACATGGAGAAGGGCCAGTATTTTTTCTGAACGCAGCCCATTGGGTTCTAGTCTCGGCTTAGACTCATGAGTCCATGGGTCCAAACCTGGTCTCAATGCTGCATTAGTTGACCGATTATGGGCCCATTTATGATGTTCTCTTCGGAGCTGATGGGTCCGAAAGAAAATATATATATATATATAAAGATTTTACTGTCCCGTCCTTTATTTTAATGATATTTGATCTCGTCCATCATTTGATTATTCATTTGAATAGTTTAGATTTAAAGGTAATTAAATTAAGAGTAAGACGAATGGTGACACCGATTTCTAATAAAAAGACGACATCATAGAAAAATCTATATTATATATATATATATAGAGATAATTTTTTTTTCACAAAATCATTCATCTCTCTCTCAATTGTGGGGTTACCTTAATTCTCTCGAATTATCTTAACTCCCACTTTGTAATTCTCATACAGCAATTATGATCACATTCTCACACAACCATTTTATCTTCTAATATAATTCTTGTTCTCCTTTTTCTAGGTTCAATAATCTACACACGTTTTAGAAATTTACAATCCTTACATAGTTTACACCAACAATGATAAGTACTTTTATAACTCATCTTAAAAATAACAAACGGCAAATATGTGATTTACGTTCAAGACCTTATATTTGTAAAATAAATACTTAATTACTAAGCTATGCTTCATTTTCTATTATGTTTTGCTATTTAAAATATATATTTAGTATATATGTCTTTTCCTTTTCTAAAAAAAAAAAAACCTTTTCCCAAGCTTGGAGAGATTGAGGCCCTTAGTAGCCCCCACTAGAACTATCCCTGCTACTCACTTATCTGTTATAGAAGTATTCAAGGTACTTTTAAAATATGACATAACTTGTCAAATATATATAGATGATGTGACCATGGTCATGTTACTATATAGATTTTTCCATATTTACCTTGTCAAAAAGTAAATGGGCATCAAGAATATTTATTTCTTTACACTATTTGTATGATGGTCAATCTTGGAGATTGCTTTATTGAATGATTAGTGTATGGATGTAATGGAGAGACACGTAGGAAGAGGAACAAGCGAACTCAATCACTCATGTGCAAATGTGCGATAGAAGATTGAATTCTATGTTCTTAGATGCTCTTGATTTGTTCTTTAGTAAAAAGCTTATTTGATCTTTAGTGGAGTAATTTTAGCAGAGCTTTCACATTCGTGTTAAGCTAGCTAATGTCTTGAATGCCTTAAATGAGAGATAAATGAGAGGATGAGTCTCTCATTTACAAATTTTGAAGGTTGATTTTAACCATTGGATTACTCTGAGATGAATGGTTGAGATTTGATGTTGTTAGGAACCATGAGCTTTTAGCTCTTGGGTTTGATATTAGTTTAAATAGGCTTAATAGCTTATAATAAAAGAATAAAAACCTTTCTATAATAAAATAAGCCTATAACTCTTATTTTAAACCAAATAACTCCTTTTAAGGTTGAACAAAGTCTAAAAGGGCTTAGAAATATTTCTTTTGAGCCTACTTTTTGTGTATGAGTTAATTGAGTAAAATTGAGAACAGAATAATCGATCTAGCAATCCTTATTTTAAGCTTACCAAACTATATTTTCATTAAATACCCTTGATTTGACTCAGTTTTGTAAACTTTGTTAATATCTCATCGAATCTATCTCAAGCATTAAATTGAACGAAAAACTCAATTATTAAAATGACTCTCTACATGATGCAACTCCATTTATACTTCTATTAAAATTCATGAGCTAATTTTACTCATGAATAAAAAATTTGGCTAATTTTGCGTTGCTTTTGGTGGTCAAGTTTCAGTTACTTATGGCAAGCATAGGTAGTAGAAATATGGCAAACCGGATGAGGAGACGCTGAGACAGGTTAAGGACCAGAATCTGAATGGAACTTGATAGTTATCTAAAAACAAATTTTTTATTTGATAGCAGCATAGATGGACATGATTTCGACATTTTGAATTGATGAACAAAGTAAATAGAGGGTAAGAAGCTAACGTGCCATTTGGCTTCAAAGATGAATACTTTGGTTAATTTAACCCAACATGGGGCAGAAGCATGATTGGATCAACTTCGAGAAGCAAGAAATATCCTAATGATTCAATATCTTTTTTTTCAAATATACAAAATTTGAGTAATTCTAGCAATTGTGATATTTAAGAAACAAATTTGTGTAGTTATTGTGTTAAAAGTTATTGTCCATCGTTCATCAATAAGTCAATGATGTTTGATTTCATAAGTGATTTGGTTCTAATAAATAATTACTCATCTACGTAATAATAGAGATGGGTGGCAATTCAAAAACTTTTTAATTAATCCCAACCTACTGAGCATGTCCATTTTTGGGGAATATTATAATATTTTTAGAAGGAAACGGTAAATGAAACTAAAAATGCAAAAAACCTTGGCACCATCGTCCAGCGTCTTGGCCGGAGATGAGTCTGAACAAAAAGGGCCCTGGACCCAGGATCTAGAACTTGGGCCATGGGATCTGGCGAGTCGACCCACCCTTGTGTAAAAATGTAGCTAAAGAAACTTAGCTAGCAAAAGGTTTTCGAGCAAAGATTGGACAGTGAAAGTTTCAGTTGGTGAAAAGTTTGTGGACTTAATTGGAAATTCTAGCGGCCCACGATCCTCGCCCCTCACTGGTTGAGTCCATCTTCGTCCCTATTAAGGGGCCTAACCGTGGTAAATTGCATACACATCTCAAACATTATTCTGCTAATCGTTAATTTAATCATATGTACTCACAGCTTAAGCAGTATGGATTTCCATATTATACATCTTATTCTACTATGAAGACCTTCTCCTCCTTCACTATGTATCCCCTACCAAAGTGTCCACCATACACTTCTTGTTCTTATCTGAGTACAACACATTTAGTCCTTTAGCTTATCATTGAGTTGACTAAGTATACAATATCTGTATATATTGTATCATATGATAAAAGGAACAGGTTCATCACTTCACAACACACTATAAGAAAATTAGTATTTAAAGATAGAAACTTCGTGATATGATGAAATAGTTTTTATAATTTACATACAATTTAGTAATGGTACTTTTCACGGATTAATTACGGATTTGCGATGGAGTTAATTTTGCAGCAAATTCGGTCCCATTCCCAAGCCTTTAAGGGTTGTATTTTTCTTTTCAAATGTATAGTTTCTATAACATAGAATAAGATTCTACTCTGATTCGAAAAATCTATATTTCTTTAATTACTAAATTCGATTTAGTTCGATTATACTTATTAATTTGAGTCTAGGTGATAGAAAAGTAAATTATGGAATAAACTATTATTTTGTAATTTAGACAAAAATGGAATTGTGATGCTGCGATCTTAAGTTGACGTGGATGATATTTTAATAGGTAAATGAATGTCTCGGATAGCTAAAGAATCATTGTATGTCTTAGAAGATAGAGGGCAATAGCTTTGAAAATATAGATTACTTATTTTTTCTTTCATTTAAGGCGAAATACGATTGGGAAGGGGCTAATTTAGACCCCTCAAGTAAAATAAGAACAAACTCTGCCCCAAATCTACCTACAAAAGCAAAAGGGAACAAAAAAAAAAAAAAAAAAATCATGATTAAGACAAAATAAATCTCTCTCTAATTACCTTTAGCATTTTCAAATATTTTTATTTTCACTCATTTTTTCTTCACTACTAGTGGGGTCTTAATTTATGAATCGAATTTTTTTCAACCATCTCTAATCCATTCACTCTCTCCCCACATTCTTAAGCCTTAACATTTAACAACACTGACTTTTTTTTTTAGGTCCCATAGAGCAACCAATAGGGGGAATGAATTGATTGTAGAAATTAAGCCTAAATTCTAATAGCCCCTTTTAAACAATGTGGGGGAAGCTTTTAAAATAATACTAGAGTTAAGCACGTTTTATACTTCTACTTGAGTAACATAATGCTTTTATATGCAAATTAAAAAACACTAATAACAAGTGGTAAGATAAAAGAACACGGAGAGATTAAGTCTAAATATATAGAGATTTCACTTTTTGCATATGTCCTCTCCATTAGCACTACCAGCTCAATCTCTTGGAATCCACTCTAATTTGACAAACAAGAGTATAACTCTAGTAGTATTTAATAGAAGCTGTAGTTCTTATACCAACTTGGTTTTCCTAGCACTCAAACAGCATAACACTATCCTGTCACCTTAAAAAATGCCTTTACTTCTCTTATATTAGTCTTTGAGTATCAATCACTTGTTATAACTACAAAATCCCACACAAGACACTCTTTTTTATTTGTATAAAACTTAATAACAATAGTTAAAAATTCCTTAGGGCTATTGTTAGAAGAATACTGCCAAGGCTTTTCAAACATTTCTAAAAGATCTCTTGTTACTGGTAATACTCATTTACATCACATATATTTACTTTGATCCTTATGGCTTGAATATATAGTGGTTGAGCTTTGCCCAAGAAGGAATGATCTTCATGCAACGGCTAAATTGTTAGGTTCTTCCTTGTTTTAACAAAATTTTTGAATTTATTATTTCGATGGCTAATCACAAATGTCTAAGGAAAAAATTCTTTAATTTCAACTTTCTTTTGATGTTAAATAAGAATTTTAGAAAACTTAAAACCTACATACTTCACTAGATGCGCTTACAGAATTAATTCTTTGATTTTTCTAAAGAAGTTCAGTACATAACTAAGTCCTTCTTTAATATATATATTTATTTTCTTTCACTTAAAAAATCAACTTTCCTCTAAATAAAATTTATAATAATATGCTTCACTAAAAACCGGGTTATTCAGGTTCTCCCCATCTTCCGGTGGTGCCAAAACATATATGCAGGAAAAAAGAATGGCTGCCTCGGTAATTGTTTCCCCTTTTCTATTGGTTCAATACTTTGGGTTTAAATCGAAAACCATTCTGCTATCACTTA
Source organism: Lumnitzera littorea (assembly GCA_024138015.1). NCBI lineage: Eukaryota > Viridiplantae > Streptophyta > Magnoliopsida > Myrtales > Combretaceae > Lumnitzera > Lumnitzera littorea. Next base: position 144,445,080 of record JAMXBB010000001.1, read on the forward strand.
ACAACGAATCGAATATGCCAGCTTACTAAAATTATTGTCTCATTTAGCATTGATCTAAAAAATCCCATCCCTGTGCAATTACACCAGCAAAGTTATGTCTGCAAATTCTATATAATCTCAATAATAGAGATAAATTGTTTGGAGATTCGTGGCATTGTCAAGACCTAGTAAAAACTGCTTCATTTCAATAATGAAATGGTGCTAATGAGGTGGATTGATGAGTAGTTTTTATAAAACGACATGAATCAAACTATTAACTTTTAAAGATGATGTGACTTTGTTGACATTCATAAAAATCTAAGTGTTAGATTGTTTTTATACTTTTTGCTCTCCGTAATATTACGAATTTCACATAAAATACGCACCTCATATCCCTTTTTCAAAAGTATCAGTCGTCACTGCAGCATCAAAGTATTTAAAACTATGTTCCATCATTAGAAAAATTTACAACACAACCTTACCTTAGCTATGCACTCTAGAGAGCAAATATTCTATAAAATTATATATTTACCCCAAAATTCAATTAAGCCTTCAATATTTTAGGAAAGATACCTATATTTATGCTAAAATTCATCAAGTCTATATGCTTTATTGTAGGTCATTTATATTTGTGTTGAGCACCAAATAAGTCCCACAATTAATATTTTCCGTTATTTATAGCCAGATACATAGTTGACTTAATAGCGGTAATATAAATATAGAGGATTTGAATGTCTAACTAAACACTTAAAAAGGAAATGGAATTTCGGTATAAAAATAATTGATTTAAGTAATTCACTTAGAATATAGAAAATTTAATGGAATTTTAGCACAAACTTAGAGGACTTTTGTACACTTAACCTGATAGTAGTTATTGGTTTTTGATAAATATTATTTGTTTAGCATATCAAATCCAACTCTATTTGAGAACAATATTTCTCTAGAAAACACTCTCTTCCATGCTCGTTTAGAATAAGTGGTTTCTACGTTATTCTTATTATTATTATTATTATTATTATTTTTCATTCGGTGAGACTTATTGTATTCATTAGTTTAGCATGTTTTGTTAGCTTAGAAGACATAATAATATACGTACAACAAGAGATATTTTAGCACTTAAAAAGATATATTCATCTTTTATGATACCCTCAACTTATCATCAATTACTTTTCTTATATCAGTTAGTTTAATTTATGTGATTATATATTTTTCTATGGAATGAAAACCATCTATTTTTGGAAATATTTATTTTTGTTAGCGGCAGCTCAACTAACAGGGAAGAAAAGGAAAAAGAGGAGAGGGAAAGGCAATATATACTTATTATGTGAGGACAATTTTGGTTTAGTGTTCTAGCTAGTTCATGATTACGACAGGTAATTAGGATTCGTCTTATCCGTTGCCACTAATTGCTCGAGTCCTTCATCAATTGCGTAAAAGGTTGTAAACATCATGAAAGAAATATAAAAAGTCACAAAATGAAGAACCACCGTATTTATATGTTGGGTTAAATAGCTAAGGTACGCACTGCTACATTCTAGCTTTCTCTTAAAAGGGCACTGGGTTGAGATTCGAGAGTGATGAAACCAATGCGTCAATAATGCTTTTGTCACTAATAATAACGGCGCTAGTCTAAGAAAATAGGGATAAAAAAGAAAAAGAAAAAGAAAAAGGAATTGAATGCATTTATCTATTAAGCAACATCAGCATGTGATATAGGAAAAATGTTTTAATTATATTAACATATCTAAAATTTTGAATAAATGTTAAATAAATATTAGTAAAATTTTTATATGTAAATATATAGACCTATTATCATTAATATATATTTAAATATTATTATTAGTATTTACATATCATTCATTAAAACATACGGTGTATTACTAATAAATTTTACTTATTTATTTTCTTTTGTAGTATAGAGATTTAAATTGAAAGAATATAAACAATAGAAACATAACATTTTTGTCTCACAATTGACACATAATCGTGCGACAAAAAAAAGAAAAGAATGAAAACTTAAATTTAAAAGGAGAAGAAATTAAAAGAAAAGCTTTCAGCCATTATTAGACAAAAAAAAAAAAAAAAAAGAGGAAGAGAAAAGAATGATGGATTATATTATGTTTATTAATAAACTAATCTAGCTAATGAGGCGGTTAATTATCAAATATTGATTCAAAGTTAAGGTTTAATAGAGACATGTAAAATCAAACATGACATCAAAGCCGCATGTATTATTATTATAGGAAGAAAGACAAAGACAATACATCTAATCAAATCCAAATAAAGGGATACGCTTTCACATTTCAGATCAACATAAAGAGAGAATATCGTATAGACAAATTATTACCAGGACTTTCCCTACACTGGACAAAATAGTGCTGCACCACACAACTTGCCTTAAGAGCAGCTTCTTCTTTTTCTTTTTCCAATATAAGTATTTTATATAAGTTGCATAATAGCATCAAGCATATCGTATAAACTCATAAAGATATAAAATTATTGCATTTGATATACGACTATGAATAAGGGGAAAACATAATAATAATAATAATAATAATAATAAGCTATCTTATAGACTTGGTGAACCACCCCCGCTCTATGTGGGAATCGCAGCTTGAAGTATATGTGTTTATATTAACAGATATAATCGATTTACTTAAATTGTTAGAATAGGCCATAGGGTGCAGGTATTATTGTAATGTGATCGTTTATATAATTTGATTTATGCGGCAATCATGTAATTTTGCTACTATGCATATGTAAAATGGTGTGTTATATAAAATATGCTGCAATAGTCCTTCAAAATATAAGAATACAACAATATAGATGCGGATTACTGTATCATTTTATATGAAGTTAATTATGTAAAGAGTTATTCTAATTCATATAAACCAACATCCTCTTCCACTTATAATGAAAATATAAGAGCTTTCAGAATTATACCAGCGAAAGAAGTATTGTTTATAGCCAAAACGTATTAGTAACAAAAAAAAAAAAAATTATGAAGATAAATAAATAAAAAATGTCAAAATTACAAATAATGAAAGGTATGACCGCTTAATTCTTCTAAGGGATTAAAGAGAGAGAGAGAGAGAGAGAGCAAGACAAAGAATGGAATCTCTAGTATATCTGACATGCAGCAAAAGCACCTTGACTACAACCAAACTATAGAGTTATGTTTGCTTCTCCTTAAATCTACAGGGAAAAGGAAAAAATTGATTGTCATCGTTTTCTTTTAGTATCCCTCTCTTTCTAAAGGAATTTGAACCATAATACTCCATTAAAAAAGGTATGAACCATATCTACATTCTACTACACAAGAAGATAAAACAGCACAAGAACTCATATTTTCTATTAAATTCAGATTAAAATGTATGAAAAGAGGGATGGTAATATGATATGTGTAACAGTGAATGAAGTTTATATCAGGCCCCATCATCATCACCATCACAACTACTTTCATCTTCATATACCTGTTTTAAAATCTCTTCAAATTAATTGCCAAGTTATCATATACTCATAAAGTTTGCATATTGTACCTCTTGTACGTGTCCCAAAATCCTTAATCGGAAGGACAAATCCAAGAATCGACCGTACCTTCTCCTCTTCCAACCGACACCGAGCCATGATCTTCCAAACCCTTCTCTCCGCGGAACTCCGATAACGGTGCTGCGGAAAAGTTCGACTTGCACCCTCTATTTACCCTTTGTGATGCGTCCCCACAATTTCCTTCACCAAACCTAGGCCTAACCTGATTATCTTCTTGTTGCCTTCCTTCATCGGAAGCGAGGACGTCTAGGTTTGTGTCCAATTGACGTCCTTGGCCTAATGAGCTAAGCTCTTCATAGGAAGATAAGTTTAGACTCCCTTGCGACGACCTTGCAACGAAGCTTGACACATTATTAGGGGCGGCAAGAGGAGGCTGTAGTAATGATTGAAAAGTGAGATATGAGTTATTGGGTACGTTGAGCATGTCCTGAGGTTGCCTAGGGAAGGGAACTTGATCAGAAGTATCGATCGTAGTACCCCCAATGGACGAAACATTGTTAGTACGAGGATTGCTCATGTCATTACTAGGATCGAGCATGATGTTGTTAAGTAGGGATGGCGATGGTGATGAAGAAGAGAGCGCGATGGGTTGGAACTTTTGAGCCGCTGGACGGATGGGGAAAAGGGGCCGTAGTGGGTCCAAATGACTCGATCTTAGCGATGAACCAGGCCCGAAGAGATCGAGGCGGCGCGAGTAAGACCCGCCGCCGGAGAAGGGTGCCATGGGGGTCCCCGTGAACTCCTGCACCATAGCTCGGAAATTTGTGGTGTCTGTTGTAAGAACAGTGGTAGGTGCTCGCCTGGAAGCTCTAGTTCTCTTTCTGGGGTTCCGAGGTACATTTTTATGCTCAGGTAATGATTGGACGGCGGTTGCAGGACCCGAAGAGATGGAGTTTAGACCTTCAGGTGGACCTTGCAGTGTTCCATAGTTGGAATTACTATTGACATCAGATCTGGCTCCCACTGGTCTGGATACATCGAGATTGAGCAGCAAAGCGTTAGCATTGGGATTACTTGAGTGGAGATTATAGCCTGTGGAAGGATCAAAGAAAGATGATGGGTGGTTTTGGTTTTGGGTGTGATGATGATGAAGGGAGAGAACCGAGGATTGAGAATTGCTTAGACCAACACCGAAAGGGAAAGTAGGATCATTTAGAAAAGTAGGAAATGATTCAGCCGATCTTGAATCATACTCTTCATCACCTCCACTTGAAGATTGTAAACTGTCACTATTACATGAGGCCATGGATCAAAAACTGATCGTCAAAAGCCTCCCTTTATCTTCCACCTGGAAAACAAAAAGATTGCACTGATTAGACACAAACTTCCACATAACCCAAAATGAAAAGAAGAATTTTCATCTTCTGGAAGAGAAAGAGCGACCCTTCAGAGATATTTGCATAAAAAGAAGAGAGCATTAACTCAACATGGATCTTACAAAAGATGGGTCAAGTATGATTATCTCCGTACGTAAGTAAGGACGTGAAAAACGATGAAGAATGGAGAAACAGTTGATGCTGAAGGGCTTCTTTCCTCCTTTTCTTGTCTCCCTTTTTTCCCGTATATGAAGGGAAGGAGAAAAACTAGGGTTGAAGGTGATCGAAAGAAGCGGAAAAGGGGAAAAAGAAGAAAGTAAAGGTCATTTAAGGTGGAGCTTTTGGTCGTGCGGAAAGAGAGAGAGAGAGAGAAAGAGCGAGAGAGTGAGGGGGGTTGCAACAACCACTTCGCACTACTGGAAAAGAGTGAACAGGGGTGGGGTCTTTGATTGGGGTGGAGAAAGAGATGCCGGTTGCTGGCAGCGGGTCAAATTCAAACAGGAAATGTCTTTTTCATTTCGAACGTGAAAGAAAGAAAGAGATATGTGCTTTCCTTATGGTTAAACTACGAAATAAAAGTCCCTAGGTCGTAAACAACTGTACTCGATACGGTCTACAGCTCAACTTGAAATATCGAATCGAGCTCGGATTTTATCGTGTTTAAAATTTTTAATTCCAACTTAATTTAAAATGATACTAAATAAGTTTAAGCTCGATTAAATTCGATTTATTTAGAAACGTCTTTTTTTAATTATAACAATATTATTATTTGAACTCGAATCAAACTCAACTTATGTTTACGCACAACTCAAATTCGATTAAACTCACCAGTTGATTAAGCCAAATATTATGAAATTTAAGCTCAATTCGATTAACTACTTAAGTAACTCGAACTTAAACTCAACTTGTTTTTTCTCGAGCCAAACTCAAATAATTATCAAATCGAACTTAAATAATTCACGAGTAATTTAACTCTTTTATATTTCTTAGTCCCAAGTTTGTGACTTAATTTTAAATCTCAGTAAACACAGATTTTTGGATAACACTATTAGAAATTAAATTGTTATAAAAAAGTTATAAAACATTTAATAGGTAATAACTTTTATTCCTTTCATACAAGTGTTAAAAAAAAATGTTACTAGAAAATGCAAAAAAAAAAAAGAAGAGATTTATTATTAAGTTATCAACTTGACTTACCCTAAGAAATTCTCCACTATTACATATCAATTTTTTTCTCTTTTTTTTTAAAGAAAAAAGGAAAACTAATTGTAGTAATATAGTTGTGCTAATATATGATTTATGCTTTGTAAATACTGACTTCGATAACTTGGGGTAAGAATCTTGTATATCAAATTAGAGTTGTAAACGAGTCGAGTTGATATAATACAGTACTGAACTCGAGCTTAAGTTTGATTTAAAATTTTAAAACTCAAGCTCGACTCGAATTTGATTGAGATTAGAATCTTAAATTCAATCTAGATTTGAAATAGCACTGTAAGCCCCACAACTAGCCATTTGAGGTTTCGATTGGTTGAAAGACTCGATCAAACCTACATTATAAAGTAAAGTTAGAAATATTAGAAAAAATGATCCCATAAATTTGAATTTAAGAAAATAAGCAATAAAATAAAAGATTATAAAAATTTCAAATTTTAAATATATAACTCGTTATTTATCGAAAATGCGTAAAATGAATTCCGATAATTAACGAATTGCTAGAGATAAATTATATGTATACTAAAAATCATAGAATGACCTAAATAATATTTAGGAATATTTATTTGTACTATATATGAATTTACATGTAGGTATAAATATGCGTAATTACTTAAAATACGCGAAATGTGCTAAAATAATACTAAATACTTAAAGAAAATTCATAATTAATTAAGGAAAAATCAAGAAAAATTAGGAAAAATAAGGAATAATCCAGAATTGGGTCGTGGCAGCTGGGAAAAATAAGAAAAAAATCAGCCAATTAAATTAAGGCAACTCAAAAGCCAAAAATTAAGGGATTTGGACAATGTCTTGTCCAATTTAATGCATATTAATTACGGCAAAGCCCTATAAATAGCAAGAAAAATTCAGAAGCTCATTTAGACAGTTAGAAATTAGAAAAAATTAGGGAGAGGCAAAAATTGAGAGAAAAATTAGGATTAGAAAAAAAAGAGAGAATATGCAATTAGGGCCTTTAAAGGGAACCTATACCAGACGAGTAGTTGGGAGTGGACGGCCACCACCACCACATGGTGGTGGCAGTGCCCAGACCGGCCGACAAGGCCAAGGCGGCCAGCGGTGGCCGGAGCCACCCAGATTGGTGAGTTTGATTTCCAGCCCGATTCTTGTGTAATTTTGTAAAAATAGTAAATATTATTAGAAAATTATGAATTTTGTTATTTTGAAATATTTTTGTATGTAGTTTTTATGAAAAATATTATTTTGATAAAAATATGTCTTGTGATATAAGGTCCTTAAGAAATCATGCAAACCCGAGCATGTTTCGGTTTAGAAATAAATGACCTTAGGAGTATAGTTTTGAACTCAAAATTTTTGTGTAGACTACTTAGATGATATAGAACAGTGCTATGAAGCCCGTTTTCAAAAATTAATTTTTGAAAATTTTAGATAATTTTTAGGCTTTAAAATGAGGTGTAAAATAAGTAATTTAGGGTTAATAAAGTAAAATGGTTAATTACTAATTTAGTGAATAAGTATATTTTTTAAGATGTTGAAATCTGATGAAGTATGATACTTGTAGCATTTAGGGTGTTAAATATAATTATTAGGTTAATTATGTAGTAAATGAGTAATAGGGAAAAATAGTAAATTTTAAGTTAATTTTGTAAATTAGGGAAATTAGATGTAAAATCTGATTTAGGATGAATTTAGACATTTTGAAATGATAATTGATGTTAGGAGATGATAATTATAGTGAAAGAAATATTAGATGTGTATTATATACATAATAAGTGATAATACATAATATATAATTATTGGAAATATAATAAATATAAAATATTGGGATAAAAATTGATATTATATAAATAATAGGGATATATAATAAAACCAATAAAAGACTTGAATTTATGAAAAATATAAAAATTTCTCACATCAGGAGTGAATTCAGTACACTAATATGGATTTAAGTATACCGGGTGAAATAAAATACTGACTTGGGGTAATGATGATATCTACGAGATTGGGAAGTAATGTGATTAATTTCACATTATGGGTTGAAACGAATTTCTAGGGTTGGAGTATAAAACACTACTTAGAACCTAATTTAGATATCGAACTAGAACTAAAACCTAATTTAGAAATCGATGCGGAAGCGGAAACCGAACCTGAACCTAACCCTAAATCTAGAATAATTGTAAAAGACTTAAGACCGAGATAATTAGGCATATTAAACCCTAAACAAAACATAACAATAAGCGTTATAGGATAAAATGAACATATAATAGTTATATGAAAAACTGAAACCACGTTTATGTTATAGGGATGATCGACGATGGCCCGAGTAAGTCGAACCTCGAGTGAGTGAGTGATTGAGGAGTCGAGGTAAGTTGGGATTAATACGATGCTGTATTTTGGAGGCTTAAGATTATGCTTGGTTGTACTTGTTAGATAGTTGGATGTGTGCATGTGCTTGATTATGAGTGATGTCATGATTCTGTTTGTTATGCTGGCATGTATTGTATGATTTGTATGAAATGAATGATCACCCTAAACTGGACTTAATCAAATATACGACCAGTAATCATAATTGGACATGTATGGCAACCCATTAGGGGAAACCTAGGATTCTCCGGCCAAATATCGACTCTTTCGAAAGGGATAGCGCAGGATTGCAAAGGGTCCCTTCTTCATCCTTAGTCAAACTAAGTAACATGTGAGGAGGTCGCGGCGAGGGTAAAGTCAATGGTTCGAAGGTAGTCGCAGGAGGAGCGAAGTCTCCATTGCATAAGCTTGGGTTTGGTCGTGAGCTGTTGCATTAATGGCAACTCCTCAACCCGGATTAGAGTGGGCGCAATTTCTCTAATCTCACGACGGGCCGGACAACGTCGTGCGATGGCGTTTGCTTACACATGCATTGTACCTACACATGCATTGTACTTAATAAATTGATTGAAAACCTTATTGTGTTTATGGTATAGTTTTAAGTCCTCCATCCTAACTTACTGAGCTGTGGTTGCTCACATCCCTATAGACGTTGTGCAGGTGCTGACTAAGAAGCGGCAAACAACTACTTTGAAGCTAGCAACTGCTGGATCTTGGGGAGTAAGGAAAAACATTGAAGAATAAACACATATTTTTTTAAGATCTAAGTTTTTATTTTAGAATTATTTTTCATTTCTGAATAATGTAATAACTAAGAAATATATTACGGAGAATTATTGTAAACTTTAATTGCAATAACTGAATTATAGTGTATATATATATATTTCCTCACTTTCTTAGGTAAATGATTTATTTAAATTACAAACTGTTTACTTCAAAGCAGGTTAGTCATGGACGCTTTGTGTAGATCAGGTCTAAGATAGCGGTTGTAAGGCCAACTGCTGTCTTAGGATGGTTTACATGGTAGGGTTATTACGACTCTGCTGGTTCGGGGTGTGACAAGCACTAGATAAGCTCAATTTATTTAAAAACACATTTTTTTTTCTAATTATAATGATATTAGTATTTAAAATCTACTCGAAGTTAACTGACATTTATATCCAACTTGAGCTTGATTAGACTTGTGAGTTAGTTAAGTTAAACAATATGAAACATGAGCTCAATTTGATTAAGTATTCGAAATCTCGATCTCGATCTCGATCTTGGTCTCGATCTCCATCTCGACCCCGACCTTGACTCGATTTTTTTTTAATCAAATTCGAATAAATGTTGAGTCGAACTTGAGTAGCTTTGACTTGTTCACACATAGTATATAAACTTTCATCTAATATACGATTAGATCATGAGTCATAACGAATTGATATGAGGTGACAATGTTGCTGATTTTACAAGAAAAATTTTTTTTTTCCTTATATGACAATGTTATGATAAGTATATGAGTCATAATTGTTTTTTAGTGGAAAGCTACTTTTTTCTTAGATTTTAAATAAAGACTAAAATAAATAAAGAAATGTGATGCAATGGCTATAATTATCTTCCTAAAATTTATAAAAGAACTGTACAATTTTTCAAAAAAAAAAATTTTTTTTATTTTAAAAAGAGGAAATAAAATATTATTCACTGATAATTTGTAAATATTATTTTTTTAATCTTTTAAATTATTAGAAATTTCTAACGCATGGAAATACTATTAAAAAATTGTATGAAAATAGTAATTTTCATATTATTTATGGAATTAATAAAAATTTAATAGTTTTAAAACTATTTGTTAGGTCCTCTAAAGATATTTCGATGACAACATATTAAGTGTATTATTAATGATTTTATTAATTGTACAATTTATTAAGATAGAGAAGAACATAACTTGATCAAGTAGAAACTTAACAAAATCAAGGAGAAGATTTGATAACAAGTAAAGAAGTGAACTACAAGCTTTATTCGAACCTATGAATCAAAACAAAAAAGAAGCAAAATCTATACTTAAAAATGAAAAGTTAGAAGACCCACAAAACAATGAAAGTTTGCATAAAAATTTGTAGCAAAAGAGAAGTGCTAAAAGCAAGAATTCAACTATTAAAGCAAAAAGGCAATAGTAAAGCAAAGTTAAAGAAAAAGTTCTATAAAAATAATAAGTTAAATAGAAGCATAAGCACGATAGAAATAAAAGGAAAGTAAAAGTAACAAAATTAGAAGCTAAGCAAAAGTAGGATCATAATAGAAGCAACAAGCTTTATAGAAGTAGAAGAACATAAGAAACAACAAACAAAGTAGAAGCTTAACAACAATGATAATAGATTTTAAGGTTTAAATCCATGAATTAGATATTTTTGAATGATATTCAGATCATACATATATTTTCAATTAAATCCTAGTGAGAAGATTTTTCTATCCAAGAGTGTCTAACAATGGTTAAAAGAAGTCAATGAGGACAAGAGATCAATATCAAAGACCTCTGGAAATATTTAAGTGAGGCAAGCCTCGAATATTCTTTTTAAAGCCTAAAATGAAGCCTAATTATATAGTGCTGCAAGTCCATCCATAATTTATAGTAAAATAAATTTTCAGCATTAGCACTTGGTATATGTATTATCATTTATCACAAACAAAGTTTCCAGCTATATGAGTGCACTTATAGCACTAGAGTTGTTTTACAACATGCATGCATTGGGCAATTACCTAACTATATAAGCATATAGTTAACGCTCAAAATGCTTAGGCTCATCTAAAGAATTTTGGTTAAAGAGTAAAATTTAGAAGGCTAAATTAATATGTGACTTTTAGCTTAGCCTAGCATTAATTCGAAGGGATAATGTCAAAATCATTACTAGAACCTTGAGTTATTTTTCAAGTTTACACATAAAGTTTAAACTTGCTAGATATCATACTTAATCAAACTTTTTCTTATTAAATTTACTACCTCAGATATACTTGTACTCTTTAGCCAATGGTTGTTTGTCACTTCATTCTTTCTAAAGGTAATGGAGGTAGTAAAATTGACAAGTAAAAGTGTTAGATTTGTTAAGTAAATATTTCATTAAGTATAATATTTAGCAATTTCAAATTAAAGGTATAAAATTAAAGAAATGCATAAAGTTCAAGTGTTATTTTAATGTTATTCCTTAATTTATGTTTCTATTTAGGCTAGTAATAGGACTTGAGGAGTCTATCGAGATAGCTTAAGAAGTTTAACTTAAGTAATCTTGAAACAAAGATTAATGAATCAATTGACTTGCTCTTATCCTCTTTTAGATAGGCTCATGTACTTAATAAGGATTTGATGTGGCATGGACAAAAGGGTCTAAAATGAGTGTAACTTATAAATGTAGGCTGTTAAATATATGATTAAAAAAATTCAAGCCCTTTTTTGTAAATTTGCATAAATGAAGGTCCTTCTCCCCATTTTTTTAGATGAACCATAATTACATAATAGTATTATTCATGTAAGTTGTAATGAATTTGAAAATAAAACTGTTACTTTTAAAAGTATATTATATAATTGAAACCAAAATCTACACATATTGCAAAACTTTAACATATTAGTATAATTTTGGAGTTTTATAAGGATGATGTACATGATTTAGTCATTTCCTAGTTAAAATTGTTTGTGCGTTTATTAAGTAATCATATAGATACTTTTTATGTAATAGAAAATCACAAGACTTAGTTTTCAGTTAAATTTCTATCTCATCACCACTGCCTTTTCTTTTTTGAATTTGCTAAATATCTTGGATTCATGACTAATAGCATTAAATATTAAGATAGTAATGCAAGTGAGATCATATAGATTTCATACCTTGTAGTTGAAATAACCTAAACAAATTATACAATTAATATAAGTGTTTTTCCAATAATTAAAAACGATTCTTATTAATTAAAGGGTTTTTCAAAAATTAAAATCAATTTCTTACTAGCCACAATAAACCTCTAAAGCCAATTTGTTAAATGACCTTAAGTGTAATAATTACCCAAGAGCATATTAGTAAAATGGAATTAGAAGTTAACATGTGTTATTTTAGTTAAGACTTTACTTTAATTCCTTTCTTAACATGTGTTTAAGACTAATCCAGAAGGGGTAGGAGGGTAATTTAGGAACCCGAGTAGCTTAACTAAGATTATAAAAGGAAGGGAATGCTTTAAGAGAGAGTATAAGCTCATTTTGGAAAATTAAAAGGTAAGAAGCTCTCTCTCTCTCCTTACCCTTATGGCATGAAGCATGCCATGGAAAATTAAGTGGAATTTTCTTGATTTTGCAAAGAGAAATAAGAGATTTCAAGTAATTAAATGTAATTAAGTTGAAAACAACTTCAATTGATAAGATTATTCATTATTTTGAGAATCTAGTTCAATTTTCAATTCAATTGTTAGGGAAATCTAGTAAAGAGTTTTAATCAATGAGTTAGGAGTGGAAATCAAGTATTATAGGAGCTTGAGTGGTACCATACTAGTAGCCTAAAGGTAAATGGAATTTCAATTGTAGAATTATAAAGAGTTTTTTACCTATGTTATACATATTTTTTCAATCAACAAGTTAAGTATGAATAATCTAATGTTAACTATTAGTTTTATTTTTTTTAAGGTCAATTTGAGTATTGAAGTTGTTTCTAAGAGTTCTTGCGGATTTTAGAAATTTCAAGATCAAATAAAGTGCTATCGGGAGTTTTACAGGAAGGTAAGTAACTTAATTTGTTACTTTAGGCTTTGATTTGATAAAGATTGACATTAATTTGATGATGAAATGAAGAAATGTGTATTTAAAGTTTTGGTGGTGACGTGTTGGGTTTGATTGGGTAGTTAGTTGACTGATCTTTGTTACATGTGCATTGGTAGTGTATTTGTGTTGTTTACTAATGGAGATCTAATATTTAATCGAAGAATTGTGTTTGAATCTTAGTTTACGGTAACCTATAGTATAACTGGCATAATGTATGTAATAATATTTGTTGATTGTGGTTAAATTAACTAAAAGAGATAGGATGGAATAGGCTTCAACTTCTTGGAAGAGGTTCAGATAGGCTTCAACTTCTTGTAAGAGGTTCGGATGGGCTTCAATCTGGGAGAGTTCCTTGCTCTTTGTTAACTACAAGAAACCCCTTATAGATATATCAATGAGGGCCCTCTAATGCTCAAGTCAATAAGGAGGATAGGAAAGTAGAGATTAGGTGTCACTAAGTACTAACAATCCTCAGGGATGGTGCTTGAGTGAAGGCATGCTATGAATACCAAGGAGAATGTATGGGTTCTAGAATTTGAGATTGAGAGAGAACAATCGGGAGAGAGGGATTCTTTACCCGTTGGCTTCTTATGCTATATATACAGTAAGGAGGTACAACTACTTAAATACGTATTGACTTAGGACTTGTTCGCACATAGTAGTAGGTAGGAAGTATGCATTGCAAAGATAAGGTATCTCTGGGAGTTGGTCGATCATGACTATGTTGGTAGCTAAGTTTGTAATTTAGAGATTTGATACTGTTAGAGTATGACGAGTGTGCTAATCATACTATGGATGTCAGGACATAATTAATAAGCCAGGGCAAGTAATGCTAGAGACATAAGGGAGCGAAGAGATAAGAGAGAGATGGGATGAGTACGTTACTAGGGGCAAGCTGGGTCTTAGAAGGAGCTCACAGGGGTAGGGAGCATCTTCGCCCTTTGTGGTCGAATTGGATGGTGGAGTCCTCAGATGTAAGGCAAGCTTTAAAGATAATGCTCATTGGGGTGATTGTTAGAGTCTTCGGGATCATGTACTCGGAGGATGGATTCCCATAGGGCTTGGAGGTCGTGGGGACATTTGAGTAGGCTAGAACACTTGGAGAAGGTAGAGAGTTTAGTCCTTCAAGTGCCAATGGCCCTTTAGAGACCTTTATTAAAGTTAGGCTTCGAGATGGGCCAAAATTAAGTATCAACACTTGATCCCCACTCTCCATAGCATTGAGATGAGAAGAGAGTAAGTTTGCCAGGAAGGTTAGTTTGAGGTAAAGAAAGCTTTGTTTCAAGTAAGGAGTCAACATCTACCATTAGGTGACACGATGTCTGACATGTCTTACAAGACTTGCTCTTGGCATGATTAATATAATCGTTAGGTTGCTTGAGGTGTTATGATGATCCTTAGGAAGAGCAGCGTACAATTATACCCCTTTAAGAAAGGCTTGCATACGTAGTGCGTCAGCGTATGCAACCATTTCAATAATTCATATGCATGGGTCGATTTAGACCATCCATCAGAGGAGGGATACGTGGATGGTAAGGATGTAGTGTACATCTTTACGATTAGTATGTGCTTTTGTAGTAGGGAAAACCATTTGTCTCCCTCTTAGGTTTGCTTATATAAGGGAGTGGTTGGCGCCTCATTTTTCACTTTCACTTTGAAACCAAGAGGAAACTCTATTGAAATTTTTCTAGAAAGCATACTTCAAGTCTTTCTAGTAGATCTTTTTTCTCATTTTTGTGCAATAGTGATGGTTGGTGAGGGAGCTTTTGATCCTCAAGGTGAAAACTTAGGTACTTCAATCTCTCGAGAGATTGGTTAGGACTACGAAGAGATAGTTCGCAAAGGGTGTAAACCCCAAAGTTAAGCCAAGTAATCATAAGATTAAACTTAGAACCCAAGGTTTAGGGCGATCGGTTAAAGGATCCGATCAAACCTAAATTTAAACCAGTTAGAGAAATATTAGTAAAAATGATCCCGTAAACTTAAATTTAAGAAAATAAATAGTAAAATAGGAGACTAAAATTTTCAAATTTTAAGCATAATAATTGCTAATTACCGAAAAGGCGAAAAGTGTAATTTAATAACTAATAAATTACTAGAGATAGATTATATGTATACTAAAAATTTTAGAATGACCAAAATAATAATTAGGAATGTTCACGTGTACCCCACATGTATTTACGTGTAGATAAAAATACGCGAAATTACCTAAATTGGCCAAAAACTAAGCAAATAATTAAAGAAAATTATAAAATAATTATGGAAAAATCAGAAGAGGATAAGATGAATCAATATCGGGTCGTGGCATGTCAGGATGAGCAAAAGAAAAATTAACCAATAAAATTTGGACAACATAAAAGCTAAAAATCAAGGAAAATGGGCAAAGTTTTGTCAAATTAATGCATATTAATTACAAAAAATGTCTATAAATAGGGGAAAAATTTCCAGAAGTTATTTGGTCAATTTAGCATCTGAGAAAAATAAGAATAATGAAAAAATCGAGAGAAAATTCAGAAAATAAAAAAAAAAAAACTGTGTAGATTGGGCAAGTGAATCAAACCCACCACTCACCACCACCTGGGACCGAGCCACCACCACCACCCCACTCCAGCCCCACCGTCTGGGTCGGCCGTCAAGCTTGGACTGGGCTTGGACGGCTAGAAAGCTTTGAATCGGTTAGTTCCTTATTTATCCCTATTTTGAATAATTTTGTAAAATTAGTTATTTTGCCCGGAAAATTATGAAACTTGTTATTCTGAGGTTTTAATGTATGTAGATTTGGGGAAAAATATTTATTTAGTTTAATTATTTCTGAAAATATAGGATCCTTAACAAATTGTTCAAAACCGAGCATGATTAAACCGGAAAATAAATAGGTTTAGGAGTGTAGTTAAGAGCTCAATTTTTTTTCTGTAGGATGCTCATGTGATATAGAACAGCGCTATGAAGCCATTTTTTTAAATTAATTTTCGAAATTTTTAAGTTAATTTTTAGCCCTAAAATGATGGAAAAATTGGGTAATTTGGAGTTAATTAAGTGATTAGGATATTAATTATTGATTTAGATAGTAATTAGATGTTTAGGGATGTTAATTTCTGATGTGGAACCCTAATCCTAACATTTGGAGTATTAAGTATGGTTAATTTAGGAAATTAGGTAATTAATATAAGAAATTAGTAATATGTGAAATTGTAAATTAATAAATTTAAGAATTAGAGTTATTTAGATAATATTAGAGTAAAAATCAGAATAATATTAAATCTGGATTAAGATTGAATTTTAGGTAATTATATAAAAAAGTAAGATTTTCTCACATCGGGGATAAATTCGATACCCTAATTAGGATTAGCATGTATCGAATAGCTTAGAATACTAAATTAAGACCCAATAGGATATTTGAATACTCGAGCTTAATGTGATTAAAGTCACATTAGGATTCGAGCATGTTTAGGACTTAGAAATTGAACTAAAACCTAATTTAGAAATCGATGTGGAACCCGAACCCGAATCTGAACCTAATCCTAAACCTAAAATAATTGTAAAAGACTTAAGACCTAGATAATTAAGTATCTTAAACCCTAAATAAAACATAACAATAAGCGTTATAGGATAAAACGAACCTATATATGAAAACTGAAACCACGTTTGTGTTATAGGGATGATCGGCGATGGCTTGAGCAAATCGGACCTCGAGTGAGTGAGCGAGGAGTTGAGGTAAGTTGGGATTAATACGATGCTGTATTTTGGAGGCTTAAGATTATGCTTGGTTGTGTTTGTTAGATAGTTGAATGTGTGCATGTGCTTGATTATGGGTGATGCTATGATTCTGTTTGTTGCTCTGGCACATATGGTATGAATTGTATGAAAGGATTGATCACCCTAAACTGGACTTAATTAAATATCCGACCAGTAATTATAATCAGACATGTATGGAAACCCGTTAGGGGAACTTAGGACTCTCCGGCCAAATACCGACCCCTTCGGAAGGGATAGCGCAGGATTGCAAAATGGTCCCTTCTTCATCCTCAGTCGAACTAAGTGACAGGAGAGGAGGTCGCGGTGAGGGTGAAGGCAGTGGTTCGAAGGTAGTCGCGGGAGGAGCCAGGTCTCCATTACACAAGCCTGGGTTTGGTCGTGAGCTGTTGCATTAACGGTAACTCTTCAACCCGGATTAGAGCGGGTGCAATTTCTCTAATCTCACGACGGGCCGGACAACGTCGTGCGATGGCATTTGCTTGCACATGCATTGCATCTAATAAGTGATTGAAAACCTTGTTGTGTTTCTGGTATAGTTTTAAGTCCTCCGTCCCTACTTACTGAGCCGTAGTTGCTCACATCCTTATAGACGTCGTGCAGGTGCTGGCTACGAAGCGGCAAACAACTACTCTGAAGCTAGCAACTGCTGGATCCTGGGGAGTGAGGAAAAACATTGGAGAATAAACACATATTTTTAAGGTTTAAGCTTTTACTTTAAAACTTTTCATTTTTGAATAATATAATAACTAGGAAATATATTACAGAGAAATCTTGTAAACCTTAATTGCAATAACTGTATTATAATATATATATCTTTCCTCACTTTCTTAGAGAAATGAATTATTTAAATTACAAACGGTTTACTTCAAAGTGGGTTAGTTGCGGACGCTTTGTGTAGATCAGGTCTAAGATAGCGGTTGTAAGGCCAACTTCTATCTTAGGATAGTTTACACGGCGGGGCTGTTACGACTCTACCGCTTCGGGGCGTAACAAAGGGGGTGATAACCTTACTCCCCTAATCAACAGTGGTGACGATGGCAAGCGATGACAAGTAGTAGATCCTATTGGTAGGAGAGGAGGATTTAGGTTGTTGGGAGGTCTTGGGATGTATATGCCTTAGATAGCAAGGAAGATTTAAAAGAGGAGCCATTGCCACTACGAATTCAAATAGTAAGGCATGCGTTTGTACAGTCTTTGTTGTAGCTAAAGAGAAGTTGAGATAGGTAAATGGGGTAGTGAGAAATGTGCTTAGGTGGTAAGTAGAGTTGCCTGCAAGTGGTGAGAGGGCTTTTGAAATAGGTAACAAGCAATCCTTCTATATGTATGAGAGGTCGTTTGAGTTGGGATTGCGGTTGCCATTCTTAAAGTTCTTAGTGGATGTTTTTAACTACTTCAGGATCGCTCTAGGATCCTTAAGCACAACTGCTTGGGCATAGCTGCTCGGATTTGAAATAATTTACTGGTAGATACTTTAAAAGTAGACATCTCATCTGTTTAGGCATCTATTTTAG
Organism: Lumnitzera littorea; assembly: GCA_024138015.1. Taxonomy (NCBI): domain Eukaryota; kingdom Viridiplantae; phylum Streptophyta; class Magnoliopsida; order Myrtales; family Combretaceae; genus Lumnitzera; species Lumnitzera littorea. The sequence continues at coordinate 144,463,523 of JAMXBB010000001.1, forward strand.
GTGAAGAGGGGTCTTAATGGTTAGTTGTATATCACATATTGAGGTAGGCCTTTGAAAGTGCTTGATGCTCTCCTAAACAAGGTGGATCACTAGAAAGAGCACTTCTTTTGCATCCAAATGCTTGAAAGGTCAAACTTCTCGACAACTTGGATGGTGCTAATTAATCATTTAGGGGTCGAAGATGGTAAGGCTAGGAAGGAGTTGTTAGACCTTTCCAACTAAAAACGACTCTTCCCCATGTATACCAATAGTGAGCTTCCATATGGGACTGAGATAAGTATCCCCTAAGTTATGCTAAGGTAGAGGGGGTAACTAAGTGTCTGCAGTGTTGTGCTGTTGCCATAACAAGGGATGTTAGGTCTACTCGTCCTCAGCTTAGTGAGTGATTCTCTTTTCTTTTACTTGTATTAAGTCATTGTTTATGTTTGTAGCTATGCAGGTAGCTTTCAACGATGTGAAGTAGAGGCTGCTTGCTGTTTGTGACAAGTGCATGGCTAGGGCTGGTAAGTAGAGGAAACAAGGGGTTATGGAGGGGGATGGATAGACCTCGTAACCCTACTCATGAAAAGTAAGAAGAAAGGGCCTAGGTAGCAAACAATTCTAGAGGTCGTGCTAATTATGACGGAAGGTGCTCTTATGGGTGTTGCTATTATGCCGAGTATGGGTACTAGATCTGGAGTCGGGGTAAGCCAAGCTATGTGTATCATAGAGCTTAAGGGGGTTGAAGCTGATGGCTTGGGGGCAACTTCGTGAGGTGTTGTGGGATGGCTTAGGCTGATACTCACGCCTAAGGGTAATAGCAGGAGTTTGAGTTGACCCCCCAAGATGTTAAGGTTTAAGCCATTAATGTGCCAAATGATGAAGAACCTATGCTGTTGGTGCCTTGTGACAAGCAACTGATTATGTAATAGGAGCCCGAGCCTTTTATAGACTTAACTGGGAGACTCATGCAATGAATAGATTGGCTTCATGCCAAGTTCGAGCATATTTTCACTAAGAAGAGTGACATTGAGGCTTCTATAGAGTTGCTTTAGAGGCATAACAAAGTGAATCATTGTTGTTACTTTTTCTTAAGAGTGTTTTGTGTTGCTTGTCTAATTGAGACCGTGTTTTTGCTATTGTTTTAGCTGTATGATATGCTAGATTATGTGCTTGAGTTCAATTGCTAGTATTAGCTACTGAAGAGGGGTTAGGTGAAGGTTGAGGTGAAAAGGCTTTGTGAGGTGCTCGAAGGGGAGAAGAGGTAACATGGTGACCTATCGACCACATATGGAGATTTGGAGTGCCAAAATTAGGAGTTTGGAAGGAGCTCCTGTAAGCCCTACAACCAACTATTTGAGGTTTCGATCGGTTGAAAGATCCGATCGAGCATAAATTATAAAGTAAAGCTAGAAATTATTAGAGATAGATTATATGTATATTAAAAATTATAGAATGACCTAAATAATAATTAGGAATGTTCACACGTACCCCACATGTATTTACATGTAAATAAAAATACGCGAAATTACTTAAATTGGTTAAAAACTTATTAAATAATTAAAGAAAATTCATAATTAATTAAGGAACAATAAAGAAAAATCATAAAAAATAAGGAATGATCTAGATATAGGTCATGACAACTGGGGAAAATAAGAAAAAAAATTAGCCAATTAAATTAGAACAACACAAAAGTCAAATTGGAAGAAGATAAGGCAATTATCTAATCAAATTAATGCACAATAATTTCCCTAAAGCTCTATAAATAGCAAGAAAATTTCAGAAGCTCATTTGGTCAGTTTGGAGAGTGAGAAAAATAGGGAGAGGTGAAATTGAGAGAAAAATTAGGGTTAGGAAAAAAATAAGAAAAAACTGTACAATTAGGGCTATAAAGGGGAATCAAAACCAGACGAGTAGTTGGGAGTGGACGGCCACCACCACCACATGGTGGTAGTAGTGCCTGGATTTTCCGACAAGGCTATGGAGGCCGGCGGTGGCCAGAGCCTCCTACATTGATGAGCTCAATTTCTAGCCCGATCTTGTGTAAATTTATAAAAATAATAAATATTCTTAGAAAATTATGAATTTTTTTATTCTGAAATATTTTTGTATGTAATTTTTAGGAAAAATATTATTTTGATGAAAATATGTCTCGTGATATATGGTCCTTAAAAAATCATACAAAACCGAGTATGTTTCGGTTTAGAAATAAATGACCTTAGGAGTGTAGTTTTGAACCAAAAATTTTTGTGTAGACTACTTAGATGATATAGAATAGTATTATGAAGCCTGTTTTCAAAAATTAATTTTCTAAAATTCTAGATAATTTTTAGGCCTTAAAATGAGGCATAAAATGGGTAATTTAGGGTTAATTACTGATTTAGTGAATAATTATATGTTTTAGGATTTGAAATCTGATGAAGTATGATACTTGTAGCATTTAGGGTGTTAGATGTAATTATTAGGTTAATTATGTAGTAAATAAGTAATAGGGAAAAATAGTACATTTTAAGTTAATTTTGTAAATTAGGGTAATTAGGTGTAACATCTGATTTAGGATGAATTTAGACATTTTGAAATGATAATTAATGTTGGGAGATAGTAATTAGAGTAATAAAAATATTAGATGTGTATTATGTATTATTAGAAATATAATAAATAGAAGATATTAGAATAAAAATTGATATTATGATAATAATAAAAATATATAATAAATCTGATAGGAAACTTGAATTTATGTAATTATATGAAAAATGTAAAAATTTCTTATATCAAGAGTAAATTCGGTATTCTATTAAGGATTCGAGTGTACTGGATATAATAAAATATTGACTAGGGGTAATTATGGTATTTAGGATATCTGGAAGTAAGGTGATTAATTTCACATTATAAGTAACAAGTTTCTAGAGTTCGGGTATAAAACAGTATTTAGAAATCGAACTAGAACCTAATTTAGAAATCGATGCGGAAACTGAACCCGAACCTAACCTTAAACCTAGAATAATTGTAAAAGACTTAAGACCTAGATAATTAGGTATATTAAACCCTAAACAAAATATAACAATAAGCGTTATAGGATAAAACGAACCTATAATAGTTATATGAAAAACTGAAACCACGTTTGTGTTATAGGGATGATCGCCGTTAGCTTGAGTGAGTCTGACCTCGAGTGAGTAAGCGAAGAGTTGAGGTAAGTTGGGATTAATACGATGCTGTATTTTGGAGGCTTGAACTTATGCTTAGTTATGCTTGTTAGATAGTCTGTTGTGTGTATGTGCTTGATTATGAGTGATGCCATGATTCTGTTTGTTGTTTTAGCTTGTATTATATGATTTGTATGAAATGATTGATCACCCTAAACTGGACCTAATTAAATATACGACTTGTAATCATAATCGGACCTGCATGGCAACCCATTAGGGGAAACCTAGGATTCTCCGGTCAAATACCGACCCCTTCGAAAGGGATAGCGTAGGATTGTAAAGGGTCTCTTTTTCATCCTTAGTCAAACTAAGTAAAAGGTGAGGAGGTCGCGGCAATGGTGAAATTAATGGTTCGAAGGTAATCGCAGGAGGAGCGGTGTCTCCATTGCACAAGCTTGGGTTTGGTCGTGAGCTATTGCATTAACGGCAACTCCTTAACCTGGGTTAGAGCAGGCACAATTTCTCTAATCTCACGACGGGCCAGACAACATCTTTTGATGGCATTTGCTTGAACATGCATTGCACCTAATAAGTTAGTTGATAACCTTGTTATGTTTATGGTATAGTTTTAAGTCTTCTATCCTAACTTACTGAGCTGTGGTTGCTCATATCCCTATAGACGTCGTACAGGTGCTGGTTAAGAAGCGGCATACAACTACTTTAAAGCTAGCAACTGCTGGATCTTGAGGAGTGAGGAAAAACATTTGAAGAATAGACACATATTTTTAAGGTTTAAGCTTTTACTTTAGAATTTTTCATTTTTGTATAATGTAATAACTAGGAAATATATTACGGAGAAATATTATAAACTTTAATTGTAATAATTGAATTATAGTGTATATATATATATTTCCTTACTTTCTTAGGTAAATGATTTATTTAAATTATAAACTGTTTACTTCAAAGCGGGTTAGTCGTGGACGCCTTGTGTAGATTAGGTCTAGGATAGTAGTTATAAGGCCAGCTTCTATTTTAGAATGGTTTATACAGTGGGGCTGTTATGACTTTGCCGCTTTAGGGCGTGACAGCTCCAATGATGGTGGGGATGAGGAGGCTAGCCAAGAGGAAGAGGAAGAAGAGAGTGTAGTTGTGGACTTGGTTCAAGTGGCTTTGTTTATTTATTTATTCTTTTTTTTTTGTCTAAGCTTAGGTGGAATGACCATTAGGAATTGGGATGCTGATCCCTCCCTCCTTTAATATAAATGGCCAATTGCACTAATGGAACCGTTCTCATATTTAGTTCTTTTCGATTTTGCTCCCTTCTCTTGTTGTCTCCTTTTCTCTTCATTATACCGTTGTCCTTTATATTCTTGTAGGGACTTAAGTCATGAAATTTCCCTAAGTCCTTCTGTATGCTCATCGTTTAACCCACTTTTCTTGTGTCTCCTAACTTGGCCTTCTTGAATTTACTCGAACATAATGTGTTCGGATTGCATATTGTTCGATCTAGTGAAGTGTGAAGTCAAAAAGTTGGCTCGGGTGAATCTTTGCTAACATCATGCAATCTTTTAGGTAGAGCACACCTTCGGTAATGGTCGCGCTTGGCAATTGCCTTATCTTAGGCAGTATGCCTTTAATAAGGCATTTAATATACATACGATGCATTGATGTCTCCTAAAGGGATTAGTTGGGATGCCATTCAATCTAGGCTATTGGATGGGTGTTATGTGGACGGTTGGGGTTGTGTTTGACCCCCTATATATGCATGGGTCCTTTGTGCCCCACCTCAAACATATCCCAACATTATTCTATTGAGAGCTTATTAAGAGTTGATATTTCCTTTTGCTTCACCAAGAGCGAGTTAAGGCTGATTAGAGTGAGAGGGAGAGTATATGAACTTAAGATGAGGGCATCGGGTTCTCTAATGTTCTCATTCAAGTGGTGATTGTGAGGTGTAAAGAGTCACTTGACAGTGGGGTATGGCCTTCAAGTAGCAATTAGGTGGTGTACGAGGACCTTTCGGTTGGGTCTTTGTTTGAGTTATAGGCGCTTGTGCAAGGACTAAACCTGGGGTGTACATTCACCACTTGTTGGGGTGGCTTCACTGTAAAAGGAGTTCATCTGCATGAGATTGCAGGTGAAGCCTTTAGGCGCTACCTCTCAAGTTTTTTTATAGGTGAGGCCTTTGTAATGACTATAGCGGTAGAGGAGACCTCTTTCCTTACCTAGGTTTTCTTGACCATAGGAGCTCGAAAGAGCTTGGTGGGATAGTGTCAAGCTCTCTGTTCTACTCTACGGGTAGCATAGATAAAGTGGGAGAATCGGTTTTGATAGTCCCTTTCGAGTTGCTTTTGTGGAAGTTTGGCTCATTTGGTTAGAGTTGGGCCTACTTTTGAAGCTACCAAAGCTGCAAAGGTGTGGCTATCAGCTCGATTGAAATTGAGGGGATGTAGTCATGTTTACCTCGATGGAGGCTATGAGCTGAGTTGAAGTTGAGAGCAGTTTGTCCTGAAGAGGATCCTCGTACAGGTAGTTGAGTTGGAGTTGAGAGCAAGCATCAAGATCTGGTATCGAGCAATAGACTATGGACTGGCCTCGTGCCTTTTTCTTGTAATTTTCATTTTGTTATTTTATGTAATTAGGGTTAAGATGCTAACTCATAAAGCCTTGTAGTACCTCTTTGTTTAGTGAAATTACGTTTCCTTTATACTTGCTTGTTTGATCTTCTCATTTAATTCCTAGTCTCTTTTCCTTTTACTGCTTTGAGTTGGACAATTCAAGGAATGCATAATAAAGGCTTATGAGCTTAGCCGAATGGGCTTACCTTCACTTATGGTGAAGACTTTGCTCCTTGAAATGTTGGTGCAAATGCTAACTCATAAGGTATGCTCGAGAATAAGGATTGACCTGAGGTAAGGGCACGGAGAGGACCTCTGTTGATGATTAGTACGTTGCCCGTAGTGTTAGTGTAAGTATTAACTTGGGGCATTAATCCTTGCGATGCTAGTGTAAATGCCAACTTAGGAAGCATTCTTAAGGATGAAGATCGACCTAAGTGTGAGAACGTAATGAGAACCTGTGCTAGAGATTAGTGTATAGCCTACGATGTTAGTGTAGTTACTAACTTCGAGCACGTGTTTGACAATGAAAATTGGCCTAAGCATAAGAGTGTAGTGAGGAGTTATGTTGGTGATTAATGCATAGCCTATGAGGTTAGTATAATTACTAACTTTGGGCATGCACTTGGGGATGAGAATTGACCTAAGCATGAGAGACTAGCATAGGCCTATAACAATCAAAAGATTATTTAGATAAGTGTAAGGAACTCATTACTGTGTTAATCATAATAGGGGGATATAGATGTAATGATACATTATAGGACTTACTTAAAATATGGCCTCAAGTTATCCACATTCCATGCTTTGGGGATAGGTTGTTTGTTGAGGGTCTTTAGCCTGTATGTTCCTTTACCCACATATTTTATGATACATACCAAGTCTTCTTAATTAGGGGTAAGTTTACCTTGTCCTGTACGTGAGCTGGTGACTTCTAGTTTCCAACACACTAAGTCTCTAAGATGGAAGACTTTGTGCTTTACTTTCTTATTGTAGTATTGAGCAATGTGCTATTGATAGGCTACTACTTGGGAGTGCGTGATGTTATATACTTCCTCGATGGTGTTAAAGCTCACCTAAAGGGCCATGTGATTGGTATTTACATCAAAATTCTGAACCTTGATTTTAGGCAGTTTGAGCTCAATAAGGAGGGTAGCTTTTGAGCCAAAATCTAAGCAAAAGGGGGTTTCCCCCTTGGAGGTTCTATAAGTTGTTTAATACTCGAGTTCGTTCTCTTAACTGCCTCCAGCCCGCTTGACCCTTTTCTTCAAGTTATTAAGGAAGATCTTGTTAATTACCTCGACTTAGCCATTGGTCAATAGGTGAGCGATCAAGGTGTAATGAAGCCTTATGTTATACTTCTCGTATAACTCTTAGAACTTATTATTATCAAATTCTCTACTATTTTTAGTGATCAATGCGTGGGGTACTACAAAGTAAGAGAGGATGTGCGTAAGAACAAAACCTTCTGTAACCTGGGTTGTGATGGTTGCCACTGCTTGGGCTTCCACCTACTTGGTGAAGTAGTTGACTGCCCACCAAGATGCCAACTTTCGAGTGCCTTCGGAAACAAGCCGAGTACATCTAATCCCCACTGGGTGAATGGCTAGGGGCTTGTCATAAGGTGTGACTTAGAGCTTAATTGATGGGAAATCAAAGAATGCTTTTAGCATTGGTGGCATTTTTAGACTAGGTTCCTAGCATCTTCCTTCTTTGTTGGCCAATAGTAGCCTAGCCCTAGGGCTTAAATGTACAGGGCTTGAGATTGCATGTGATTATTACATACTCCTACATGGAGTTCCTTTAGAGTGTGAATGCCTTCCTCGGGTTTGAGACATTAAAGGAGTAACATGCTTTAGCCTCGTTGATGTAACACATTGTTGATGGGTATATAGTTGGCCTTTGGGTTGTTCTTTAGTCTTTAAGTGCCCTATGATGGGATCTATCTAGCAGGGTCGCAAATCTATTGATTAGATTTCAAGACCTCTTCTTCTTGTCCTTCTATACAGTGTAAAAGGAAGTCCTATATGAAGAACAGTTTGTCACCATCATGTTGTGAAGGGCAATGGATGAGGCTAGTTTAGAAACCTTATCTGCTTCTAAGTTTTCTGCTCGGGGAATTTTATTAATCTTCCAAGAGGTGAACTTTATGAGGAGGCCTTGAAATGTCTATAAGTATTTGATAATTGTTTCCCCTTTGGTCTCATATGATTCCCTTACCTGTTGAACTATCAATATAGAATCTGAACGAATGTCTAACTTCTCCACTTCAATATCATTAACTATATTCAGCTTCACAATGAGCACCTCGTCTTTAGCCTTGTTGTTAATTGTCAAGAAATTAAATTTCAAGGCATAGAGTACTTTTGTTCCATACGGGCCTTGTAATGATATGCTGGTTTACCCCTCCACCCCACCAAATGGAGGAGCCATCATCATGGAGAGTTCACTTTATTATCTCAATGTCTATGTGTAGCTCTTCCCCTCCGGTGTATTTTGCAATAAAGTCAACAAAGACTTACCCCTTGATTGCTTGTAGGGGACGAAATTGAACACCATAGGTACTGATCTTGAGGGTGTACTTCATTATTTTGCCCGAGGCATTGAGCTTTCAAAGGATTGCTCTAAGTGGTTGGTTGGTTAGTTAGGATAATGATTTAGTGGGCTTGAAGTATGGCTAAAGTTTTTGTGCAATGATAACCATTGCTAAGGTGAATTTCTCTATCTTAGTATATCTGGTCTTCGACCCTTGCAAGATGTGGCTAATGTAATAAACAGGCTTTTGCTCTCATTCATCTACTCAAACAAGGATTGAAGATAATGCTTTATCATTCATAGTGAGGTAGAGAAACAATTATTCACTAGGGATGGGCTTAGAGAGCATAAAGGGCTCTTAAGAAACTTGTTCAGGTTGTCAAATGCTTATTGGCACTAGGTTGTCCAACAAAACTTGGAGGGGGTTTTTCAATAGCTTGAAGAATTCTAAGCATTTGGTAGCACTTCAAGTACAGCGGTTTAAGAAGCGATTCTTCTTGTCAAGCGTTGAAGCTCTTTTATTGTTTTTGAGGCTGTCGTGTGACGAATTGCTTGGATCTTGTTCCAGTTAGCCTCGATTACTTGTTCGGTGACCATGAAGCTAAGAAACTTTCTTGATACAATCCTAAAAAAGCATTTTTGGGTGTTAAGCTTCATCTTGTAGCAGTGGAGAGTGTTAAATGTCTCACATAAGTCCTTGCTATGGTCTTCCTTTCCTTGCTCTTAACAATCATGTCATCAATGTATACTTTGATATTTCTGCATATCTATGGCTTAAAAATGGTGGTGACAAATTTATGGTACATTGCTCCTGTGTTCTTCAAGCCTAAAGGCATGACCTTGTAGGAATATGTGCCAAATTCCATGATAAACGAGATGTGAACCTCATCTTTAGGTGCCATTTAGATTTAGTTGTAACCCGAGTAGGCATCATGAAGTTGAGGAAGGCATATCCTGAGGTGGAGTTGATGAGCTGATTGATATAAGGAAGAAGGAAGTAATCTTTAGGGTAGACTTTGTACAAGTTAGTGTAATCAATGCACATATGCCACTTCCCATTGGCCTTTTTTGATTAGGACTGTGTTGGCAAGCCATGGGAGTATTTCTTTTATCTTATAAAGTTGGCTTGCAGTAGCTTTTAGATAGTAGACTTGATATTCATGATGTTGTCCTGAGTCCAAGCATTGAGGTACAAAGATCTAGATAGAGTTTGATCTCCTTGGACTTCACCTACTCTTATTAGTGTGATCAATTTAGCCTTTAGGCATTATTAGCTAATGATCATATGAAAATTTGTTATGCTCGTTTGCCTCAGTGTAACACTATATGGTGACTAGTGGTCATCGATTACAAAATCAATGGACTGTAAGGCAACATGTGGACCATCGCCCAATCAAACTGGCAAGGCGATGGGTCCTTTGGCTAGCATACGTTTGCTTCCCCCAAAACTTGTTAGGTCATGCTTTTATGGTTGGAGGGGCTCATCAACTTGTTCTTTCATTTCCTCGTATGTATGATAAAACAAAATGTTAGCCGAGCTGCTATTAGCTATGAATGTTTTGGGTACATCGAAGTAGCTAATTTCAAGATTAATAACTAGGACATCACTATGTGAGTAATCTACACTTTGCTCATCGTCTATGATGAAAGTGATAATGGTGTCAACCTTGTGCTTCTTAGATGTAATAAGGTAGATTTAATGGTTAGTAGAAGTGAGGCGGTGTTGCCTGTGAGGTTAGGTACGCTGAAGATGGTGTTCACTTGTCCTCTTCAATTGTAACGATTTTGGTCGTCAGTAGTGTTATCCCCTTACTGGTTTTGTTGCTATTGTTGTTGTTGCTTGATTTGGCAAAACTAGGTTGGTCGCTGGATTTGGTTTCTCTCATTTGCAATCAAGTGGTTGATGTGGTCTTTGCGAACAAGACCTTTGATTGCATTCTTTAGGTGGTGGCACTCATTGGTGTTATGGCCATGAACATGGGCATAATCAAAGTATTTGTTAGAGTTGTTTACCTTGGGCATTTCTTTAAATTGGGTGGTCAAGGGAGTTGCTCTCAAACCTCGTAGAAGACCTCTCCAAGGGGGAGGTTGAGAGGTGTGTAAGAAGGGTGGTTTATGAATATTTGTTTTTGTCTATCTCTTCATTTTTTAGATGAAGGTTGTCAAGCTTGAAATTTTCGATTTGATTGTTTTCCTTAATTTGATTTAAACCAAACCCTATACTTATCTGATTTAAATCTTCAACTAAAATTAAGATAAACCCGGTTTCTTGTTTTTTGAAAACAAATGGAGTCATCATCTAGTAGAATTGGGAAATGGGATCAAATTAGAATCAATTAAGCGAATTAATTCTAATTTGGCCATTAACTTGCGATTTTGAAAACTTAAAAAAAAAAAAAAAGGGTTTCAAGAAGCCAGATATCTAAGGATCGAGGGCTTATCTTATTAAACCTTAATCAGGTTTCACCTAAAACGTTTCAACTTTAGTATTTATTTTTCAAGACACCCAACTAATAATATATATTCACAAATAATAAAGGAAATCATACCTTTTTACTAAAAATAAGAAACTAAAAAAAAATTTCCAAAGGGGAAAAATATATATTTTTTTTTCATTTTTTAAGTCGCGTTGGAAGTGTCTAAGTACCTATTAATCGAGATTAGATTTCCGTAATTTATTTGATAAAACATTAGGTGTATTGGTTTCTTTTGGTTCTAAAAAATAATCGAGTTTAAGTTCTTTAGTTCATTTTTTATTTTAGGAAAGTTCCTAAAAAAAAAGAGTCCTAACTTTTTTCTTTCTGTTGAAAGTTCTAAGACGTCCTAAATTTTCAAAAGAAATATATATATTTTTTGGAAAATAGATTTTCTAAGTAACAAAACACATTTTTTTTACCTATATATATTGTATAAAGATAAATAAAAACAAGGCTCTTCCTCTCTTTTCCCTTTTTTTTTTCTTTTATTTTTTTGTTTTCGATTTTTTTCTTTTACATGTGGTTAAAATACAATATATAAAAAAAAAATACAACACAAAATACAAAACAAAATAAGAGAAGGCCGAATTGAAGTGTGCACCAGTTGGACCTAGGTTGATTAGGCTGGTTCGGTTAGGTTGGTTTGGTCTTTGGGTTGGGTATTGATCTTCAAGTTAGCTTGTAGGCAAGAGGAAGGAGACAAACAGTAGAGGGGGTGCTCCAAGTGATTATAGTAACTGAAACTTGCACAAAAGTTTCATGCAAGATTGATTGGCAAAAGGGGGTATAGGGATGGTGCTATGGCTAATGGTGGTCGTTCGTAGTGGTTGGAGTAGACACGATGGTGGTGGTGGTTGTAGTCAGCGTTGTTAGCTAAGAGTGAGGAGCTGGAGCTTGTGGTGGTGGTGGTGGTTTAACAAGATAACCACCGGATGATGGTGGTTCAAAGAGAGTAAGAGAGAGGGGTTTGAGTTAGAGAGAGTATTAGAAAATGGGGGAAATGATGGATTTCAAGTGAGTGTGGATGGTTTTTTGAGGCTCTTAGGAGGATGGGTGAGCTCCTTTTATATTAATTTGACCTTGGCTAAGCTTGGCAAGAGCTTTAATGGTCGGATCCTCCATCGATAACCCAATTATGTGATCTTCACTTTAAAGGAAATTAACATGATCCGAGTTGATATTTTTTGCTTAAAGCTCGATATCCTTACTTAAAGTGATGAAATATAGCTTCAAAACATTTGTTTCAACTCGGATTTGAAGGATTAATGCAAAGATAAGATCTCGAAAGCTTATTATTATTTTCTATTTCATGGCTCGATTTGATCCCCAAAACATTTGAATTTAAACTTATTATTAGTCTAGATTAACAATATGCCATGCGATCTTCTAGATTTCACCATTGATTTGGTAAAATCTTAAAGAAAACTTAGCCTAAAATGGATGTATAGTGGCCTGCTCAACAATGGAAGAAAAGGAAAATCAAGCGTGAATGGGATAATAGTAAAGTAGAGGCTCTAGGCTTATGTATCACTTACATGCAATGCGCTTAGATTAGCGGGTGTCGTCCATGCACCCTGTTCAAAATCTTGAGGCGCATCAACACCTTTCCTTAAGTATGGCCTAGTCTAAGCCTTTTTAAATTTGACTAGGCCTTCTACCTAGTCCAAGGTGGACTCTTTTTTTCCTTTTTTATTTTTTAATTTTAAAACTACACCAAATTAAAAATAATTGACCTAAAAAAAAAAGCCTAAACCATGATTCTAAAAATGAAATGATTTCACTTAGGTGATTTAGAAATCCTAAAAAAAAAAAAAAAAAAAGACTTTCTTGAAAATTATTATTATTATTATTATTTTGAACTAAGACCCTTTTCACTTATTCTAAAAGAAAATCTAAAATTACAAAGGAGAAAAATTGAGTATCTATAAAGGTTGTCTAGTTTCTCTTAGGCTCAGCCAATCTTTGGCTAAGCCCCGGACATTGCCGTTGGCTTCAAATTTGGCTTTAATAGCATCCTCCTAGGTGCATACTTCTCGACTACTCTCATAAACTTATTGAGTGAGCTCGATATGTTGAGGGATACTGTGTCAAAGAGTTTCCTGACGAGATCTATCCCTATGGTCAAAGCCTGGAGGTTTATTCTTGTATTGAGTTATACACGGTTGAACTGTTCTAGGCATGTGCACTGGGACTCATTAGGTCATTGTCTCATGTTGTAGAGTGTAAAGGAGTCATTGTGCGAGACTTTCGAGTTGAGCAACTACTACTAGAATTTGCTTACCAAGTCATCAAAAGATATGATGGAGCTATCAGTGAGATTGTTGAACCATAGTAACCCTACCTTTGCCAATGTGCTAGGAAAAGCCTTACATATGATGGAGTCAAAGGAATTGTAGAGACTCATCTTGGTGTGGAAGTGGACTAAGTAGTCGTTTAGGTCACTTGTCCCATTGTATGTGTTAAGGTGAGGAAGCCTTGCACCTGGAGGCAAATTTTCCTTAAGAATAAGTGTGTGAACGGGCTTTTCGTTGTTAATTGATGTGACACTCTTGTTGATGACTTAACTTCTTTTGGTCATGTATGTTAGATGCACGACGAATGTGCCCATTTAGTTCATCGACCTCCATGTCCTCGAATGCCTTTGGAGATCACCTTGAGGATAGGTCTCTACTATGTTTACTTATTGTAGAAAGCTCGCTCTGTGTTTGCATTTTGTAGCAATTGCGGTTTAGCTAATCAGGTAAGTCTTCGAGTGCTTATTGGTCTTGTTAAACTTGATTGCATGAATGCAATTAACATGAAGTTTATGGATTGTGATTTCTATTAGATCGTGACGATGAGCTAATTGTTGATTCCTTGTTCGGCTTTTTTTGGGATGCATTTTTCAGCAGTGTTACATCCCTGTAAAGGGCTTCATTAGACTCCTTGGTCTTACAATTGTCTTCAAGTAGTTTTTGGATAAGCAATTTGAGTTGCTACATTTCGTAGGCTTGGGTGCCCGAAGTGGGAGGTGCTAGTGAATGTCGTGGAAGGGTTGACTTGTTGCCATTGCCTAATCGTGACGTGTTGGTGTCACTTAACTATACAACTTATGGGTTGGTGTTTTTACTCTTAGCCATTTTGACTGGACTGACCTAAAATGGTGGGCGCCAAACTATTGATTGTGGTTAAATCAACTAAAAGAGATAGGATAAAGCAAGCTTTAACTGCTTGGAGGAGGTTCGGACGGGCTTTAACTCCTTAGAAGAGGTTCAAATGGGCTTTAATTTGGGTGAGTTCCTTGCTCCTCGTTACTTGCAAGAAGCCCCTTGTAGATGTATCTACTAGGGTCCTCTGACGCTTAAGTTAGCAAGGAGGATAAGAAAATAGAGATTGGGGTTCACCGAACGCTAACAATCCTCAAGGATGGTACTTAAGTGAAGGCATGCTATGAATACCAAGGGGAGTGTATAGGTTTTGGAATTGGAGATTGAGAGATAGCAATTGAGAGAGAGGGATCCTTTACTTATTGGCCTCTTATGCTATTTATAGTATAAGAGGTATAACTACTTGGACACATGTTGGCTTAAGACTCGTCCATACTTGGTAGTGGGTAAGAGGTATGTGTTATGCAAATGATAGGGTGGCTTTGGGAGTTGGTTACCCATGACTATGCTGGCAGCCATGTTTATAATATGGGGATTTGATATCGTTAGAATATGTCAGGTATGCTGGCTGTACTATGAATGCCAAGACGTAATTAATGAGCCAAGGTAGGATGCTTGTGCTAAAGATGAAAGGGAGTGAAGAGGAAAGAGAGAGGTGGTGTGAGGGCATCATAAGGGGCAAATTAGGCCTTGGAAGGAGTTTGTGGGGTAGGGCCCTTTGTGCTCTGACTGGATGATGGAGTCTTCGGATGTAGATGAGCCTCGAAGATGGTGTTCGCTGGGTAATCGTTCAAGTCCTCAGGATCAAGTGCTCAGAGGACAGATCCCCATGGGTTTAAAGATTGCGGAGATGTTTAAGTAGGTTGAAACACTTAGAGAAGGTAGGGAGCTCAGTCCTTCAAGCGCTAATGGGCCTTCAAAGACCTCTATTAGCATTACGCACTAGACCAATCCAACCTCGGTTCAACCAAACTAATTCAATCTAAGCTTTAACCAATTTAACCAACCAATATTCAACTTAGATTAGAATAATTGATTAGTTAATCAACTCAATTGGATAGTTTTTGGCCCATGCCCCCTAAGATTGAATTGGATCCAAATTCCTAAACTAGCTTGATCTTTCTCTAATCGAATCATTACCTTTGAACGAGCTCAATCAATTAAGCCGACTCACTAAATAAAAATAATAAAAGTTAATAATTAGAAATGGCTCTATATTTAATAATTGGGCTAATCTTATAATTAAATGGGCTTACTAGCTTAATGGACTTAGTAAATAAACTATTTTAAGCCCATTACACCTAATTGGTGGACTAAGTTATAAATTCACAATTTAGTAAAAATAATTGATTCTTCTAAACTTATGATAATGACTTCTGTTCATATATCTTGACTCAATGTTCGACGTTGGCTTATTAATTTCAGTTCTTTGGCTAAGATTCCAGGTACGAAAGGCTCACGTATTGCGTATGAGATGATAGGTTAAAACTAACTAATACATAAGCTCGGCTTGTAATAATTAAACTATGTAGCTTGTGTCTGTTTAGCTGATCCGAAAGTTGATAACCTTGAAGTTGGTCTACTCGTCCGTAATAGTTATGCGCTTAAGCCACCATGGGTGGTTCCACGAAAGTGAACCACATCAGATAACGGTCGAGGAGTGCAGAAGGAAGTTACATCAGGCATGGTCCAGGATTATGGGACCTAAGTGGACTATAGGATATGGATGGATTGCAATCTTTAAGGATTGGATAACGACATTGACCTTCGTATGAGACTCCTTCCTAGAATTGTTGATGGTTTTGGTAGGGGCGTATGGTTGGATGTGTATGCCAACCCTCGATACCTGCTGCAGTGGGATCAGACCTTGATGTTCCTTGGAATGTGTTTCGAAGTCATAAATACTCTTGTGTTTCTTCTTTTCACCTTAATTATAAATCTCAATAAACCGTAATTGCTGCATTAAACTTAGGTTTGTGTACTCATCATTAGTGTGTAGCTGTATCAGTACGTACTAGTTTCTTGTAACTCATTCCTCATTATCTTTTTCAGGTGATGATATCTATCTTGATGACGCTTATGAGACTCTGGGTTATGGTTTTGATGATGAAGATTTCCAAACTACATGTATGATAAGTATTAATATGAGGCTTAGATGTGTCTTCTACTTTGAGTAGTTGTTTCGGCCATGCAGGCCCTACTTGGACTTCGGCTTTTGATATACTTTTACGCTCTGCATTTTTTTCAGATACTTGTTACTGAATCGCTTTATGTTTGGGACTTTTTGGACAGTTAGAACATTTGCTTTTGGGCCATATATAGCCTTGGTTCTTGGTATAAGTATGAGATAAGTATTTTCATTACAAGAATTCCTCTTGCAAATGCTTTTCAAATCAACAAGTAAAGCAATCAAAAGGATTTTCGAAGTTAAATAAATGATTTCACAAATACAAAAATTAATTACGGTCTTGCTAATAGTAGTTAAACCATCGCGTGCTTCACTTAATTGAAGTACCTAGTGGATTGTTTACTCTTTGGGGCATGATTGTAGTAATATTATTATTTCACTTAATATTACAAATCTAATACACACACATCGAGTATTGAAACTTTTTCTCTAAGTATTGGCAATCATTTTTCTAGGCAATAATAATTAAACAAAGCATGTCTAACAATTCTAATCACAAATGGATACCGTGGTTTCTAGTTACAAAGACGTATAATGAGATGATTAAATATTAAATTTAATAATATATATCATTTGGGATTTGGTTTTGGGATAGTTAACATTAAAAATAAAAATAAATAAAATATGAACAATATTGGGAAGAATGAAAATTAAAATATTATTTCTCATATACATAGAGACACCATTGATAATATGGGATTTGATTTCTCTATTGTGTTTTGATGAGGCTAAAAACCAAAATCATATAGATAAACATTTGTAGACACACTAATTATATATTACCATATATAATAAAATAAACAAATAATAATAACTTCTTATATGTGATAATCTAAAATTAGAGGAGAGAAAAATGCATATGAGGGACTTTGCTTTTATGAAATTTTGCAAAAAAAAAACGTGGCTAGATTTTTTAAATATTCATTCAAGAGTTTATATTTATAAATGCAGCCATGTCGAGTCAAATCCTATTAATAGCAAATTAATGGGGATTCTGAAATGAGCGTAACTAATAACTACATGCCCCTTAAACATGTGGTTGAAAAATTTAGATGATCTTCTTCTTCTTTTTTCTTTTGGTGTAAAAATTGTATAAATGCAGAATCTCCCTTTGCCTTTGCATTTTTCCCCTTCTTTTTTAGCAAACTATTATATTACAACAATGGAAAAAGAGAAGGAGATTCAATATTCATATTATTAGGTAGGATAGCCTTGGCATTTTTTGTTCCCTTTAAATTCCACTTTTTTTGTGAAAAAATTTTCACATAGGTAAACAAACCATGGTAGATAAAGCAGAAGATCAATCCGTTGCGCAATATTAACTGTTTTCTTTGAAGAAGACAGAACTTTCTCTGTCCATTTCTTCCATGTGGGACAGCAAGAGATGGCGTATCCAAAATGTAAGATTTGCATAACTTTGGAATTTTGTGGAATATATTCAGTAAAGAAAGAATAATGTGGGTTTTGTAAACTTAAACGAGCTATATAAATATATCTTGTCTGTAGATAATATTGTATAGTTGCCTATAGTGGCATATGATATGGGTTGAACCGTTTACAGCTATACGGTTAATAGGTTCATGCCCCACCGTGGGACTACAACGTCATGTCGTCATGGGATGAAAATGGGTTGATGTAGGTTTCACTTTTCAGCCCCAGATTGCCGACCTATGATACGCCAGTTACGGTTGTGACAGTAAACGCATATTTGTGGCCCAATTACGCATCATTTTACACATTACTTCAATAGTTAGTCAGGATAGGCATCATCACCTTAAAAAAAAAACCCCGTCTATTAAAAAACCCTCCCCTATATTAATGGGCCTCTTAAAAAAAATCCTCAAACAATTTTTAAAAATTTTTATGAATCTCATATTAGACTTTTACAAATATAATAATAAAAGAATATTAAGGAACTTACTTTTGGGGTCCTTGCAGAGGAACCCTGGCTAGGATATTATGCTTAAGGAACCAAGTTTAATAGTTTGAGTTCCTTGGCGTAGTCTAGTTTATTGTACAAAGAAACGTGAAACATGACAAAATTCCGGATAAAGTAAAATATATACATATACATAATAAATAATTATTTTGTTAGTTTTCGTTATGTTTTAATTGGTTTTACATTGCAATCCTCAATATTTTAGTAGTTTTTTATTTGAATCTTAAACTTTTAATTTTTTCTATTCAAGTTTTCAATGTTTAACAAATTTTACAGAATTAAAAAATTTTTTAATATCATTAAAATTTTCTATTACTAGAGGACACGTGGGGCAAGCGAATTGGATCAAATTATTAATTTAATTATATATATTAATTAGATAAATTGGCAATGAAAAATAAAAGAAAAGAAAAAAAAGTTTAGAATTAAAAAAAAAAATTGTTCCAGCTACTCAAGGTTAGGGAATTAAATAATTAACGTTGTACATTTATAAGATCTACATAGTAAAAAACAAATCAATATTAGTGACTTGGTTACTTGTCCATAGACTATCTTTGGCCTAATGCGTCATAGAAATTCTGCACATCTCAGCGAAAACAATCTTTCTTTCTTTTTTTTTTTATCCAACTATTACACAATATATTTCGTTAGCAACTATTATTCATATTACTAAATTACGAGAACTTAAGCCAACAAAAACATTTCTTCAAACGGAAAAAAGATTTCCAAAAAAGCAAAAGAAATAATATCAACAGACCGTATGAATAATTGATGAATGTGCCGTTGTAAACTCTAGCGAGAAGGAAATACTAGGGAGAGGGAGAATTTCTTAGTTCAGCCTTTTGACTGATTCAGAAACTCAGAAACAAAATCCAAGTCAATAGTCATAGTTGGGCTTTAACAGGGAATCTTTCGTCATATCTCCTTATTTGATTGTCATAGTCCTTTTCCCAATCAATGCCCCCTCTTCTTAGGACGATTCAATTATTATTCTAAAAATTCCTATTCATAGACGCAATCGAATGGGTGGGTCAGTTCAACCATTCCCCTTCAACCATCAGAACTATAATATTGTATCTACATCTTCTGATGTTGCTATGCCCCTTAGTTTGATTGAAACGTCTAAACCACGCAGTTCGTAAAATATAAGTTTATAGCCAAGCTTTAGATATTAGATTCAATTAGGATGAGTTAAAAAAATGTTGGATTAATAAGCTTGAAATACAGTTAATTAAAATTGCGTAATGTATTTTTATACTTTCTTAATAAATTTAGGTGTCGGGTGGATTTAATTATATATAATTAGATTTCATTCTTCTCTCTCTAGTCAATAGAGATAATACATCCTAATTAATCGTATCCATTAATATTCATAAAATTTAACATGATTATCACTTGTTATCTATCTATTATACATATTTATAAGAGATAGTTTTTAACCTAGTGTACCACTTGTTTAGTTTATTGAGATCATTTATTCCACTTTTTTGATTCCATTGCAGAAGATCATTTTTGTTTTTATTAATTATTCTGTTGCAGAACTAATCCTTTCTTATTATTATGAAATATGTAGACTCACTCTTAAGCATATGAAGGACACACACAAACAAAAGACTCATGTCTGTAGCTATTAATCCATCAAAAGTGTGGGAAACTATATCTCTAAAATCTCTCTAGTAGAGAGTGTTGGACATAGGCTTGAAATCTATAAAAGGGAACATCATGGGAAGCTAGGGGATTATCTGGCATGACTACTCTAATACTTGAGTTAGCAAGAATTTGAGGATAATGGTGATAAAAACTTTGAGA
This sequence comes from Lumnitzera littorea, assembly GCA_024138015.1. Taxonomy (NCBI): domain Eukaryota; kingdom Viridiplantae; phylum Streptophyta; class Magnoliopsida; order Myrtales; family Combretaceae; genus Lumnitzera; species Lumnitzera littorea. Next base: position 144,483,354 of record JAMXBB010000001.1, read on the forward strand.
GTGAGTCTAGATACCTTACCTGTAGGGAGGTAAATCCCTCTTTATGGTTGCGATGATGGTGCTAAATTAGGAAATTAGATATACTTAGATTTGTTTAAATAAGAAAGTGTATCTTCTCTATTTTAAGTAAGTTCGAGATCCATGGAGATGACTTGACTGTAGAGATGATCGTGTCCTGTGTATGTCGGTCGATTCATCCTATGCCCATAATCAATCATTGTTTGAGCTTCTAGAATCGACCTTTGACCCTCGGGGGCCTCCAGATGCAGAGATCATAAGAAGATTTCGATCTTGTGAAGTCCATTTCCAACTTTTGGGGAAGGTCGATACCTTTGGGAACTATGTGTAAGTAGGATCAATTGGAGAAGTAACTAAGTCTAGGCTTATATGACTCGTTGTTAGGCTGTTAACATGTCAATTGATAATAAAGGAAGGAGGTAGGAATAAGGCTTGAGAGCCTAAGCCTAATCTTGCCCATCAATAGGAATAAATTGGCTATACGTGGAATCACGTGGGATATTACCTATAGGCTATAGTTTTTGTTTTAATTAAACTGCTGCCATGCCTACCTGCCCTCCCCTATGACTTGATATATTAAATGAAAGGAGAAAGTAGAAACTAAGAGCCTAATCCATACCTATAGCTATTTTAATACCACAAAATCAATAACTCCTTGTTGGTGATGTAAAATGCGAACTCAATTGGAGCCCGACTTTAGAGTTTATTGGAAAAAGTTAGCCAATGATCCTGGTTGCTTCCCATTATAACGAGATATTCTATCTGGTGATCCAAAAGAGAGATGGTAGTTGAACCTTTTGCGACCCACTATCATGGTTTCTATTGTCCTAATCAAATGGAGCGTAAACTTTACAAGAAAAGCCCTGATGTTTCAACTTTGAGATGAAATTTTGAAACCTCTCACTATTTTTAAAAGTGGGTAAATGACACTACCACCCCCATAGAAAACATTGAAATTACAACTTCATCTATGACTCCTAAATGGATACTTATATATGATACATGTACCAAAAAGTTAGATTGAAAATAATGAGCGTTAAAAATAAAAACTAGATAAGAGTTAGAATTTTTTTTCAATTTCCACATTCAGATTTGTTGGATTTAGTCTATTTACCTAAAATGGGGACAGTGATATATGAAAAGTGAAAACCAATAAAGTAAAAATATTTTGGTTTAGTGAATTTAGCTTTCCACTGTTTTGTAAAATAAAAGGTACATTTTTAATTTCAAAGATAATTGCCAGAATTTAGATGTAAAAGAGTTTGTTTTCAAAAGGTGTAGCACTAAAACTAGACTCTTGTACTTGAATATTATAGATAATTTCATAAGCATCTGTCAATCAAATATTTTCATTGATATTACTTTTTGGCCTTCTATAGTTTTTCTTTTTTTCCTTTTTTATATTTTTATTCTCAATATCATTTTGTCATTTATAATCATTTTCTTCGATTATATTTAAGAGGCATGTCCTTAAAACAAATATATAGTACTTACAGAAGAATTGCAATATATTTACATAATGTGAAATGATACAACCTGTGATACATAATATTGCATCACTATAATTTGAACCCTTATGATTCATTCTAAAAGTATAACTATGGAACTACCATCTATAGTAGTATAAAATTATTATATGTAATATAAATTTATATAACTAAGTAATTATATTGGCACTATATTTAGAACAATTAATGGATATACATTATCAATATTATGATTATTTCTAACAAATATCTATTATTTTCATTAATATAATATATTTTAAGCAAAATCCACGTATAGCATAAGACTCCAGCTAGTTTATATATTATGCCCTTTCTCGTGACATATGTCTTAGTTACATTTCTTAAGGTAATGCAAATCACGTTATTAGAAAGGTTTGTGTCTGAAGGGTGTGATATGTTAGGTGATAGGGTGTAATATATTAGGTGATGATCTTTGTTGACTTAGCTTGTGGCTTATTATTATTATTATTATTATTTTTTGTGTGTAAATTATAAAAAAAAAAAAGAACTAAAGAATTTTTATACTACTGACTGAAAATCGAAAATAAAATAAGACAATAGATATTATAAATCTTCTACTTGTTAACCCCCACTAATTGCAATCTCTCTTTCTCTCCTCTCTGAGCCGCTAAGCTGACAACAATAATAGCAAAGGTACTAACAACACTAGCCAAATTATATGGGTGCACTAGAAAGCAGCACAGCAACTTTACAGCCGACACGCCGGGTAGCGATTTGGTACATAAGGCAGTTAATTAAATGCTCAAACATCCTTGACTCGATCTAAAATACTTTTTAGTTGGGGGAAGAATTGAGAAGGGATTAAATGAAAACTTATTAAAAAGGGCTAAGCTTGATGATAATTTGACTTATTAGTTATCATTTAGGTTAATAATAGGATTTTAAAAATTTAGCCCTATCTTTGGTATGATTTGGGGAGTTTCTGATTGGGGTTCCAAATAAGGATTATTGAGAATGGTTTATTACCTCATAACCTTTCTGAGCAATCTCACGTGCCGGTCCCTAAACAGTGTACTAGGCTTATCTATATCTATCTATCTTAGAAGCCCATCAAAAACACTAGAAAGCCTTATCAATCTTGTTTGTTTATCATGAAAATAATCCATTGCTGGTCATCAATTATAAACCATTTATACCACCCACTCCGTCTCTCTAAGAGCCTAAGACCTTAGATAATACATCTTATTTGACGTCTCATTTTGAGTCGCAAAACTCATTTCATATCATGTGGACTGCATGACATACAGTGCATGCATGTGACACTCACATAACGTATTCTCCTATTTATATAAATATTTATGAAATATAATTTTTCATCATTTTAATTTTCTTAATTAACTTACACCAACTGGACTTAGGAGCCACATAAACCTTTTAGAACCCCTATATGTCACTGGCATTCGCTTACTAAAGTGGATTGGAGCTTAAATGGTGATTTTGTCTTCTTTTTGTTTGAAAAAGCAAGGATAGTGCCGGTTTTACGACTTGGCTGGATATTTGGAAGATGATGTGTTGCTTTCCACCTAAGAATGTGTTTTCTCCTTTGTAAGGTGGTACTTTACGTGAGTTGGGTATTTAATTTAGGAAACTTATACAAAGGCAAGAGAAAGGAGCATCGTAGTAATAGTTGAAGAAGGTATGTGGTTGTGCATCCCGAAAGGGAAGCAGCCAGGAGGCAGTAAAGGGCAGTACCTTCTTCTTTTCCCAGATCAACCGTTTTGAAGAGTTTATAAAAATTTGAGAACGAGAGAGTGAATTAGAGGAGACACGAACAGATGCAGAATTATACTACGGGAGGGTCGTATTTACCATATTTAAGTCGCTATTAGCATTACTTATATACATTTATTTAATCAAAACAGATCTTTTATAAATGCTGTAAAACCCCACAAAATTATTAAAAGAAAATTGTTGTAATGTCAACGGCATAAAAATAATTAAGAAATTAAGTGAAGGCTAGTTTTGGAAAAACAAGGGATATATATAAGCCAAAGAAAATCCTACAATTTCACTTTATTCCCTCCTTCATAATTAGAAACGTTGGATAGTCTTGCATCCCTTCCACTCTCAAATATATCATATTTCCTATTGGGAAAATGGAAAGTGAACAAGGTTCCTCTCAAAGCTGACCTAAGGTTCGAATTGGTGAATTTTAAGCATCAAAAAATGCAAAAACATCAAGAAAACACAGGAAAAGATATAAAAAACGTAAGAGATTCTATTTTGCAGTAACTTGAGTGTGGATTTCTGTTTTAGGGTGTTGGTTATTATAAGATAATATATAAATTTTCTTTGTATCCCTTGTTCCTTTTAAGTTTTGTCTTGGTTGGTAATCTTATTGGTTGAAGTTGGAGAATTGGGTTGCTATTTTGGGTGGTTGACTTGATCATAGGGAGGAAGTTGTTCATTTAGAACAGTCAGGAATTAGAGTTTTAGTTAAGGGATGACTGAGATATTGAAGTTTGTGGGTGTTGTCAAATCTGTGGGAGTTTTATAGAATATGTGTATATGAAGGCATAGTACACATCGTGTAAGGAAAGGTGTGTGTATGCATACGAGAAGTGCTTTACAGTATATGTGTATATGATTGTGAGACACGCCCTGTGTTAGATTGTAAGCATGAACACACATTTTGTGTTGGAGAAGAGGGATGAGTTAAATGGGCCAGTTAATTCTTGCTCACTTTATAAATGGACTAGAATTTTACTAGTTCAACCTAGCTCTCTTTGACTCGTGGATTAAATGTGCCAACTCATAAACTTTTTAACAGAATTAATAAATCTTTACAATTTATAATTGTTGGACATTTCATGTAAAAGAGTTGATTCTTTTCCTCATTGATCATTACATAAGTTGTAAGCTGAAGGTGCCTAATTTAACAGTTTAATATCCATTATCCATTTCTACTGTAAGGTAAAAGATTCCATATTTCTATCTAATTTCTCAATTGACAATATAGGGCTTAGGGTTTATATTTTATAATATTAATTTATTATTAATTAATAGATATGCATTTGCAACTTATCTCATTCACTAATAGATATGCATTTGCATATATCTTGTGAGTCGTGACTGGATTGAAGATTGAGACCAACCATTGACTCATAATGTCTATGTCCATGTCCTACATGGGATTTTTTTTTTAAAAAAAAAAAATTAGGTCAACCTAGCTCATCATAGGTTAACCTACTTTAACCTATAGGTTAAACGGGTTGGACCAAAATGACCTGCTTTTTAAATGGATTAAAAAACTTGGTCTTAACTCATTTTAAAAATAAGTTAAATGAGCTGGCCTATGATGAAAACCTATTTGTATAACTCTAATGAAGAGCATATTAACATGTTGTGCGTCAAAGTGAGAAAGTCGGGCGTGTGTGGGAACATGCCATATGGTGTGGGGCATGTATTTGCTAACAATTTGAATGTGTATCGTGTGTGCATGTATGTATAACGTGTGTATGGGTGTTTATGTGAGTCATTTGGATAAAGATATTTTTAAACTATGTTTTGTAATTTTAATTGATATCTTTATTCTTTTTAAATGCTACTTAAGCATCTTTTTTAGTCGGTTATCGTTTTATAAATCTTTTAAGTATTTTGGGTTGAGTCTAAATCCAGTATATCATGAGAGAGTTAGTAGAAACTTAAAGGGAACAGGGTTGCTGGGTGGAACTGAGGTTAAGGTGATATGAGATATATTTTGATTCTAAGTTTCTTTATACTAATAGATTCCGGGAGTATTGTTGATTTGATTATTAATGAGGGTTACGCTCTAGGTATAGGATACTTATTTGCTACTTGTGATTGTTAGGCTTTGTTATTTGCAACTAGACTTACTTAACTATCTAGCATTAATTTTATGTGTTGTGTGTACTTGGCTGGGGCCAAGAGATTAGGAGGATTAGTGATCTTGAGGTGATACCTTAATAATCCTTATACGATACTATCCCTAGTAGAGTTATGCTTAGAAATGATTTAAGTAGATTTAGGTTATTTCTTGATTTGTAGGATGTTAGGGAAGACCCAACACCAATATTTTATGGTATTATTATATATTTGCATCGAGATCATGAGTACCCTTATGCTACTTGTTAGATTAAAATTAAAGACAATTAAATGGTAGTTATTGTGTTATTGTAGCTATATTCGCGTATATGACTAGAGGTTGCATGTTCATGCACATGTGATGATTCCGTATTGGATTTCAGCTCATTCCGTATTAATTTTTCATGTGTAGGTTGACTAGATTTTGCAAGGTTATGGACTTGGATACAATAATCAAGAATTCTAAGTCGGGGAGAGATGGATAGAATTTTACTTGTGAGGATAATAATTATATTATTTGAATCTAATGGTTTCGTTTCACAATAGGATTTGAAAATACTTGTTTATAGATTTGTAAAATTTACTTAGAAGTAATCCTAAATTATTTGAAGATTTAAAATTTTAATTAAATTATGTGAAGTTCTAATAGTTATTTTAGAGATTTTAGAAAAAGTTTACACCCGACATATCAGTAGATGTTAGGGACACGTGGCGAGATGTAACATTTCATGTTTTGTGGCGTTACAAATACACATACCCACAACACTTTGTAATACTTAATAGGAAGCAAATTTTAAGTTTTTAAGAAAACAATTTAAGGATATTTGTGTACTTTACAAAAAAAAAACTAAAAGAATAAACTTCTTATTCTTTTATTATGGTAAATATTAATTAAAATTCAACCATTAGTTTATAAGAAAAATTAAATTAATATATAAAACTTGTATAAATTTTGTATTAAACCAAAACTTAACATAATACATATTTAAATAGTAAATTATAAGTAGAATGAGGAAATGCAACATGATATAAATATAAGCATGGACTCTAGAAGATTATATTATTAGTAATGCCATAAAAATTATCAACTTCAATATAAGTGAGAGATAATAGTTATATTGTAATCCACATTCATTTACATAGTAATAATTGTATGGAAAGTACATCAAGTAACATGTTATTATTATTTATTAATGCGTTGTGCAATAAGATTGAAAAGTTTATAATATTAGCAATGTAATTATTATTTATTGTGAAAAATTATCAAATAAATAGCAACTCTTTTTTTTTTTTTTTTTGTATAGTGAAAGAAAAATTTATAGTATGGATTATTCTGGAAAAAATAAAAAGAAATTATTGTTTAAACAATGTAATAATAAATGTATCATGAAAAAAGTTTAATGATTGTCATGGGAAACCCATGACCTTTTATTTACAAAAACACTTACCTTATCACTAAGTTATATGTAATATTTTGTTAGAATTAACTCTTAAAACATACATATCATATATATGATCTTTCATTTTTATTTAATTTCTATAATTAATTTTTTCGGGGTTTTCCTGGGCGAGGAGTAAGTAGGCCGTAATATAGCTTTACGGTACAATGCATTTTAACTTCATTTTGATTCAAGTCTTACTTGGTGCATTCTTGAAAACCAACTTTAGATTGTAGTTCCAAATTAAGCTTGGGATCGATATCTAGGTTGTTTTAGATCCATCCTGATTGTTTTGGACCCATCTCGATCTGTTTTAGTATTTCAATTATGCCATTTCAATTTTGCGCTTTTCTATGCTTAAAACATATAATTCTTTTTGAGCTGGCTTCAAGCTTTATCATTTCTTTATATCTTTCAAATTGTCAAATTTTGTCAATTGAACTACACTGTATCTCGTTTTGCTTAGAGGGATGTTACAAACAATGTTTATAGCACTAAATAAGTACCATTGGACATAAAGCCATAGTTAACTATTCAAAACTACTAAAAGGATTAAAAATCAGGCTTAAGAAAATTACATTACAAAATGGCTACTGGAGCTTTTGTCTGAACTAGTCTAAATACTACAAATTCGTAATAGTTTATGGGGACTTCAGTTGGATCAAATATGGCTTCATTCATCGAAAAGTCATGCAAAAGGTACATAACTTATCGGGTTCAGATTTCGTTTGATTGAGTGTAGGTAGGTGAAGTCACTTAGTAGTTTAAGCTTTTAATCAGGGGGGTTGCCATCGTTACAGTGTTGTTCGTAATCGTTTAAAACGAAGTCAATCGGTGACAATATGGGGTTCTAGGGGAGGACTTCCGACAAATGCTGATGTTTCCTCTGGACAAAGTTCTTAATTTTAGACAAACCCAGGCTTTTATAACACTTCGGTCGAATAAAATATAACTCCATTGATTCAAAGTGGTCACTTCAAAGGCACTTTTTTTTTTTCATTTCTCAATCCTTTGTGCGCCTATGAATTGAATGTTTGATCATTTTTGTCTATCTTGTAACAATGATACACATGAAACTCGATTAAATGGGGGCTAAAGCTTAAGTTTCTAAACTTGTAAGCTAGATTACAGCATCAACTATCCATGTTTTATATCTATTAAATTGTGCTCATGTTTGATTTTGATTGGACAAAAAGAAAATCATTTTTTCTTTTTCCTAAAAGAAAAAGATCTTGATATAAGAAAAATGTTAATTTGAATAAAGGTCAATGTTACAGTTGAAGATTTAGTTGTTATCTTCTATACCCGAATTAACTTTAATTTACATCGTTAGTTTAGTTAACATGATTAGTTAATGAGAGATCATTTATAATCTTAAAGAGGGCATCTGACCCTTTATAGATAGCTGCTAGCTATTCACTGTAAAATATGAGTTGCAACTCGCTTCAAAAATATGAGTTGTAAACTTATTAATTGTAGTGGGTGGTTCATACACAGCCCTAGGGGGCTCGTGTGTTCCCCTTAAGTCCGTGGATAACCATTCCAGTAGCTTATCATACTAGTTAAACTACCGATATCAATAAAAGTTAATTAAGGTGTAAATGGTCTTTAATTGGATGTATAATTAAATAAGTTAAAAGTTTAGATATATAATTATAAAAAATGATAAAATTAATGTATAAACCCTAATATTATCCTTTTGAATAACCTCAAATACGAATTTTCAAAATTGATAAAAAGTAAGAACTATCCAATTTAACTAGTGAACCGTTTCATCGCAACATCCCGAGTTGACAAAATTGTCTAATGTCTATACATTGATTGATTGATTATAGAATTCAGCCCTAAACAATTTAACAATCCCTATCCGAGCAATGCCAATGCCGTTTGTCCAACCTGATACTACCTCTCTCGATTTTCTTACGGCTTTTTGGTGAGAATAGTATAAAAGCCCAATTCATGTTAAGCGAATGTCTGTCCCTTCTCATTCAGATTGGGCTAAATTGATTTGCTTCAACTATTGGCCTAACCACTACGCCAGGAACTTTAACAGTAAATATCGATTTACTACAAGAAAATTAGTATGCATGCTCTTTTCTTTTTTATATAAAAATATATAAGTATATGTTATATAATATAATAGTGTGTTATTTAGTAATATATAGTACAATATCTAACTAATATAGTATATGCATAGCATAGAAAATATATAACCTAGAAAATTTATTATTAACATAATATAATAAAATTACACACTACAAGAATTTCTTGTTATATACTGTTATTAGTAGGAATGAGTGAGTAACTTTATCATGCAGGGTACTCACTTGGACCCTACTCCATCGAGTAGATTCTAGATGGATATTAGGGATCATAGAATAGGTTTTAAGTACTAATTTTTTGGAACTTGCTACCACAATGTAGGTTACAAGTATCAATATAGGGTACCTGGTACCCACCTTAGAACTTGTACCCCTGTACTTTAAACTATGCATGGTACAAGTTTGAGGGTGTCATGTGCCCACCAGTTTATATAATAATATTAATAAATAAATAATTTTTGTTAAATTATTTCTCCCTAAAAAATCTAATAAGAAAAGCTAGCCCACTAAAGCTTTAACTACACACTACATAATACATGCTACTGTACATGCTTTTTTTTTTCTTTTCTTTCCTTCTTCAGCCACAACACAATCCTTCTCCTCCTCATCTCATTTTCAAGATCTATTTTAAGTTTTAATTCAAAAACTTTTCTTTTCTTTCCAAGGTGATTTCACCTTCAAGTTTCCTTCTTCATTTTGTTCTACGTTTTTAGTAATTTACATATAATTTTTTGAATGGTGAGATTTGTATATTGCTATTCTATGGATATTCTTACAGGTTATGTTCTTCTTACTTGATTATGTTTAAATCTAGAAACTATTGTGTGTTAATAAATGACAATCGTAATATGATTTTTGGTTGATTTATGCTTATCCTACTTGGAAGAAATTGGTTTGTCTTTCTTTCTCTATATACCACTCTCTCTCTTTGTGTGCGATTTTTGCTTATTTGGTTAGAAGATAGGAAAGTTGTTCTTGAATACTATCCTTATAGAAGCCATTACCCTATTGGGTCTCACTATCTTGCAATTAGACATAATGTTTGGTAAGGTGATGTTGCTATTGAGGAATGAATAGTTCAATCTGACTCGTTTTTCGGTCATAAGAATTGATCAACAAAGAAATTTTATTCATAAATAGGCTAATTAATTTCATCAAAGTTTACTTCATTCTTTGTAGAAATAGCTTTCAAAAATTGTAGATGAGATAAGAGCACAAGCCATATCCCTTCCAACAAGTTTAAAATGAATATTATCTCTAGTGATGAGGATTCTATCAAGTTAGTAAGAAATCCACAAAAACTTTGTACATATTTTTCAACATTGGCAAGTAAAAATAGTTCATACTTTACCTAGATTCTAGAAAAATAAATAATTGCCGTTTTCTTAGTCAAATGGGTCTATTTTAAGGACAATTTATGCTTGTGTGTTATCATTTATCTAAATATTCATTCTTCTCCTTTCCTTACTACTTGTGTGTTACTCATATCTTTAAGTACAACATCGTGACAACTCCTTAGATTTTATGATTTAGGGTGAAAAAAAAAAAAGTTCCTAAGATAAGAATAACATACCACGTACATGAGAAAATCCAACATGTTTAATGGTATTCGATAAATGCATAGTAAACAAGCCTTAACATTTCATTTTAGCTATATGTATATATTATGCAAATATGAAAATGAAGACGACTACATTAGGAAATTGATATATTATTCTAATATGTGGATACTGTTCATCATTGATAGAAAGTGGGAACTAGGATTATAATGTTCATGTACATAAAAACATTATTTCAAAGTGATCCATGTAAACCAAAAAAGCTAAAGTGGAACTTAGGATTCGTGACACTTTGTTAATAAATGTTCTCATAATTTTTTTGGCTAAAGACAGTATATTCACATAAGTTGAAATCCAAAAAATATATTTGATAAACAGATCATAATATCAACTTATATTGTTCTTCTAGTTTACCTTTTTGCTACTATTATGTTTTAGTGAAATCCAATCTATATAGACTTTTGACACTTCAATTTTTGTTTTCTAATATTTTTATGCTCTTTAAGGAAAAATGGAAAGTAACGGGGAGACAAATAATACTCCAAATTCAAGTAAGGCACTTGCACTTACAAGTAGTGATTCTATATCCTATGTATGTTAGAAGAAAAACAAAAATTTACTTGCTTAGACATTTTACCAAGATTACTGCTATGCATGATCAAAAGAAGAAAATTGTTAAGACAAAGTGCAATATTTGTGAGAGTGAGTTATTATATAATGTTGATTGGGGTACTTCTTCTCTGTTGAAGCATTTGAAATCATGTCTTAAGAATCCTAAGAATAAAGATAAAAGGCAAAAACCCCTTACATCATTTAAAATTATAGAAGAAGATGTAACTATTAGTGACAATTTTTTGGCTTGAAAATTTGACTAAGAATGCTGTAGATGTATGCTTACTTAAATGGTTATTATTGATGAACAACCATTTTCTTTCTGGAGCGCGAAGGGTTTAGAGATTTCATATGTACAATACAACCAATGTTTAAACATGTATCATATTTTACAATAGCTAAGGATTGCATGAAGCTTTATGTTCATGAGAAGTCCAAATTGATGGAGAGGTTTAAATCTTTAAAATCTAGAATTAATTTCACAACTGACATTTAGAGTTCTATACAAAATCTTGGCTATTTATGTCTTACAACACATTTTATTGACAATTCATGGACATTACATAAGAGGATAATCAATTTTGTTGTCATGCGTAGTTATAAAGGTAAGGATATTAGGAAGATTGTTGAAAAGTACATACATGAATGAGGGTTAGAAAATGAGATTTTTACTATTATTGTTGATAATGCTTCTTCAAATAACATTACTTTAAAGTACCTCAAAGAAATGTATAAACGTGATGGTTTGCTCATTTTGATTGGAGATTTCTTTCAAATGAGATATGTTGCTCATATATTGAATTTGATTATGAGGGATTGGCTAATTGAAATTTAGGATTCTATAGATCGGATTAGAAGTGCTATAAGATATGTAAGAAGTTCACCTGCTAAAGTTCAACAATTGCAATCGTGTATTGAATGTGAAAGGATTACTTATAAGAAATCTCTATGTTTAGATATTTTTACTAGGTGAAACTCTACTTACCTTATGTTAGAAATAGCCCTTAAGTTCAAGAAAGCTTTTCAAAGACTAGAAGATGCAAACCCGTCATTTCTTATTGAGCTTGATAATGATATCCTCTTGTCTGTTGATTGGGAAAATGCTAGTATCTTGATTAGTTTTTTGAGAAAATTATATGAGAAAACAAAAAAGGGTGTTGGGATCATTGTATGTTACATCTAACTCCTATTTTTATGAAGTTGTTAGTATTTTGACATCTTTAGATGAGTAAGAGAATGATCTAAGTCCTTCTTTACAATCAATGACAAGGAAAATGATAGAAAAGTTCTTTAAATATTATGAAAGTATTGATAAAACAAATTTGATGTTTGTGGTTACTGTTGTGTTGGATCTTAGATTTAAATTAAAGTTTGTGAAATATTGTTATAAGGAAATTTATGGTGATGATGAAAAAGGTTGATGCAATGCTTAAGAACACGAAAAATGTGATTATTTGACTATTTGAATTTTATGAAAATGCTCTTGAGTATGCTTTGGATCGAAGTTCTCAAGTCTCGTCTGATATAGAAATAGAGGAGGATCAATTTATTATTGATGATGATGTTCATGTTTTAAATGATTCCCCTAGAAAAATGAAAGATCGTTTTGAAAAATTTATAGAAGCTGAGGAAAATGATGTAAATAAGTTTAAGTTGGATTAGTATTTAGAGCAACTACATGAAAAGAATATTGATGATTTTGACATTTTAGCTTTGTGGAAAGCTAATAATTCAAAATTTAGAATTCTTTCTTGAATAGCAAGGGATATTTTGGCTATTTCAGTGTCTACTATTGCATCAGAGTCTGCATTTAGTACTTTTGGTTGTATTCTTAATCAATTATATAGCTCTTTAACGCCAAGAGTTATTTAGTGCTAAGTTTGTATGTAAGATTGGTTGAAAAACAGTTTAAAGCCAATTTCTATGGAAGAATATTTGGATAACGATGAAAAATATGAAATAGGTAAGCTTTTTATATTTATTTTCTTCTTTTTTAATTTTTTTTTCTTACATCAACTATTCAAATTCATTGTAATTTTTTAAATATTTTATACTATTAACTTTTTTTACAAATGTTTTCTTTATTTTGTAGAGACAAGTTATATTGATGAAGATATTGTGGATATTGATTGAAGAGAAATGGTAAGTTGATTTTGAAACTAAGGTGAGAAAATCTCTTCATATTTTTCTCACTATTGGCAGTTAAGTATATTGATTCATTAGCCATATATCCAATGTAGTTGTTGTATCTTTACTTTTCATGAAGTACTAAATTATATTTAGGATACTAACCAAATAACCATGTACGTAATATTTTGGAAGTGAAAAAGATCACAAATGGGTATTATGATGATTATTATTTTTGTTTTTTTTGTGAGTAATGGAAGTATGATTATCATTGTTGTACGTTTTGGACATTATATATTTTCTTGCTAATATTTGCTTTTATACATTCAAGTTGGATGCAATGTTAGAAGTTCAATTGCACATCCTTTATCACTTTTACAATTAGTCCAATATTTGAATACCATAGATCCAATCTTCCTAAGCATGAACAGCAGATAAGAAATGGAGCATTTTAAGGTTGTAAATATCATTTCCTCTAGAATATTAAAAAATGATCTTTCTCATGTCATTTGTAGTTATGTACGATTTTTTTTTTTTTTTTGGTGAAATTTGTAGAGTATTTGTAGATTTTTATGGTGATAAATATGAAAGCACTTTCTAGGTTAACTATACATTTTTAATTTTCATGTAAAATTTGCCAAGATTTCAATATTTTTCATAGTGGTAAAAGTAAGTAGAATATGTATTTTTAATTTTGTATATAAAAATACTCCAAACTAAAATAAAAAGCACTAGAGTACAATCCATTGAGTAAAAATAATATTGTGTTTATTTGAAGTAGAAATTATCCAATTTAAAATTTAAAATAACACTTAATAATTTTAGAGTAAAGATGATCTACAGGTTTTATAAGATAGCATCCATCCTATATTCTAAGGCAATACAGGGTAAAGTACAGGTAGAGTCTTATATCCTACCCACTATATACTCACTCACTCCTAGTTATTAGTAATAATATATATTAACTTACTTAATATATCATTTATATTTTATTAATTGTTATAGTTTATTAATATAGAAAAATATTAATACTTAATATATATAATATTATACAATAAGATTTGTGTGGTTTTATATGATAAAATATTAAAATTACTAATCTTATTAAACTATTAATTTTAATTTTAACATAATTAATATAATATAAATAATTATAAATACACCCACTAAACTATTGATTAGATGCAGATATATTCTTAGTCTACCAAAGTATTGGTTTACCTCCATATACCTATAAAATTTACAAATATGTTGTCCTTAAATCTCAAATCAGTTGCTTAAAGAACTATAACAACAATTTTAAAGATTTGGCTATGGTTTGGGGTATATGTGATAGGGAAGTAAAAGGATGCTTTGAAAGCTTAAGATTTATTCATGCTAACCTATAATTAAATTGTATGCGCAGCTTACCAATATTATATGGATAATATAGTTGTCACGATTTAAGAGGGCTCGTCGCGACAGTCGCTGTATATCGTATGAAGGATTGTAAATTGATTTTTCTCTCAATCGATAACCCTTCATGTGATATACAAAACTACTACTACTACTACTACTACTACTACAACTAATAACTTAGAGTTGGGCAAGTGTAAACAATATCATAGCATTATAATAATCACAATCATTAAAATATAGATAATACACACACATATATAAAGATTTGAAGATGAGAAGATGATAAGAATTCATATTACAAACTGTTATCACATAATAAGGTTTTAAGTCTAAATACAAACTCCTAAGTTTGCTCATAACACTGATCTCATGCTCGCATCCACTCACTGGTGTAATACTAACCTCAGGAATATGACGGCCCGACTTCATAAATAGCTCGACCTATGAAAGTAGACTACAGAGGTATAAGCTTAACTAGCTTAGTGAGATAATTCCCTCAACCATACAATAAACAAGTTATACAATAATTAATTTAATTAAATAAATGCATGAACAATGAGTATACCATATAAATACATGTAAGTGATCGGATATTGCAAGCAACTTAGATTTAATGCCCTCCAAAGTTAGGGTTAGAGAAATATTGGCATAGTCAGATCTGGGTATCATACTAAAACTTATATCATAATAAAACTCCGCATTTCGTATTTAAAATATAATGGTATATCCATTTTCAGTTTTTATCAAAATAGAGTTCTACATATGATTGTTAGTAAGTTCACACAACCCTCACTCACCCCTAAACGGAGGCCTTTAGACTCGACCCTTAGTTAGGCGGTTGGCGCCTCTAATATCTAGTGATCCCGTGGGTTAGGAGAAGGTCATATCGCATATTGCACAGTACGAAATACTATAATATCAAATAATTAACCTATGTATAGCCTCTTGCTACTTCTATGTGATGTAACGATTGAAATTAGTTATGTAGTGCATGATTATGTGTGTTTCAATTTAGTTATTTCAAGTCAGATAATGTTAGGTTTTATTATTCAGTGATCAATAAAGTCATGGACAATCAATTCCTATCGAATTTGCTATGCAACAACCAATACGTTATTATACTTTAAAGTAAATTCACTATTAACAAACAATATTATATACAACATTTAATTATTAATCACAATTTATATTTACTAACTATATATACAAGTAAGTATAAAATTATTAGGAAAAACTCACTCAACCATGATCAACTCAAGGGTCGTAATAGTCTAATGGCAAATCAGGGTTAAAGTTGAGATTACTTGACAATAAGGAATATGGAAAGTAGTAAGTTTAGAAATTAAAAATTAAACCAGTATCGTAATTTATACTGTTTACTTAACTCAGTTATTGATTTACGTAAAATTGTCAATTCAAGTTTTTTATCGAATCGTATATAACTTTTTCAATTTAGCTCAGATTTCTATGAACTTATAGTTCATTTCAATCATTTTCGAGTGTACTTTTTCATAGTGAGGTTCATTTTGAACGTTATAACTTACAGTTTTGACTATGGCATAAAAATATTACAAAATTTATTATTTTAACTTAAAAAGCTATAAAATATCAATTTAAGCTTTTCTTAGTATATTTATGATTTAATAATTATTTAGATCTTATAATTAGTAATTTTCTTATTTTGAGTATATTTTACTATAATTATCTACTTTTGGGGTGTGATATTTATTAATTTAAATTTTTCTACTTTATTATTTTTCTAACTAATTAATTAATTATTTATTATTATTATTAATTTATGAAAATTACTTAATTTATACATATATGATGATATGGCAGCACATGAGGGTGTCATGTGTCATATTTGCATATTTTTCATAATTTTCCATTATTTCCTATTTCTTGTATTTTATGATATGAGTATATATATATATATATAAATACTTATTATTATATTTCATTAAATTTTTTAATTTACTTAATTATTATTATTTTTCCAAATTTATGGTATTTATATATATATATCTATTAACTTATTTTATTTATTAACTTAATATTATAGTATATGGCATATATTATTTAATTATACTCGTATTTTCACGTCTACGTTACTATTCATATATGTACATTTATACGTATACTATATTTTATGTATTAAATTATTTTAACCTTAGTTATACATTATGTACAAGTATAATATACACATATTTATACTTTATTTACATAAGTATATGTATGGTTGTATTATATATGTGTATATATACTAAAATACAAAATATTATTATTAATAATATATATACACATTCATGTCTAGCACTTATACATGTATACATACAAAATTTTATAAAAATAAAATACCAAGTATATGTACATATATTTACTATACGCATAGACATATATATACCTCATATAGTAAAAATAATAGGTACATATGTATATACATAATCACACATATGTAAATAAATAAAATACTGAATATATATATGTATATAAAGGAAATACCTAGTACATATAAATATGTTATACGTGTAGACATACATATACACCCATATATATTCACGCATACCTACATATATATATTTATACCTAAATAGAGAAAATACCAAATACATACCATATGTATTATTATTTATACATACATACATATACCATCTATTACACATAAATAAAAATAAAATAGAATAAAATACATAATACATATATATATTATATTTATTCATGCCTACTTATTTGTATATATCAACAAATAAATAAATGAAATACTTCATATACATGTACATAGTATAAAATACATACATGTACAAGATAAATAAACAATCTACCTAAAATTTTTAGCAATTGAATCAATAAAGTGGTTGAATCCTTTTTATTATTTTTTTCCTCTTCTTCTTCTTCTTCTTGTTCTTAGTATTCTCCCCCTTTTGGTTTCAATTTTGTGTGCATGTGATTGCTTTGTTTCTTTTTTTCTTTTTCTGGTTTCAATTTTTTAGGTTCCAGGTGTGTAGAAGCAAGATAATGGATTAAGTACAAAGAATAAAGCAAAGAAACAAATCCTATTAGATATTAGCATCTATGAGGACAAGACAATTTAATTATTGCATTTGGTTTTGTTTTGTAAAATCCAACACCTGGAGGAAATAAAAATCATGTGGGCTACAGATTTTTAAAGGGAATGCAACGTGGAACAAGGGGAAAATTAAGAAGAAAAGAAGGAAAATAAAAAAATAATTATATGTAATTTTTCCCAACATAAAAATAATAAAAATAACATATATAAATAAATTTTGGGATTTTATGAAAATTTATTAATTTAATTGGTATTTATTACAATTATAATTTTTACGAGTTATTTTGATATTTTCGTTAAAGTTTTATGCGATTTAGTCGATAATTACAATTAACTATGGTTATATTACTATTAAATGATATTTATTTATTTTATAAGTTTAAAGTTATAGTTTTAAAGTTTTAGTCAAATTTGAATTCAATTTCGAGTATTCTTGCATACATCAGATTTAAGGGTTTTGTACGCGATTTATGTTTCGATCAATGTTTTAGGGTTTCTAATATTGATATTATATTCGATTTCTAAATTTAGCAAAATTTTATCATTTGTAACCTTATTGACTTATAATATTATTTAAGATATTCAGACTTAAATTAGAATTCATACTATTGATTATGTAGGGTTTACAATAGTTATAACCAATTATTACATAATATTATGATATAATTATTACATATATATATATATATATAACAAAATATATACATAATATTATTTAATAACAATAAAAATATATTTTTAATGCAATCTTACACAAATTAGATAATATGACAGTAGTATTATAATGCCAAATTATACGGATAGAAGAAACACCGCACAGTTTTCGTTTTTTGAAAAAGCAAATTAGTTAAAAATCGTTCCATTCCATGCAAAAGGACCAAACAACTCTTTCTCTCACTTCGACATTTTGGCAAACATAAAAGATTTTTTTTTTCTTTTTTTTTTT
>JAMXBB010000001.1:144502521-144562122 GCA_024138015.1 Lumnitzera littorea
GGGGGGGTATGGTGGTGGGGCGCGCGGTGGCGCGGTGGGGTGGGTGGAGAGTGGGGCGGGGGCGAGGTGGGGAGATGGGTGGGTTTGGGGTGGTGCATGGTTGGGTTTGGTTTGTGATCAAACCATTTAATTGAGCTGAATATTTTGGGCTTTGTTCTTTTTTTTATCAAATTAGGAATTGATTAATCAATTGATGAATAAGAGGTCTAATTAGTTTTATGATATATATTTCGCTGTGCAAACCGGAGTTTTAACATCAAATGATCAAAGAATTCATGTAGATCCCGATTCATAGAAACTTTGGTTTGAGAAAAGAAAAACTACTTCTTAGTTCAAGATTTCTCTTATTAACTGGAATCCATCCAAATTCAAGGAATATATTTA
This sequence comes from Lumnitzera littorea, assembly GCA_024138015.1. Taxonomy (NCBI): domain Eukaryota; kingdom Viridiplantae; phylum Streptophyta; class Magnoliopsida; order Myrtales; family Combretaceae; genus Lumnitzera; species Lumnitzera littorea. The sequence goes on from JAMXBB010000001.1 coordinate 144,502,906, forward strand.
ATTTAATGGGTCATGTAGAATTGATGAGGTAAGTAAAAAAGAAAAAGTTAAATGGATCATTTTTATTTTAATTTCTTCTATTTTTCTTAATTTATTACTTTACGATACTGGTACTTATAATCAATGGTTCTAAAGAAATTTGATGTTATGATTTTTTCCTAGAGCATGATTACTTTCTAGTTAGAATATGGTAGACTCCATTCATTGATCCTTTCTAAATTTAAAATAGTTTTAAATGTTCCTTTCCTATTTCTTCTATGTTCTTTATTGCTACACCTAGGAAATAAATAGAAGCACATCCTTAAAATTTTACCAACAATTGTACCCATTTTGGTAATATTTGGTGTCAAAGTCAGTAAATGGATAAGTCACATTCAATGAAAACCATAATGTTTTGTGAATTTGAAGGGAAAAGCGACTAATTACTTATTCGACTTTTATTTTTTATTTTTATTGCCGGTGGGGTGGGGGTGTTTTGGCTGCGCTTACGCGTATGGTTATGAAGATAGGACTGGTTCTTGGACGTTTTGGGGTAACGAAGTTAACTAACGCTTTTACTGGTGGGAACCCCTTTGCTGAGGGATACATGTTCTTTGGTGGTAATGTTCTTGCTAAGATGTTATCGCGAGTGTAAGGCTAACAAGCTGAAATCTGCCTTGTGACTATGGGTGTATTTGTTGGTTTATCAACTTAATGAACTTAATTTATAGTCAATTATAGTTGATTTGCAGGTTATGGTTTGACATCACGATTGTCACCAACCAACCAATAAATGGGCCATAGACTCGGCATCCGTAGTCTACTGTGGGTGTAATACCCAAGATAAAGTCACTTTATCATTAGTTGAATAAATGGGTTGTCCATGTAGCCATACTTTAGTTGATATAGGTCGTGACAATTAAAGAGAAACGAGGTGTGGTCGTGACAATTAAAGAGAAATGAGGTGTGGATGTGGTACGCGATGGAATCGTGCAGGATGCCAGTTTGTTGTACTATCGATGACTGATATGAGTGACATACCTAATATGAGAGGTTCAGTATTAATTTATGGATTATGATATTGATGTTGGTTTTGAAACGTTAAATATGTTTTTTATTTGTTTCTCGCACTTAAACATGATTAAATAGCTAGATTTTGTTACATACGTAAATATATTAACTTAATGTGGGATTTATGAATCATAACAGATATAAATATAACAAATTTCAATAAAAGCATGAAGAACAAAAGTAAATTATGATATCAACTTAAATTGAAAATCGAGATAAAGTTGACTTTATAACCAGGTGTTGGCCCAAAACATTAAATGTAACTTGGAAAAATATTGTGAAATCAGGAATTAATTCTAAATCCCGTGTTTTCCATGTCATATCTACGTTACCCCGAGTACATTGAGAAACTACAAGCATGATGGAACTTGATATCTGGTGATATTTACATTACAGGCTTTGAATGGGCTCTGGGTGGAGTGTAAGGCTATAACCTGTGCCTCTCTTTGTAACTAGAGATTTCGAAAAATTGGAACCGGAAACTTCATGTCACATCTAATTAGGGTTAGCTGTATGAACAAGTTTGATGACAATATAATAATTCAAAAATTTAACCAGAGTGCTGTGTTAATAATATAATTGTTTTTGTTGAGTTGATACATAGTATGTCGTGACTTAATTAAAGAAAAACTAATTTTACACTAAAATTGGCTTTTATTAATTGCATCAGGGGGTTTTACTAATAAAAGTAGTGTTTGAATAATATATGCCTTATAAATTTGTTCTTGTCAATAAATCTTGTATTCAATAACAATGTTAGAAGGCAAAATGGAGAAAGAAATCAAAAGTTAAGAATGTTATTTTCACATAAAATTTGAGCTAAATTGCTTGATGATAATAAGGTAGTACTAGATGATGCGAGAGAAAGAAAGCAAGAGTTATGGAGGTGAATACCGTAGAAGAGATTAGAGTAAGTAGGGAGTATAATATAAAATTAACGTATAATAATAAAAGTATTAATCTTGTATAAGTTCTTAACTCGAACTCTATACATTGCGGTACCTATTTATTAAATGGGTTTGTAAATGGATTTAAGTGCTTGATTCGAACTCAAGCACATTTATGAATTAATAAGACGATTTAACCCATTCATTAAATATACCAAAATTTAACTTATACATAAATTATCAGATCAAATGCCAAATTGTGAACCCTACATCTAAAGCTTATATTGGAATCCACTAATCCATGCGAGATCAGATAGGTTCGGATACCCCACTTGTCGGCATAGGCACTCGTAAACTATAGGCAAACACTCAGCGTACGCGCTTCAATTGTTATCTATATATAGATGTGGGTCCAAACAAACATGCTGGAAGTGGGAACATATCTAACGCATTTCCCACCTGCCAATCCAAAGGCCTATGGAATCCATAGACAAGAACATCCCTTGAAATGTCGATTTAAATTCCTGCTGTAAAACAAACCTTTTAGCACATCTTTTAAGGTGCAGTGCTGGTAAACAAACCACAACAACAGCTAATTACTAGTTTCTCTTTTACGGAAACACCACAGTGCCAGCGGGGAGTTATGTAACCACACACATTGTTTGTGAATCGGAAAAAGGAAGAAAAAAAAAAAAAAATTGGAAGAAGGAAAAGGAAAAGACAACTTTAACTCTGTTGTAAATAGTCGAGTTGAGACAGTTTAATGGTTTGTTTGAGCTTTGTCAAGTCTAAAATTTTTAGTTCGAACTCGATTTGAAACTACATTTAACAAATTCAAACTTAATTTAATTAAGTTTATTTAAGCTTGATTTATATTAAACAGTATATTTTTTAATTATAATAATATTAATATATAAAATTTGACTCAAACCTAACTAATACTTATACTTGACTTGAGTTCGATTAGACTTTCAAGTTAATCAAGCCAAATATTATGAAGTTTGATCTCGACTTGATTAACTATCAAGCAACTTTTCTTAAGCTGAATTTGAGTAAATACCGAGCTGAACTTGAGTAATTTACAAACAGTTTAACTCGTTTACACCTCAACTTTCAACCATAGGAGGCAATTGGTTAGGGGCCTTTTGTTTTATTTTCATTTTTTACATATCCTAACCTTGTTTCTAAATTGTTGGCTCATCAAAATAAAATATATAAAAAATATAATTACATATTTATCCTATTTTATTTTTTTTATTACAAGAAATTGAGAAACTTTACTTACGATGCTTGCAATCATGCTTACAATTTAGCTAACAACAATATAGAAAACTAATCAAATGCTTAATAATAGTGTTAGATCCTTTAACTTTGTAATGGGTTTGTACAGTAAAGAAGGGGTCTACAATCTGCAAAATATATAGAAAATAAGTTAAGGGGGTGTTAAGACTATTTAGCTCAACTACTTCAATGCCTTAGTTAGTAAGACAAAAGGATGTAAATTGTTTCGAAATACAAGTGAGAGTAATAGACAAGCAGGGAGTGATTTACGTAGGACTTGCTAAGCTACTAATGGGTGAGACGTCTTAACCATTTAGGCATGATAGTTGAATTGCCCTCAACTATTTCCATGTGTTCCATTGACTGCTTAGACAACTTCTGAGATTCTAGGGAGTGGGGCGCTCAACGGTTATTAAACATGTAGATTGTTGACCTGTTCACATCAATTGTCTTAATTTAAACATTCAAATATGAGGGCATGCTCTAGATGCATAAGCTTCGTGAATTAGTCTCTTGCAGGGATGGATGTAGAACCTTATGATTGACGGAGGCAGCTGGACAGTAGATTTATATTAATTAAACCAATATTAGAAGTACTTATAAGAAAATATCTATATCCGTCTGTTATTAAAATTATATTGAATTTTATGTGTATATATATATATATATATATATATATGATTTTCTTAATGATTATACTTGAAACGTAATCTAAACTTTAGAGGATGGAAAAATCTTTAAAAATGATTAAGAATGTCCGGTATATCTCATAAGACGTTAAAAGAATAAACCTTTTACCTTTTCGTATTATAGTATATGTATTGAAATCTAACTATCGATTTATATAAAAAAAATTAAAATTAATGTATAAAAATATTGTTTTCAACAAAAATATATTAGAAAAATATTTTAATGTGAAATTGCGAGTAAAAAGAGCAATTAGACATAAATATAAGTTTCTTTGATTTTTTTTTTTACGATAACTTTGTAAATTCATTTTATTAGTAATCTATAAGAAAAACCTTTTTATTACAAAATTAATCTTTCAACAATCCATATTCATTTTTATAATATTAATTATAAAAGAAATATTACTAAACTAAGTCATAATTGGTATTGTTTATGAACAATTCATGTAATAAAACTGGAACAATTATAATTTAGGAAAAATAATTATTATTTATGGTGTACTATTAATAAAAAATTACAATTTTATAAAATTTATTTAGTTAAATAGAATTTTGTAATAAATGAATTTAAGGCTATTAGTTATTGGGGAAAAAATAGGTTGGGAAAAAAAATGTATATCATTTAAGTGATAAATGTATCTTAAAAAAATAAAATGACACTCATAAAATTTGAACCTAAAACCTCTTGTTTATAGTACATATATTTAACTACTTAATTATACTTAATAATATGATATAGTTTGCTCTTTAAAATATATATATATATATATATTTATTAAAATCATGAGTCAAAAATACGATTCTAAGAGTTTATAATTTTATAATGTTTTTTGTTAATTAAAATGGATGTAGAATCATTTATATGCAGACTTCTAACAAAATTATAAATTTTTATGTACGATTTCATAAACTAACGATTTTACTAATTTTGTATCATTTTATACGATTCTAATGATTTCATGTACTTAAATGAAAAATAGAATCGCGATTTTAACAATCATGTATGTATATATACATACATATGCACAATATATACTTTTTTAAAAAATAAAAAATAAAAAATCAACTTTTCCTCAAATTACTGGTGCTAAGGCCCTATGGACCTTCCTCTAGGTTCATCCATGGTCTCTTGTGACGTTTATTCCTATCTACTCCGAGATCTTCCATTCTTAAAACCTTACCCATAACGACTTTGGTCTAATACTTGATCAAGATGCTCATTCTTCGAGCCTCGCCCTTAAACTCTCATCTAATTAGTCCAAACCGGTCGAAAAGGTCCTAAAGAGCTGGCTTTTGATCTTGAGAGGCCATTATGAATTGGGCTTTGACAAAAATCTTGCATAAACGAAAGTACACTCAGAGCTTCCTCATACAAAATCAAAGCTCAATTTTAGTTTAATTTTAGCATTATTAACAAAGTTTTTCAAGTTGTCCCGACATAAGGAAAAAAAAAATCATGAAAAAATGTGAAAGATATAAAAGCTCATTATTTTCTAGTAACTCTGCCTTTTCTCGTTTGAAGAATTTTGCAATGTATTGATATAACACCTTTGTTTGTGGCTCCCTTCTTCATCTTGCACAAGTGATAGGTCTCGATGTAGATTTGGGTATGAAATTTCCATCTATCTTTCCTTTCTTAAAATTACACGATTGAAGATATTTATTATAGAATTTGTGAGGATGATATTCTTGATTCCAATTATGATTACAATCTATTGACATAAGAGTAAAAAAATCCCATAGGACAACCAAGTAGGTCCCCTTATACATACTATAGACAACCTGAAAGAGATTAAAAAATTATAGGAAAACGGATGCCCTTAGAAATATTTGATAAAATAAAATTAGTAAACAATGGAAGAATACTAAATTTAGCGACTTACGATGCCCAATTTTGGCCACAATATTAAGTATATTAGTAACTAGACAATGGGAAAATTGTAATATAAGTGATAATGCTATAGTAATGTATAACATTTTAGAAAATTTTTAGGAGATACAACTAAAGCTCTATGGGAAAGTTATAAAAGAAAATTTGTAGAACAATTTTATGCATATTTACAATTAGGAACTAACCCTTATAATTTTACAAATAAAATTACTATATTAGTAATAAGTGCACATTCCAACGTAAGTAATTATTTATAAGTACAAATGAATGTTACGAGAGCCATAGAACAACTATAGTTAAAGGATTAGAGATATGTTTAAAAATGTTTGAATGATTTCTTTTATTATTGTAATATGACAAGATGTTATTATGAAAAGAATATAGCAGACAAATTGTTTTTAACATTACCAAGACCATTAAAATAGTAACTTTATAAATAGTTTAAAGAACAAAAAGAACATACCTTACCTATAGAATTAAATAATTTAGGTACAAAAGTACAATTTGTGTTAGAAAAATTGATAGAAAAATATACAAATATATAAATAACAAAACAATTAAAAAGAGAATATAATTTTTATGAAAATATTATATACCTCATAGATATGGAGATAAAGAAAATAATAGACCCAAAAGAAGACAATATAGGCCTAGACAAAAGAAATCTGTAAAAAGATATTACCTTAAAAGAAGTAAAGCAATAAAAATTTATTTACATAAAGATAGACATGTAAGATAATATAATAAAGATAGAAATTATAAAAATACATTAACACGCTTTATTTGTATAAAAGGACATTTAACAAGGGATTGTGATAGAAGACATAATATTGATAATAAATGTGACACATTAATTAACTATATAGAAGAAGATATTTTAGAAGTAGGTGAATTGATAGATGATATCGAAACCATATACAACATAATTAGCATAAAAGATAGAGAAAAAATTGGCAGTAATAAAGATAATGATTATTTTATTCAAGAAATCATAAGAGTAAAAAGAGGGATAGAAACATTACAAGAGATGTAGAAAAAATGCTAGAAAATGTAAATATTCAAGAATTTGTAGATGATAAAGTAGGCTGTAATCATAATTGGAATCAAGGATCAGGATTAGATGATCATCCTTGTAAATTTTGTAATAGGTATCCTTAATTAAAGTTTAGATACTAATGTAATAATTATTTAATTAAAGCTTGTAAAATTTATTTAGATAGTTAAGGAGAAATAGTAGAATTCAAAACAAAAATTTTTAGAAAAGAAGATAATAATGATCTAATTGAAAGAAGGATACTAAAATTAGAAGATAAAATGGATAGAATAGAAGAAATATTAGATTTATAAGAAAATAAAGAATTAAAACACATGCAAAAAATAGGAAAAGGAATAATAATAGTAATAGAAGAAAAATTAGAAAGTAAATTAAAAGATAACCATATAAATATAGCTAAAATATATTTTAAAAAAGAAATAGACAGCAACTTAGGATCATTGATAGCAAATATGAGAATAAATGTAAGATTTATTATAGGTGATTTTATTTTATAAACATAGTCTTTAATAGGTATTGGAGCGTCAAATAATTGCATAAACAACAAACAAATTCCAAAACATTTGATTAAAATATTAACAACAAGTGAATGTGTATACGCAAAACAAATGGATGATAGACTACATCAATACTATGGAATATTAGTAAAACATAAAATAGCTTTAAAAACAAATAAAAGATGGACAAAATCATTTACACAGTTTTAGAACATATATAAGAGATATAAAACTTCGTAAGCACATATGTATAATAGGATTATAGTTCTTGTTAAATGACAATTATGGATTTAGTCTAAACATATAAAGATTAACACTTTTAACTTCTTCTATAGTACCCCTTTTCAAAGAAGAATGTGAATATGATATACAAGATAAACGGAAAATAAAAATAGTTAATAAAAAAGTGGAAGAAGAAAAAGAAAACATAAAAATATAAGAACAACTATACGAACAAGTAATAGAAGATTATGAGAATTTAGAATCAATAAATAGTTTTTTTAAGCTATAGAAAAATTTATAATTTTATAGACATATGAATAACAAAAATAGATAACATAATTAGTAAATTAGAAAAAGAAAAAGTTAGAGGTTAAAATTTCATAAAATTATGAGATAGAAAAAAAAAATAGGGAAAAATGCATAAACACCCCCCCTCCCAAACTTTACCTTAGGTGTGGATTTTCTCCATAAACTTTCAAAATATGGTTTTTAGCCTTCTAAACTTTCATAAATTAGCAAATAACTCCTAAACTCTCTTAAATTTTGATTTTAGTATGTAAACACCTTTTAAACTTTGATTTCGATGTATAAACATTCCATAAATTTTGGTTTTTGTATATAAAAATCTCTTAAACAATACATAGTTTAAGAGGTATTTACACACCAAAATTAAAATTTAAGGGGTTATTTTCAACCTAGGAGATTGTTTATCAATTTATGAAAGTTTAAGGACCAAAAATCACACTTTGAAAGTTTAAGTGGATAATTCGCACTTGAGTTAAAGTTTAAGAGAGGTTTATGCAATTTTCCCATAAAAATTTTATGTAAATTAGATATACTTAATCCAAATTTTGAATTAAGGTTTAAGAAAATAAAATACGATAATTTAGGCAAAAAAGAATTTGAAATGTATATTGAAGAATTATTAAGATTAGGAATTATCAGAAGGTCTAATAGTCCTCATAGAAGCCCAACATTTATCATTAGAAATACATAGTGAAATAGTTAAAGGGAAGAGTAGAATGGTAATAGAATGTAGACGTCTAAATGAGAATACAAAGACAAATGCATATGACATTCCTAACAAAACAGCAAAATAGTAATATTTTTAGTAAATTTGATTGTAAATCAAGATTCTGGCAAATTAAAATGCATGAAAAATCAATTCCATGGACAACTTTTACATATCCATTGAGACACTTTGAGTGGTTAGTTATGCTATTTGGATTAAAAAATACTCCTTCAATCTTCCATAAAAAGATGAGTGAGATTTTTTTCTAAATATCTCTTTGTTTATGTATATATAAATGATATTTTAGTACATTCTAAAACCAAAAAGGAACATACATCTCATTTAAAAATAATTTTTTCTAAATTTCATAAAAATAGAATAGTTATAAGTAGTAAAAGGGCCTAATTTTATAAAAAAGAAATGGAATTTCTAAGAGTAAAAATAGGAAATGGGAAAATTAAACTTCAACCTCATATTTCAAAAAAGGTCTTAGAATTTAATGAAGATTTTGACAGAAAAACTTTACAACAATTTTTAAGATTAGTTAATTATGCTAGATCATCTATAAAAAATTAAAGTAAATATACTAAACAATTATATCAGAAAACCAATAATTTTAAACCCTTAAGCATAGAAGAAATTAAACAAGTAAGATAAATAAAAGAATTAATGAAAAACTTGTTAAATTTAAGGTTACCGTTAGACAATAACTATTTAATTATAGAAATAGATAGCCGTAAAAACGGAAGGAGAGCAATCTTAAAAAGAAATCTTCATAAATGCACCCCAAAAAGTTAAGAGGAAGTTTGTAGATAGTATAGTGGTATGTTTAAGGAAAGAGGATTGATTAGTAGTATAGATATAGAGATCCTTGCAGTAATTTATGAATTAAATAGTTTTAGACTATTTTTAATTAATAAAGCTGAAATCTTAGTAAAGACTGACTATGAGACTATTTTTAAGTTCTACAAAAACAAGAATAATGAAAGCACGTTAGAAAGAAGGTGGATTAAGTTCATAGATATTCTAATCAATAGTAGATATAAAGTAGAAATATAACACATAAAAGGAAGGATAATAATTTAGATGATGTTTTGATTAGGTACATTTTGAATGGAGAACTACAACAACAAGCCATTTCAACAAAATGCAATGGGATAAAGCTCGATGGGATTCTCATTCAACGGTAGAAAAATGGATATTACAAATAGACAAGGGTTGAAACTTTTAAGCTTGCTTTATGTAAGACCCACAATCAGGTATTCAGGTTTTGGTTCGTAAAATTTAGAGCGATTGAGTAAACTGTTTGATCTAACCCAAATTTTATGACGAAACTATGAATATTAGTAAAAATGATCTTGTAAGTTTGAATTTAGGAAAATTAATAATAAAATAATAAATTATTATAATATTGAATTTTATGTAAATTTCTCGTTAGTTATTAAAACTAATTTTAAGCATTTCCAATAACTAACAAATTGATAAACTATATGTACACTAAAAATCATAAAATAACATGAATAATATTTAGGAGTATTTATTTATACCATATACAAATTTACATGTAGGTAAAATTATGCAAAATTACTTAAAATAAGCAAAATATGCTAAAATAATACTAAATAATCAAAGAAAATTCATAAATAATTAAGGAAAATAAAAAAAAATGAAGAAATCTTTAGAAAGTGGTCGTAGAAGCATGGAAATGGAAGCAACAAAATTGACTAATCAAAATTTAACAAATAGAAATTGCAAAAAGACAAGATATAGCCAATGTCACTTCAAATTAATAAGAAAAATGCAACACTATAAATAGATGAAAAATTCCAAAGGCTCATTTGGTTTGTTTGGATAGCAAAACAATTAGAGAGAACCGAAATAATTACGATTAGAGTTTATGTACAAAAAATTACAAAAATTTGTATAATTAAAGCTTTAGATGGGAACCAACACTTGACGACAACCTGGGAATAGACGACCACCACCACCATAGAGTGGTAGCAGTGCCTAGACAGGTTGACAAGGCCACGACAGTCGACGGTGGTCGAAGCTACCAATTCCGATAAGTTTGATTTCTCTTCTGATTTTAGTTATTTTATTAAAAATATTAAATGGTTTTAGAGAATTATGAAATTTGTTATTCTAGGGTTTTTACGTATTTAGATTTAAGAAAAAATTTTATTTTGATGAATTGATGTATGGAAATATATTGTCCTTAATAAATCTCACAAACTCGAGCTTTATTCGATCTAGGAGTGTAGTTTTAGACTCTAAATTTTTGTGTAGACTACTTAGAGTTTATAAAACAGTGCTATGACGTCTTTTTTCAAAAGTTAATTTTTGAAATCTTTAGATAATTTTTATGCCTTAAAATGATGGATAAAATGAATAATTTATGGCTAATTAAGTAATTAAATGGTTAATTACTGATTTAATACATAATTATATGTTTTAGGATATTTAAATTTGATGAAGTATGATATTTATAGCATTTAAGATATTAGATGTAATTATTAGGGTATTATGTAGTATATATGTAATAGGTAAAAATGGTAAATTTTAAGTTAATTTTGTAATTTAGGGTAATTATGTATAAATTCTGATTTGGAATGAATTTAAATATTTTGAAATGTTATTTGATATTAGGAGATAACATTTAAAGTGATGGAGATATTAGATGTGTATAATATGTGCAAATTAGGTGATAATACATAACAGATAAGTATAAGAAATTAATGAGTAGAAAAATATCAGGTTAAAATTTATATTATAATAATAATAGGAATATATATAAAATCTGGTAGGAGATTTAAATTTAGGTGTTTATAGGAAAAATGTAAAATTTTCTCACATTAGAAGTAAATTCGGTGGTTAAATTAGGTTAAGGAGTATATCATATGAATTAAAATACTGGTTAGGGGTTAAATATGACATTTAAGATATCCAAAAATAATGTAATTAATTTCACATTATGGGTTAAAATGAATTCCTAGGGTTTATATATAAAATTCCTAATAAAAAATTGAGTCAAAAACCTAATTTAGAAATCAATATGGAAACTGAACTCGAACTTAATCTAAATCAAGAATAATTGTAAAAGATTTGAAAACCTGGATAATTAGGTAAATTAAACCCTAAACAAAAGATAATAATAAGCGTTATAGGATAAAACCAACTTATAGTAGTTATGTAAAAAACAAAAACAATATTTGTATTATATGGATTTTTTACGATGGCCAGTACAAGATGCACCTCGAGTAGGCAAGTGAGAAGTCTAAGTAAATTGGGATTAATACATAACTATATTTCGAAATACTAATTTGTAGTACTTGGAGCCTTAAAATTGTACTTAATTATACTTATTAGATAGTTGGTTATGCGCATGTGCTTATTTTGAGTTGCTGATATGATTATTGATTTGCTGTTTTGGCTTGTTTATGTGATTTGTTTGAAATGACTGAACACCTTGAATTGGATTTAATTGAATATCTAACTCATAAATTTAAATTGGACCTGCATAGCAACCAATTAACGGAACATTAGGATTTTTGGGTTAAATACTGACCCCTTTTAAAGGGATAATGCCGTATAGCATAATTAGTCCATTTTTCATCATTAGTCAAACTAAGTGATAGGTAAGGAGGTCGTGATAAGGGTAAAGTCAATAATTTGAAGATAGTCACAGGAGGAGTAGTGTTTCCATTGCATAAGCCTGGGTTTGGTCGTAAGTTATTGTATTAATGGAAACTCCTCAACCCGAATTAAAATGGGTGTAATTTCTCTAATTTCACGATGGGTCAAATAACGTTATGGGATGGCATATGCTTGAATATGCATTGCACATAATAATTTGGTTGATAACATTATTTGTGGTTGCTATATAGTTTTGAGTCTCCATCCCAACTTACTGAGCTGTGGTTACTTATATCTCTATAAATGTTGTTGCATGTGTTAGTAAGGAAGTAGCCTAGTAACTGCTGGATCCTAGGGGAGTGAGGAAATAAACTGAAGACTAAATACATTCTTAAGTTTAGATTTATCTTCTAAGCTTTTAGTATTAATTTACGAATTACTTAAGTAAATTATGTTAGGTTGTTAAATCTTGTAGACATACTTCGATTTAAGTATGTATTTTTCTTAAGTTCATAAGTAAATAACATATTTAATTTATGTACTGTTTATTTTAAAGCGTGTTAGTCATGAAAGGTTTAAGATAGTGGCTATATGATCAACTTCTATCTTAAAATGGTTTGTACAACGGGCTATTACGACTCTACCACTTCGGTACATGACACTCTAAGGCCTGGTAGTAGTAGAAGTAGTAACATATTCCCCATGATGAATTATAATAGTATAGAACTTTCCATTTATCCAAATCGTCTCTAGAATTTAAGCAATCAACTAAATTAAAAGTAGACAAAGCAAAAAAAAAAGTGCTTATTCATGTCGTATTGAGATTTCAAAGTATAGATAAAAATAAATTAAAAATTTGTGTAGTCTTATCAAATTACTTTACAAATATAAATAATAAACTTGGCTCTAGATAAGGTAGTACACATTTTTTTACAAAATATAAAGTTTCTTTACTATGCAGTAATAAATAGGTTTAATCTAGGTATACACAAAGAATGGTATAAAGTAATTCCTCAGAGTCGACATCATTATAACTAGATCTGGAGTGGTTACAATTTTGTTATTGAAGTTAGACAAAAACTAATTAAATTTTTGGGGACCAAAGACTTTTTAACAAATTTATGATTAATTAGTGAATATAGACATTAAATAGAAAAAGTACTGCAAGTAGAAACAAAAAAAAACTTTAAACAAATGGAAAAGTTTTAAGTAAGCATTTCTTAGACAATATATCATATATGAAAAAGATAAAGATATCTTATACGAGCAAACATATGCATATATTTTCTTTAAAAGGCATCCTTATGTTGATAAATTGCTATCAAAATATAGATAATACATTAGTAAACTAGTAGAAAAGAATTCTTAGGAACCATTTCATGTCTTACAATTTAATGTATTGAAATCCTTTGATAAAAATATTTCTCCTTGTATATTTAGAAATGAAAATAATGAGATAGAATTTTGTATTTATAAATTTAATATAGAATTAGAAAATTTCTTGAGTGTTTTTGTAGACAAATATTATTTTATAGTACAAACATTATTAGATTATGGCTTGATAAATATAGTTAGAGAAACACTAGAACAATTCCAAAACTCTGAATTTGGATCCATAATCAAAGAAGTGGCAAATTCACTTGCATCATATTATGATAGTTTAAAAAGAGGAAGGTTACTTCACATAAAAATGGCTTTTCATTCCATTCCTTTAGAATGGTTTGCATATGATGTGAGATCAGCTCATCATACTATTTATATAGACATCGAATATGGTCTAAATCTTGAGAAAAATAAAAATCAAATGAGCAAAAAAATATTATTGTAGAAAAACTTTAGTTAAACAAATTAAAAATTGGGTAGATTATAGTTAGCCAGAATTCCATGACAACCTCAAGATTATTTCTTAATCTTCTAAAACAAAGTTTATAGCATATTTTCTATGGACCAATAGGTTTTATGGAAACCTATTGAAACTAAAATCATGAAAGTCATAGAAAAGGTATGAAAATTATTTTACTTAAAAAGTTTAAGCTCTGCAACAGAGGCATAAAAGGAGATAAGGATAAGAGAAGCTAGAAGAAATAATTTTTGTAGACAAGAACAAGAGAGGCCGAAAGAAATAATTCTTATAGACAAGGACAAGAAAGGTTTAAAGAAATAATTTTTACTATTTACTAAAGTTGAAAGATGAAGTTTGGAGAGATTACTTCAACTAATGTTAGAAGAGAAAATGATGACAAAGAGACAACCTTGCTAGAAGAATAAATTTTATACTATTAACTAAAGTAGACTTTTTCAAAATTATTATACTAATTCACTATATAAAAAGTAGATTCTTTTGATAAATTATTTTACTATTTACTATATACAAAAATTTTTATATTTTTACTCTCTAAAAAGAATTCAATATAAGGGTATGCTCGGTCCATTAAATCAAAATTCTATATAAGTCTTGAATGTAAACTCGAGGAGGACACGAAAAAATCACTAGAGAAAAAAGAGAAGTCCAAAAGACTCTCCAAGCTTCCTTTCCAAAAATTTTGTAGACACTTCTATCTTGTAAGCATATTTCAAAAGCATTAATATAATATATTTTTCTATTTTATGCTCTCATTTTATAAGTATATTCTAGAAGTATTAATATAATATATTTTCCTTTCTACTTCCTTTCATTACTTTTATTTTGGGTATAAGCTAAAAAGAATTAGGTTATTCTCTTATTATCTTTTTCTATTTTTCCCCGGCCAAACACACAATGATCGAGTTGAAAGTTTTTATTTCCATCTATGTTTCGTTTCTTAAATTTAAATAGCCATTATAAATGAGCCGAAAGTTTTTGTCGCGAATGTATGTCGAAACTTTACATGTATTGTATTAATTTTAAAAAAGAAAATTAATCCCCTCTTTGCCTTTCATCATTTCCCATGTCTGCCGAGAATATAGCTATCGGTATAATGAACATTTTCCAAATTTAAATTGTTCCGAGTCATTGAACTATTGGCCTATATATATATCATAAGGTCTTAGACTACAAATAATAATATATTTAATATCTAAATACATAGATGTTGTCATTCGAAACTTTTTTCTTTTAATTAAGCGTATTATATTATAATTTTAGAGAAGGGAGGATTACTTTTGGTCCGTTCAAAGCAAGATTCATAATAATATATTATAAATGTCTTGGCATTAAGATTAGATATTTTCAATCATTAAAAAAAGATTATAGAAGAAGGAGATATAATCAAAATTTTGAACACTAATAATTTCGCTCCAAAGCTACATAAATGTATCATTTATTAGATAAGATGGGGAAAAAAAAATAAAATAAAATCCACATGAACAGCTTCCATTCAAAGTCTCCCAATAATAATAAAAAAAAAAAAAAAACTGTACATTTTCTTCCAATTCCAACTCTTACCATAAACACAAAGATCACTAAAAAGTTAAAAGGAACAAAATCAATTGTACAAAAGGTAATGGTTTATAAATAATAATATTGATGATATCAATCATATGGATGAGGATGATGACGATCAACTCTTCCAACTTCGACTTCTCCACAACGAATCCTTCACCCCATCGACAACCCATGTTTCCTCTGCGATTTCATTCGAGATCTTGTAATACTCGGTATCGTATCTCATCAATACCAGATCATTCTCTGTCTTCTTATTTTCTCTCTCTTCTTCTTCCACTCTCTTCTCTTCATCCATCAGCATTCCCAGTTTCTTGCTTTCTCCTTCCACCACCTTCTTCTCTTCGCACCTTTCATTTTCTTTTTCGTCATCTATAGTTCTCTCATCCCTCCCGCGAAATCCATCCGCCGACCAGCTTTTCGCCGGAGCCGACCGGCAGCGCATGAGCTGAAGTGCATTGGGAGGTGGTGCTGCAGGAACGACGACCCTCGTGTTGGGTGATTCACAGACACATGCCTCGTCGAACGAACATCCTCTTCTATGAGCTTTACGTTTTCCAGTGCTATTATTATCCTCTTGTAAGACCATGAACCATTTGGAGAACAGGGTTTTGGAATTTTTATCCTCATCCACATTGTCGAAACGATACTGGTCATTTTTGTTATTGTCATCTTCGTCGTCTTCATCTTCATCGTCTGTTGTGGTGATTTCGGTAGCGGGAAAAGAACCGAAGCAGCCAAACTTGAACTTCAGGTTTCTTAGGCAAGTCAAGAATTGAACTACGTCTTTATGGAAACCAAGTGATCCAGCCCAACCTGAACGCTTTTTGCTTTGACCCTTGTTGTGAATTCTCTCGATCTCTTCCATTACTGATTGCCAATTCTTGCAGGCTTTCTTGCTGGTTTTAGACTTGACTTTGATTTGTCCGGCACAGGTCACCTTTGGAGAAGTGGGTTCAGAAATTACGGAGCCCATTTGCTTGGATTTGACCCACAAGATTGGGCTTGGCTTTACCCTTTTTGAGCTGGGTTTCTTTACCAGTTGATTATTGCTTTGTTGCTGTTGTAGTTGTGGCTGGTGGCTACGAGGCGGGAGGAGGTGGTGGGAGCGGTGCCGCCGGTGGCGGCGCGTTTCGGTACCTGACAAGACTCTTCCAGGGCTACAGATTGGCTTTGGCATCAAAGTTAAATGGGCCCTTGAAGGGAAGCATACAAGGAGATCTGTTGGTGGTGCTCCTTTCATGGTTTCTCTTCCGTTCATATTTTGTAACCTTTGCTCCAACATGTGACTAGAACATGATCCAATGTGTTTGTGTTGTGTTTGGTAACAAAATGCTTGGTGGTTGATTCAATGTGTAATGTAGGTTTAGTACACAATTGAGGAATGGCTTTAAAAAGGGGGGAGAGAGCTAGAGACAGCTTTTCCTTTGCCTTTTTCCTTTCTTTACTAATTGTTCATTTGGTCCTCCTTTTTTCACTTACACTTCTTTATGCTTCACTTTGAGATGGGGTCACAAGAAGTGAGAGCTTCTACTTTTCTGTTCTTAACTTTATTGAATGCTTTGCTGCCCAACATATTAAATAACATAAAATGAAGGAAAAGCTAGAAGGCCCAGGAACCTTGCTTCATGATCCAACCATGTTCTCAACTTATGTACCCATGACAGATAATACACGTTCTCATGCTTTTTGCACTTCACATTGATAAAGCATACATTAAGCATGGTCATTTTGCTACCAAACTGCGTAACCCATACCCTAACAGAGCTACAACATAAAAGAGGGTCCTAACTATAGATACCAAATAATTATTGGTTAGGTTTCTCTATTTTAACACGTCGCATCGCGATTTATTATCTAAAATTTTTAGTTTTGCAATTATGACAGATGAGGGAATTGAATCTAATATGTTTTTTTTTGGAAGATCAGTGTTTATATTATTTAACTGCAAAGGTTTCGACTTTTTTATTTAAAGTTTTTTAAATATCTTTTCAATACATTTTGGTGTTTAATTAAAGTATACATAGTTCTTCCTCTATTAAAGAGAGCCAAATCATTTGAGGACATCATTCTCAATCTTCAAGGCAATAAGTCCCTTCCAAGACTGAGATAGAGATAATTAAATGAGCTCGATTAATCAAGTTGTAACTCAAGTACTCGAAAGATTAGTTAAAGTTTTAGGAGGGGACCCCTAAAAATCTTGATGTGGAAGCATATAGTTCAAATCATAAATGAGAACACAATTATGAATTAGGATTGCACTTGAGGGCATGGGCGGCTGGTCCCCCCATCTGCTGTCCTACACCTTGCTTTTGGTTTTAGATTAAGATTAAAATCCTATACTTTTGCTTGGGGACTTTTAGCACTTAGTCTACCCCTTATCTCTTTTTCAAGTTTAATCTTTCTGTAGGCGAAACTAGGCTACTTTTTCCAACTACAAAGAAATAGCTAACTCCTAAGTTGTTCATATAATCAAATTTATGATATTCATCTCTAATGGTTAATAAACTTTTTGGAATGGAATAAATAAGAAATAAAAAAATTATATCTTAAAAATGAATATTATTAGGAATAAACTAGAAATTAATATTCCAATATTTACTTCATATAATTTTTTATTATAAGGAATGTCTATTCCAGTGTTTGCTTGACCTCATTATTTGAGGGTATGATTGTTTATTATTTGAACTTTTTATTCTCTATGGAGAGATGATAAGAAATTCCATTTTACAAAAATGAACAATTATTAATAGTAGAGAGGGAATGGTTATTCTATTACCAATTTCTAGATATATAAGGTAATGGGAAAGATTTTAGGAATATTTATTCTATTCTCTCTCTTACCTCTAAGTAAACAGGCAATAAAAGTGTGTAAAATAATTCGAAAAAGGTGTAGGAGAAGTTCCCTATATGTATATTAAAAGTTAATCAAACCTTCTAATGTTTTTCCTCCATTCTCTTTTCTTAAAAACCAAAAGACCAATAAACTCTATGTGCACAAAAAAAAAAAAAAAGAAAAAGAAAGAAAGGAGCAATTACCCCTTGTTAGATATCCCTCATCCTTAATCCATCTTCATCTTCCCCCTTCTCTTTCTTATCAAGTGCAATAAAACCCTTATTTGAGAGAGTATTGTCTCTTCCAAATGTACAAGTCTCACCATTTCAATATAAAGAGGTTCCACTAGCATCTTTTCTTCACTACTGCCTCCATCTTCATTGCTACCACTATCTTTGCTGTTACCTCCATCATCACAACTACCTCTACCTCCTTCTCCATCATTAGTGTAGGTTTGTTTGTTTGATTTTTTTCATTTAATTTAGTTGTTTTACCCTTTATATGGGTACTTCCTCTTATTAGAAGATTGGATTTCATTCTATTGGAGAGTTTATTTTGTAAAATGGATGTTCACATTAGGCTTAAGACCAATGAACTTAGTATACAAAACCTCCTAACCCAGGCAGACCTCTTTAGTATGTGGTTCAAGCTCTTTAGTGTCTCGAATGATCTCCCCTTAGTCAACTCCTTAAGAATAGCCTTGGGGGGTGATCGTGACTTCCGTCCTTCTTAAGTCATGGATTCTATGGAATGGCATAGCATTGCTTGCCCGTCTTTCGACAAAAGCTCCACATGCTTGTTTGTACAATGCCTGTACCGCATTTAATACAATGTGACGCCTAGCGGCTCATCTCTGAAAGAGCCCATGTAGCCTAAATTGTACAGTTTTATCAAGCATTTATTAAGAAGAAACATACACAAAACTCAAAGCAATCATCCTTTGCTGTTGTTAGAGGTTCTTACCAACTTTGAGTCCTTAAAATCTAGGACATGGCATCCTAAGTTAGGTACTATAAAATGACAGGATCTTAGTGGTTGAAGCTATAAATACGAAATTATTAAGCCTTTCTAAGATACAGCCCAAGCCCATAAGAAAACAAACCCTTAATTTGATATTAACTCACCCTATCTAATCGTACAACACAAAGCCATGTAATCTCTCTCTCTCTCTTCTATCTTAGTTCTCTCTCTCTTTCTCGATTATTCTTCACTTTTGTATTGTAGTAGAAACTAAGGTTTGAATTTAGATGTAACACTTTCAATACTTTTCTAATCTAAACATAGATTTGAGTTCAGTTTTTGATGATCTTTACAGAGATACTAATTATGATCTTGTTTGATGTGTTTGCAAGGTTTCTGAAACAAGAAGAAAGATAAACTGGATTTCGAGTACTAGCAACTCCAATCAAAGTGCAACTTTAGGTAACAGATGATAGGATACCCCCTTATTCTACCGCCATGCCTATTTATATGTAGTTTACATTCTGTTATGATTTTTGTTTTCAAAACCATAATTGTAACTATATATCTATTATCAACTTTTTAAATTGCAACTCCTATATCCTAGGATTATTTGTGTTTTAATTCACAACTCCTATTGTACCATTGTTGCTATTTGTAATATCCATCATACATGCAACTCTATATTTGTCAAATATAGTCGTTCCATTTTCTTGGCTACTTCGACACCTGTTTTGGCCTTTGATTTGTGGCGTGTGTAACTGAAATCTCTCACTTTAGGTAAGGGAATACACACATATATATGCTAGAGCTTCCACAATCACTTATACCTTATTTTCTTTTTACATATTTCCCCAAAAGTCACTGACTTAGGCATCAAACAATCCGTACTGCCAACAATATAAATAGAATCATAAGAATGAGTATAAAAAATAGTATATAAATAATAAATACATAGCAACTTTTAGCATTTTTCATAATTTTCTACACCATTCTTTAGGTTATATTAACATTTACTTCCAACTAATTGCAAACAAACCGTAAACAAGTACAAGAATGACTTGTTATAATGATTTGGCATCAAGATAGATAACAATGCTAAAAGCCACATAAATTTACCGGAAAAGATTCGCTTTATACCCTTCAAACCACTTGCTAATCAATACTTTAGAAGGAACGAATGCATTTCTTTTATTTCCATATAAAACGATTCGCTTTTGAATAGCTATCAAATTGAGTCCTTAAAGAGTGTCATTTTTCAAGAAAAATTGAGAAAATTTCAATCCTTTAAATTTATTTTTTGGCTAAAGTTATCCAAAGTTACAAATAAGTGTTTAGACATATCCATAACAACTATTAATTATAATATAATATCATCTTTTTTTTTTTCAAATATCTAGACTATAATAACTATTAATTTGTAACTTAAGGGAACTTTATAAAAAAAAAAAAGTAACTTTAGATGGTTGATTTCCAAAATTTAGCTACACATATCCATATCCTTTTTATATTCTTAATTACAATTTTTCTATTTTTCATGACATTCACTAAAACTGAAAAAGTGAATTGTGAAAAGTAGAAAAAGTTCCAAAAAAAAAAAAAAAGGTAAAACTTCAATAGCTACTAGCACAAAATTACCTAGGCAACTACCATGATAATCGCACATTACAACATATGCATGCAAGAAATTTTTTCATGTGAGCAATGTTTGAATGTTATATTCTTTGATTTGAATATTAATAGCCAAAGTTATTATAATTTAGTAGTATTGATATTGGTCTTCTATCAAAATATATTAGAGTTAGAATTTTCCTTTCTCTATAGTCGGCCAAAAATTAAAAAAAAAAATGTCAATATACATGCGTGTAATGTTTGTGTTTCCTTCTTACCTTTTTACTGTTGTGTAAAGCATTAAGGTTCATTTGCGAAGTTGAAGCCAGCTTCCCAAAGGGGTGAAGCACATAGACTAAATCAAGCTCTCTCTTTTGCAAGCGAACCCCCTCCATTGGGCTTTCGGTCCAACTCATATGGACCACAGACTCTAGCAAATGAAAAGAGAAGAAGGAAACCAAGTATGTTATATTTCATAAGTTGATAGCCAAGGTGAGACGAAAGAATAGGCTAGCGGCCGCGTACGTGAATCGGGAGGACAAAAAGGCTAAATCGCACTTTAACAGTGCATGCATCGGGCATCGAATTGAGAAACCTATAGAAGGTTTCATATTTACGAGAACTCGAAGACGGGGAATTTATTCAGTGAAGCATCTTTAAATCTACAATCGGAAGGTTTATCGAATCCTTATGACAAACTGCAGCCATTGGATTCGTGGAGTAGAGTAATATAGGATTATTACTTCTATTCTTTGTCAATCATTCTCAATTGTTTAAACTGAATTTGTGTTTTCACAATTTTACGAATTAGTTTATTTCATGATTTTATCGAAATCCCTCATTTTATGGTGAAATTTCGTTATCCATTAGTATAACCAGTAGAAAAATACTCTGTAATCCTATTATTTGTTAATAGTGAAAGATTTTGCATTACACAGTCCAATGGTTTTGCTCCTATTGAGGAATTCTATAATAAATCTTAGTATTCGTTGATATTTTTATTTCTAGTGTTATTATATTTGTTTATCGCTATTATGTAGGAGGAAAAATATTTGTCATCATAGGACATTACTTTTCTTAACAAATGGTATTCGAGCTGGAAGAAGAAAGAAAAAAAAATGATTTTCTGTGTTACAAGTATGGTGGAAGCATAATGATAAAAATAAATCTATCAAATTAATCAATTTGAAAATCAATCACATAAGACCTATATTCAATGATCCATATGCACCTTTAGGTGGTGATATGCGAAGCTAGATGATTAATCTAAGCATAAAAAAATTGTCGGTTATATCCAATGATGAGTTGATTGTAGTGTATACCATCATATAACTAAAAAATTAGAGCAAATGTTCTATGAAGAAATTGGAGTACATATATGAGAAATAAACTACCTTAAATAAAACCTCCTTAATTAGAAGTGTTAAACTTGAAATATAAGGATGGATCCAATACCATAGAGCACTTGAATGACTTCCAAGGTCTTGTAAACCAATTGACTACCATGAAGCTTGTAAAACCCATAAAAATTAAACAAAGAATATAGTTTTAAAAGTGGTGGCATCTAAGTGGTTAGTTTTTAAGTTTAAGGGAAATTTTGAAAAATGAGGATTAATTAGAATCCCTGCTAATAAATAGTTGTCACTCTAATAAGTTATGCTCTTTTCTCCTTTTTGATCGAATTCTCTCTACAAACAAGCAATGATCTCATATGGGAATCGCAAAATATAGAAAAGGTGAGTCATGATTTTCCATTGGTGCTTATTCAAAAGCAAGCGATCAATTGAGGTATTTTCTAATCCTTGTCAATGATGTTGTTTGAGTTGTAGTTTTTTTATGTTTAGAAATGTACACCTAAGTATTTCCCATCGTTAAGGTCTTTTAAAGTTAAAAAAAAAAAAAAAACAGAGAGTAGATTTTGGACTTTTAGAGTGTTAAGGTTGAAGTTGTGAACGAATTGTAGAAAGGTGGATCAAGCATTGACTAGCCCTCGATGAGTGCCTTGGTTTAGTCTTTATTTTTAGCAAATACAACTCATTAATGAGTGCCTGACATCCATGGTACGGTTGGCGCACCGTATACCTCTATCCCTGCTAGATCACTGAATTGCAGATTTAGTGGTTCAGTCAACAACAGCATATTACCTGTAGTAAAGCTTTGTCATCGGTCACGGAATGTGTTTTCTATTAGTGACCAGTATAAGCAAACCTTTGGTGGCCATGTGTCCAGGTAAATAGGATAAAAGGCACCAGGCATCAGCATGAAAGGGACGATATCTAGCTTCTCTAGGTCTTCCTCTCGATCTATTACTCCTAACCCCCATTCCCCTTTTTACTACATAATAGAAGCAGCATTCACACTTCGAGTGAGCACAATCCACTTGGTCTCCAATACTTGCTTTCTCCTCTCTTAGTCCTTCTTACTAACTTGAGTATTAGAAGGCCCCTATAGCCTTGCTCATAGGGAGCTTTTTGTAGGTATTGAAGAGTAGAAGGTAGAGCTCATGCAACATAACCCTACTTCTTAGTTGGTCTCCTACACAATCAATAGCACCATTATGGATTGCTAAGCCTCAAAGAAGAGGACAAGCTGGCAAAACTATAGTAGTAGGACCCAAGTAAAGAGTACCTGCAAGAGTCTTCACACTCCAATAGCAACGGTATCAAGATGCTCAAGAAAACAACACCATAGTGTTGAGGTGAAAATTCGATTTCCACTTTTTCCTAATCTAACTTATGCCAAGCCTAACCCATTTAGTATAAGTTGCTCAACTTAATTACGAAAAAGCTTGAATTAAAAAAAATGGAGTCGCCACCTAACCAAGTTAGGAAAAGAGTGAAATTAAAACTCATGAGTAGATAGGCTTTAACTTCAACTACTAGTCCATTGGTTTTTCTTTAAAAAAAAAAATTAGAAAGGAAGGAAACTAGAGAAAATGGACTTGAAGGCTAACTTATTAAAACTTGATAAGATTGTCATAAAAAATCCATAAAATAAGTAAAAGGGTCTTTAACTTTCTTTTAACTCTCTTTAAAATAAAAAAGGAGCTTTAATAAGGGAAAATTATTTTTGTATTTTCTAAGGCCACACAAAGTGTCTATGTACTTGCAAGCCAAGATCATGCCTATATAATTCTAAAGTTATTTTATAAAACTTTGAGCGAATTAGTCAATTTTATTTATAAAATCTTTTACTTTAAATATTTACATCTTAATTAACTTGTAAAAAAATATCTTGTTGTCCAATTTTGAAAAATCTAGGGATTTCTAACTTTGAAAACAAACCAATTAGAATTTTTATTATTGGAAATAATTTTTCTAAGGTGACAAAACATTTTTGTGAAAATGCCTTTTTTATTTTGAAAGGAAAATCTTTATAATGAGCAAAATATTCACACTACACTATTCGATCATATAACATATAATTATCTCATGTCATAACAAAGCACATGTTAATAAAATATTATCACAAGCACTATTCACATGCCTCATAATATTATACTACATTTATAATCTTAATATTACATATATCATATTCAGGGTTCTATATTACATGTCACATATTACAAATAAAAGGATCATAACATCATACCTTATTAAAGGGGCATAATTCATAACATTTATTAATTTACGAGAATATCAATCACCTACATGTCGTATGCTACAAATTCTCAAAGTATAATGTTGTCTGTCATTAAATTATTACATTTATCACATTATTATTTTCCAAATTAAATCATGTTACATTATTCCTTATAAATTCATTATAATATACCAACATATTATTATAAGTGTCCAAGTTTTCTAAGTAACCAATATTACCATATATTATTAAGGCTTTTTACCTTATTCAATTAGATCCCATAAGTAATTCAATACATCACAATGCACTGATATATTTGATATTTACACCAATTTTATCATACAATGTAGTTAATTCAATTTTTATGTTACAAAAATTTTAAAATTCACTTGGTTAACGACCTGTATTTATAAGCTTTCATCAAATTATTTAATAAAAATAAACAATAGCCTAATAATTTTCTTTTACAACAAGTCTTGCATCAAATAATTAATTTTAACATGAACCCAAAAAATTATTTCACAAACTATATATTAAACCATTGAATTTACTATGAACAAATAAGAGCCAAACAATTTACAAACCATGCATCAAGCCAATGTGTTTAATATGAACAAATAAAAATTAAACAAATTATTTTATAAATCATACATCAAATTATTAATTAAACATAAACAAACAATACTATAGTAATGATTTTTACATATTAGGCATCAAACTAATCACTAAACAAACAATTTTATCAAGAATACATAAACACGTTTCAAAGATTGAAGAACTTACCTCGTGCAGCAATGAATCGGTAGTTGGTCCAAATGGTTTTTAGGTGGCTTCTGGGCAAGTAGTAGTGATTCTCAATTCATAACTTCTAAAATTTCAAAACCCCTCAACCAAATTCAAAAAATTTCGCACTCCATACCTTCAATTTCTCCAAAGAAACGTAAGTTTTCCATCAAAACTCTACACTAAACTTAGAATGAATGTATGAAGAATTCTCTCAATACAATCACTAATTCTTACAATTGTGTTTTGAATGAGCAGTAGAGAGTCCTATTTATAGTATGAAGTCATGTTTGGTGGTCAAAAAATATTCCTTTAGTGCAAAAATCAAATCTTTTATATATATATATATATATATATATATAAATATAGATATATCTTGAAGATTCACATCAGCTTTTATTTTATTCCATTTTCACCTGAATTTAACATATTCTTGATATGATTTTTAGCAAATAAATGGCCAAAATCAACTGTACATATCTTGTTACTAATTCGAGACATTAATCACATGACGGGCTTATCTTCAAAAGTTTCAATTTTCCAATTTTACAAAGTGTCCAAATCTTCTTTATTAAAAGACTACCTTTTATTATTTTTTGTTAGGGCATCTTTCCCTTATTGTTTTTCGAAAATTTTGAATCAAAATGACTTCACTTGTTGCTTTTTTAATTCCATATTTTTTCTTAATTTTTAGCAGCCAAAAAGTGAATGAAATCAAATAAAAGAACATGGGTATAAATTGGCAAAGTTATCATTTTTAAAAAAGAAGGTTCTGTCACCAATTAGGTGTAGTGGGAAACGAAAATGCAGGATAAAGATTGACCCATGTATATCATGTGGTGTGTTGTGAGTAGCACCATGTGGTGCTACATCAGTGCTACATGGCGAGTAAATATGGTACCATATGGAATCTAAATTTAGATGCCATGTGGCACTTCTTCAAGATGACATGCGTTGCCTCTTGCGGGTGTTATCTCTTACTTTATCTTTTTTTTTTTTTCCTTATTATTTTCTCTGCTACAGTTTCTATTGTTCTTTTCCTTTTCCTTTTTCTTATAATTTTTTATTCCAAAAGCTCCTTAAAAATGATTAATTAATTATTAAATACTAAAAAATTGCATTTTCCTCTTCAAGTAAATATGAAGTGTAATAAATATATGTTAAGAATATTTTCCAAATTTATTCAATTTGACCAAATTAGAATTCCATTTTCTGCCTATAATTGACCTTTATTAAGAACTTCAAATTGCCATAAAATGTTTACTTTAACTCCAATTGAAGCACGGGTTGAGGTTTCCAGAAAATGAGTACATTCAAAATATTTCAAAATAAGTAAGCCAAATTAGGGTAAGAGAATTTGATTTTCAATAAATGATTATTTTTGTTTGAAATTGCTAATTTAGTCAAATCACATATGTTTTTTTAACTTAAAAAATTATTTCCACTCTAAATCTACTCAAAAGGACTACCGTGCCACGGTTTTATGATTTTTCAATTTTTTGAGTATTTTGCATTTTTAAAAAAAAAATTTGGTTTTTTTCTTCTTATTAAATTTTTTCGAGTTTTTCTTAATTTGTTCAATTTTTTGTATTTTTAATTTTTTTTTGTTTTGGCCTTTTCTTGATTTTTCCATTTTTTGAAAACTTTTTTTATATACCAGCCTTTTTTGTTTTCTTGAAATCAGGATTTTAAACCAAAGATGAAATTGGGATGGGTAAAAATAAGGTGTTTACAATGGGAGAGAGTAAACTCTAATTTTCTTATGGAGAGAGTTTCGAAGCTTGGTTGATGTCCTAATGGCCTCCTTTAGGTCCCTTTTATATTGTTTCATGCTCAATTATGAATGGGAAAGTTAAGAATAGGTTAAATTCAAGAAATTGAGTTAATGGGTTTTTGACCAATCTCGGGTCGACATGGATTAATACTCGTACATTCAAGTTTTTTCAATCTTTCACGTCCAATTTAATTTATGTTTCCTTGTTAAAAATCGCAATTAATGGTTCAATGATAATCTATACTAAATCATCTATCAATTCTTGCTTTTATTTTGATGTCACATGAGGTTTATTTTCCTCCATTTTTACAAATTCTCAAGCTCTCTAGTGCAGATGGAAGCGTCAGGTCACGTGGCAGGTATGTGCCATACGCGCATACGCTTGACAAGCGCGTATTAAGTAAGTACTTAATATACGCTTGTGCCTAATGGTAGGTATGTAATAGGTAGGTGCCTAAGTGCTTGAGGGCCAGATCAAACCCTAAGCAAGCACTTAATATGCGCTTGTGCCTGATGGTAGATATGTGGTAGGTAGGTGCCTAAGTGCCTGATGGCCAGATCAAACCCTACAACCTATGAAGCAAACATCAAATGTTTAACCATTAAGCTATGGCCATTTCTCAATCCAATGCTACATGAGACAATATACATCCTACGTTAAGCTAATTTTTAATAAAAAAAAACCTAATTAATTTTAGGCCTAAAAAATCAACCCAAGCCTTTTTAGGTCTCAAAAATTAATTTATCCCTACAAGAAATTGTTAAGCCTATTAAGAAAATGTGAAAATTATTTTCAAATGGATCAATTTGCTTATAGTAAATCCCTATTTTACCAAGAAATTGTAATTCTATCAACTCGTATACACCTATTTGACTTCCACTAAGCCATTAGATCTTAAAAAATTAGAAAAAAAACCCTAAAATGAGACGTAATGACCTTTATTTTCCTAAAATATGATATTTTTGTACTTTTTTCTTTTTTAATTTTTAATGTTTTTTTTTCCTTATTTCTTTTGAATTTTTCTCAAATTTTCAATTTTTTGTACTTTTCAAATTAAAACATTCTCTTTATTCTAAAAAAAAATACAAAAAACTACAGCCGAGCAAAAATGGAGTGGCTATAAATGTTGTGTTTGAGTGGGATGATAAATGTGAGGGCAACTTTCAAATACCAAAGAAGAAACTTATAATAGCTCCAGTTTTAGCACTAACCCAAAGTAGTGAAAATTTCACGATCTGCAGTAATGTCTTATATATGGGCTAAGGTTGTGTACCCATGCAAAATAGCAAAGTAATAGCATATATGCTTTACATCAATTAAAATCGTACGAAGAGAACTACCCCACACATGACCTGGCGTTAGTAGTAATGGTACCAGCACTGGAGTTGTGGAGGCACTGCTTATACAAGGTGTAGTGCAAGATCTTCACAGACTACAAAAGTTTGAAGTACTTCTTCACTCAAAAAGAATTAAACATGAGATAGAGGAGATGGTTGGATAAGAGGAAATAAGGTAGTTTGGCCACTTTGATTACTACACAGAAACCTCTTGTTGCAGATATAAGTAAACAGGATCTAGAGATCTTACCTAATGCAGTAGGAGCATGCTGAGCTACATTGAGTATCTAACCTACTCTACTTGATCTGTTAAACCAAACTAAAGATGTAGTATAGGATATAAAGGAACTGCTCAAGTTGGAGTACTCAGGTTTGGAACTAGGTCGTGCATAACGTCAAATCCCAGAACTGAAAAAGGAACTGCTCAAGGAAGCTCACTACTCTGGATATTATTATACACTCCTTCCCAGTTCGGATTATTGAGGAATTTTATCAAAGCTTGGAATAGAAAGACAAGGAATTTTCAATTTCCAAGGTAGAAAGTGCAATATTGAAAATTCTAAACAGGACATAATTTCTTGCTCTAATATGAAAGATGAAAAAGATGATACAAGGTTTGACTAGAAGACTAGAGATGATCTGTTGTATAAGATCAATGGAAGCAGAGTAGAAGAATATAATCTTCAAAAGACTAGCATAAACAATTTCCCAATCTTTTCTAGGATATGACACAAGATCACTCAAAAGTGTGTGTTGCCAAGAAAAGGGAGTACCTTCACCATCACTATGAGAGATTTGAAAAAATTGGTAAGACCAAAAGAAGGATACTTTGTGGATCTTAGTAGGCATTTGATTCATCATATTCGTAGCATGAAGAAACAAGGGAGTTTTGGTGCCTGGAGGATTGATTTAAGCAGAAATAAGAATGAAATTAGAGAGATTGATAGCTGAAAGTTTGAACTTTTCAATGGACATGGAGAGTTCAACAAAGAGGAAAACAAATAGGGTCCTCAAGAAGAATTTGATTCAAGGATCCTTTATTAAAACACCTGTACGACAGGAGATATAGAGAATGTGTCGGCAAGGGAATCTGAATGAGTTGATTTCTTACACAAGGAATTTTATAAATGAAATTTTAAGGAGCAAACCTTTAAAGGAAGATCAATCTAAGCACGAAACCTCTACTAGAAAAGAAAAGGATCTAGATCGGTGGATGACAGAAATAAATAATTATGATCCAGAAGAGAAATATCCAAAAGAAGTCCCTGAAGAGCGACCTGCAAAAGAAGTACTTAAAGAAGAACTTGAGGAGGAAGAACCTAAGGAAGAGAGACAGGAGGGAGGAGGATATGAATTAATTGAAACTTATGATACTTCACATGATAGTTTTTAGATGACGCCACCTTTCAATATTATCTTCATAACCTTCTAAACTCAGAATCTTGCACCATACCCTCAGATGATGAAAATCTAGAGCATGAAGAACCACAACCCTAAAACAATAGAAAAACTATTATGGAGTAGATACATGATGAGAAAAGGTCAATAATAGAAAAGATGGAGAAAGAAATTGACAAGGTCAAAGAGAATCTTAGAGAAGAAATTGACTTTGTTTTTGAAGGGATTAAAGGATATTTAAGAACCAGTGGCATATTCTGATTCCATTTTCTTTTCTTTTCTTTCTTTCTTTTTTTTTTTTTTTTTACATTGAAGGAGATGATAAGTTTTTGAACCATATTTTTGGTTGGTGAACTATATTTCTGTTTGCTTTATGTTTTGGTATTATTATGCAGACCTTTGCAAAAAATGTGTCAAGATTATGTTTTGATTCCCTACAGATGGATATATTTATAGATTTGATATGGTCGAATTTTTCAAGTTTATGTAGAAATTATGTCTGTGATTAAGACATATATATTGATTCTTATTGAATATGCTAAGAAGCAGCAAGAAACATGCTGAAAAACAGCAAGAATTAATAAGTTTTTTGCAAGAAATATACATGTCTTACAAGGAGAGCAAAAGGATCAAAATCCATATGAATCATTATTATGTTACTAAATTTTAATGCATTTTTTTAGATCAAAAGTATCTCACGTCTTTTCATGTTCTTTATATATTGATTGTTAGAACTCTTGTTACATGCAATTTTTTATGATAACAAAAAATAGGAGAAAGAGAACAAAAATAATAAAAAAGTTATAGCGCAAATTAGGATAAGTTAGAGGAAACGACAAATAAGAAAGGTTAAGGAATTTTGAATTTTGAAATTAATTAAAGGTTAGTAACATTAGAATCATAGTTCATATAAAAACAAAAAAGGAGAGAAAATCATGTAAAACCTTATAACAAAGAGGAGGAAAACATTGCAAATATTAAGGGGGAGATAATAAAAGAAAATTCTAAAAAACTTGTGAATGATGCTTTTTATTTATTCAAATTATTTCTTAGACAAGTATTTTACCATCATTAAAAAGGGGTAGATTATTAGAACATCCATGAAAGACGTTTTGATAATAATAAAATATAACATGTTTGAGATTACTGATCAAGTTATTGAATATACAAAATAGGTTTTAAAATTTTATGAAAACTTAAGACGTTGATCAAAATAGAAAAGATAAAATTAGAATTAGAAAGCCCAGGTGCTAATTAAAACCAGTTTAGAATGTCCATTGCTCAAAACCTAGCGGAGGTTAATTATTGGAAGCAAAGAAACGAAGCATAACTAAATTTATAGATAAATGAAGAGATGAAAAGTCTAAATATGAAGAATGTTTCAAAAGTTAATGTCGAGCTTGATTTTTTTTTTATTTTATTATTTTCCTTAATCTGGTTAGTATTAAATTTTAACTTGTTTAATACTAACTCTCAACTAAGAATTAAGAAAAACTTGGTTTTTCTTTTAAAAATTATTTAGGGTCGTTACTCAACAGGAGTGGGAAAAAAGAGTTAAGTTATAACCAATTGAATAGATTAGTTATAACTTAGCTACTAATCTTTCAATAAAATCAATTTTTGAAACTAGATATTTAAATGTAAGGATTAACCTATTAAACCCTAATAAGTACTACTTTTAACTTTCTAAATTTATATTTACTTTTCAATATGCCTTTTTAGCAATTATACATTTACAAAAAACTAATTCAATCTGCATAAAAAAAAATCTACAATAAGAAAAATAAAAATATTTTCCTATTTTAAGTCGCTTCGTAAATGTCTACATACCCTTTATTAAGAATTAGACTTTTCTATAGTTCATTTATAAAATTTTAGGTGTGTTAGCTGATTTTAGTTTAAGCAAATGGCTGAGTTTAAGTTCTTTAGTCATTTTTTATTTTACTTTGAACATTTTTTGAAAAGGGTCATAATTTAGGTGTCTTATTTTTATTTTAAGAAATTATAAAACAACCCTAATTTTGGAAAAGGGTTAATTTATTTGAAAAAAAAAATTAAGTTGATGAAAATTTTTATTTTTATTTTTTTCTTCTTTTTTCATTATTATTATTATTTATTTTTCCTTACATTTATTATTATTTTTTATTTTGACCAATACATGTTTAAAAATAAAACAGTAAAGCTTTTCTTCCCTTTTTTTTTCTTTCTTATTTTTTTTTGGGTTCTTTTCTTCTCATTTTTTTCTTTTTTTTTGTATAAGTTTCTACTACAATGAAATAAAAAGAAAAGAAAATAAATTAAATTAAATATATATAAAAAATGACAACATAATAACATAGAGGGAAAATAGAAAGGGGACAGAACCGACTAAATAAGGCGTACGGGTTGGTAGACAAATTGGGTTTGGGTCAAACTAGGGTCAAATGACTTGGTCGCAATGGAGAAGGAGCAATAGCAAATGGTAGGTGTAATCTTGGTGGTTTCAACTACTATTTTAGAAGGGAAAAGATGTTTTCATGCAATTCTCATCGAGATTAATGGGCATTGGAGCAATGCCATCATGTTTAGTGGTGTTAGGAGTTGGGCAGTTAAGGCTAGAGAGAGATAATGGTCGAGCTGCCTCTTAAAGTAGTTGTTGAAGGTGATGAATGTGTCAATAAGGGGGTTTGTAAGGGTGGCGACTATGTTGGTATAGTTGGTTTAAACCAAAGATTGGTGGAGGATGGTGGTTCGTATAGTATTCGCCACTAACTAGGGTTTAAGTGGTTATAGAGGTTGAGAGCACGGTAAAGTATAGGACAGGTGGCATTTGAAAGCTTAGGATATGGGGAAGCTTGAGATAGCAATGGCTTAGTTTGAATCTCACTATATAAGAACAAGGATCTAAAGAGAGAAACAAAGCCAATGATAGAGAGAGAAAATTCGAAAAAAAAGAGTGGGGAAGGGAATGAAAATGAGAATTGATGCTTGAAATGAATTCCTACCCTTTTTATACTAATTCAAGTTTACTACAAAGAAGGAAAACATTAAAAACGCATTGAATTGAAAAATGGAAGTTTAATGGGTCTTGACATTTTTTTTATTCGATTTGCTTGATTTTAGACTACATGAGTAGTCAAACATGATTCATGATACTCATTTTTGCCTAATACAGTGATTATAATTTTCGAATTTCAATATAGTAGCTTGAATCATAGAAGTCACACTTAGATAAAAAGGGAGTGTTTTTTCAATTTCAAATGCCGATTTAACCCGATTAATGAATGTATGAAGCTGCGTTTTTGGATTCAATGTGTAGTTCTCTAAATGTACTTCGCGATTTCAACATTATTTAGGTGAAATCATGAAAATAAATAGATAAAAAATCGCCTTCAAGTAAGTTGTCTAAGAGGATATTACACGAGAAACTTAGGGAATGCATGGGAAAAGGAAAGAAAGGGGTAGAAAGAACTGCTAACATGGCACCATGTTAGCTATATGGCTAAATAGGCAAGTGCCACATCTCAGTTATCGATATGACCCTTTGCTACGAGTACTTTGCTAAAAGAAATAATAAAATAAAATAATAATAAAGAAAAGAGAAAAAATCATAAAGTACCTATTAAGAGATTTGAACCTAAGACATCTAACTTATATGTCTTGCTAAGTTTAAGTGTAATACCATTAAGCCATAAACTTATAACTTATTTATGTATGCAATCAAATTACATATATGAACTAGTTTGGTCTAGGCTAGATGTAAATCTAAGCTCAAGCCCAAAATCCCATTTGTTATTTTTATTATTTAAGGCTCAAAAAAGTACTAAAGCTATTAAAATTTCCTATTTTTATTTTAAAATATCTATTTCTTTTATCTTTCTTTATTTTTTCTAAATTTCCTTTGTGTTTTTTTTTCTAAATTTTCTACTTTTTTACATTTTTCTAAATTATCTATTTTTTATGTTTTTTTTTTTTCTAAATTTTCTATTTTTTGTATTTTTTTTCTAAATTATGACCATTTTTCCTATTTTAAAAAAGAAATTGTAATACTATAGAAAGCAAAAATAGGGTGTCTATAGTTAAAATACAAAAAAGGATTAGGAGACAAGCAACAAGAACTGAACTGGAAGATTAAATTAAAAGATGATTAAAAAATTTCAAAGGACAATTGATGTTTAGAAGATAGATAATAGTCAAAAGCTTTACAAAAGTAAAAGCTATTTCAAAAACAAAAATAAAGAAATAATTGTAGGTTAAGACCTAAAAAATATATTTAGGTGATATATTTAATTAAGCCAAAGGATACTTTACATATTGATCTACAAAATTGAACGCAAGACAAATTACAAAGATATAGGAAAGAAAAAACATACACTTACTAGAAGTAATAAAAGAAGGAAAGAATCATGGATACATATGTTCCACGATCAAGTAAATTTGAAAGATGGAACAAAGCCAAGGATCACAAAGTTTTCTAGAAAATGACTATATACTAGCTATTATCAATGATAAAATAATTGAAGATAGGGTAACTAATACTTAAAGAAACAAAGACTTAAGATACGAGAGAGAACAAGAAAAGATGAGAGGATAAAACATACAAATGATACAATAATGAAAGTGTAGAATAAGTGATTTATGTAATTATAAATCTCTGAGAAGTTTAGGAGCTAAAATGTCATACACATTGTGATAGACTATTGAGCTAAAGTATGAGGAATCATATTGTAATCCTCGAAGAAAGTAATTGAACTCTTTAAATATAGTGGAGTACTATTTGAGATAATTGTGAGAGAGATTCTATAGACTTGTGATTACTGTTGTGGTAAAGAGTAGACAGGTTAGGCAAAGTCATGGGAATTGTATACCTTATATTGATTTCTTTCAAATAGTTGATAATCAGGTATAGAGGACTTGATCCCTAATACTCGATACTAGAAGAGCCAACTAACACACAAAGCAAAACCACTATATATCATTGCCTAATTTTCTAATCCTTATCTATTTATTTTTCAATACTTTATATTGATTGATTATTCGCATCTGACACAGTATTAATTAATCAAAAGTATATAAGACTAAACGTTGAAGAATTAAAGTTAAAGATCAGATTAAGAATCAAGATTAGACTTCACATGTGAATCTTTGATCTAAATTTATTATATTTCTGACTCGTAGGAAAGTAAAAATAAGTTTAATGTTTTATGGTTAATCTTGAACATTGAGAAATTAAAATTGGAATGGGAATTAAAATTCATGATTAATAATCAATTCAATCCCCTTTCTTGATTGTTCACTAGGATCGATAGTTACTCTTACTCAAGAAACATTGCTAGTCTTGGCTATTGCCTAAACACTCTCAGTACAATTCAGCACCTCTTGAATAGGATGCTAGCTTGACATCACCTTAAGGTTAGTTTTCCCTTGAACACCCTTTGCTGAGGCTTTAGTTGACTTAGCTCAACAGTCATGAAGCTAAACACAAGTACATAGAAGGAGCTACAAGCAACTTGGAAACCAACCAACCCTTGTATCACAACAACAGCTCGAATCTCCTTAGTTAGGGCATGATACATCTACGGCCTCACTATGTCCTTCAAGGCTTACTTATAGTTCACCTCTCCTTACTGACTCATCGGTGATGAGAGTAAGAGAGCAAGTATTAGTAATGCATTTTTATTCTTAGGCTTCACAAGGGAATGAAACAAATGGACATAGCAAGGGGATCGTATCTTAGATTTACCTACCTAAATATAAGATATGGATGTCTCTTGAGATCTTACTTACCTAACCAATGCTTACATCCCCTTTCCTATGAATACCTTTGGACCACCTCTAGGTAAGGGGGCTCTCACTCCCTCTTTCTATTCCTTGCTAGTTTATTTTTTATTACCTTCCTAACTTTAGCATCGGAGTGTACACGTTGACATCACTCTTAGCATCCCCTAACTTTTGTTTTTCTTATAGGCTTAACCAAGTAATACCTCATCGAGAATTCACCATCAACAATTGTATACCATTATTGGTCCTCTTGATCATATCACTAACTTGAGCATCAAAGCACATACACCAAAGAAACCCTCTGCAGCACCCCCCCATAGTACACTTATTCTATTTTGCAAATCCTTTCAAGCCTATACAGGTTGTCTTATAGGCCAACTCATGAGGCAGTCGAGAAATCACCAAAACACTAACAAAAAAAATTAATAAATACCATATTTCTTGAAACATTTGAATAATGTACTTTTTAAATACATTTTTTTTGTTTTAGTTTGCTTTACTAATCAAAGGTGTTGCTTGATCTTTGTAGGTTTTATGAATTCATTTAGAAGTAGTAAACTCGAAAATTTTTATTATGTAAATCAAATTTGTCTTGTTTAATACATTCTTCATGTATATTGACAATCTTGAATCCTTAACTAGTTAATTCACCTTTGAAATTTAGCAAATGGAATACAGATATGATTAACAATATTGATGTTGATTTATAGCATATATTTTTTTTTCTTGTGATATTGTTTTCATGCAACACACTATGTGGTCAATTTGTATTGATATTTAAACTATTAACAAACTTTCGGGATTTTAAATTTATGATTTAAAAAAATTATAAAAATTAGTCACTAAAATTAAAAAGCATTCATCTGATTGAGAATTCTTAAAAAGTTTTAATAGTTAAATATTGAAATCGAAAGTTATATAATTTCTTTATATTAAGCACATACACCTTAGGTGCCAGTAGTCTGCTAATTAATTATAAAGTTCTAAACTCTAATCAAATTCCTATTGTGTGCTGCTTTGATCTTATTTAAGCAATTTTCCCTCATGCCGTAATATGGTGATTTGTTTTATGAGGAAATTACATAACCTCATACATTTGTCTTAAGCAAATATATAAAAACAACACTATACATGTGTTTTCATCCCTTTAGCAATTGAAATAAAGCATAAACTACTTATATGGATTTAGAATGATATAGGGGAGCATGAATTTAGAAGATAGTATGGCTTGAAGATAAAAAAGTTTAAGAAATTTGAGATCGACTCTTAAGATCTATTATTATAACACAATATATCACGAGGATTTGTGTGTCTAAATCTGTTATATCAATTAAGTTTTAATTAGATTGACTTAGTAAAATCTGACTAATAATAGGCTTATGCCTTGCAAATCCTCTCTTTCTCACAACTTCCATACCACTCTTTGTTTCACCCCCCTAACTTCCAATCATCCATGCTAACCCTATTATTCACCAATAGCGCAAGCCAGCCTTCCCCTCCTCCGTACCGCTCTCCATCTCCCAATGGAGGAGCGGGTCACCCGTCGCAGTGACGCAAGCCATCAGCGCGACGATGATCGTGATAACGAGCACCATCCCATAGCGGAATACTCATACGGCGAACTTGTTGTCCAATTTCCTAAGGATCAGATATACAGGGTACCACCCCCGGAAAACGCTTTATACGTCGAACAGCAGCAGAAACCGGCTAAGGAAAAAAAGAGAACATGTTGTGGTAGTTGCTGCATTTACTTTTTCATAACACTTATTGCCATCTTCCTAGTGCTTGGCATTGCTGCACTTCTAATCACCATCTTCCTTAAGCCAAAAGCCCCGGAAATCAACATCGAACACTTTGTTGCGAAAAACCTTTCACGTAACATGGAATACGACGCTAAGTTGAGCATTAATAACGAGGTCAATGAGCGTATCAGCCTCGAGTACGTGCAAGGTGGTCTTGCTACCCTGTCTTTCAAGAACAAGAATGTTGCCAAAGGGCCACTTCCTGAAATTGACCTAACTAACAATAGTACCGCATCGATTAAGGTGGTTTTGGGTGGTTCCAACCACAATGTGCCTAAGGAGATTGCGAAGGGCTTCCAAAGTGATAAGAAATCCAAGGCTCATGTCTCGTTCTTGCTAAAGCTGCACATGCCGAGTCGGACGAAATTCGGGACGATGAAATTCGGAAGCATGACGTACGATGTTTCGTGCAAATTTAAGGTAGATTCGTTGGCAAAGGGAAATCGTATTCTATCTCAGAATTGTGTATCGCAGGTTCAATGAAAATTGGTAGGCAAATGTAATCATCATTTTGGTTTTCATCGGTGTTTTGCAAAGTTCTACGCGATTTCTCTAACCTATTGTTGCTTTTTGTGGAGATATTTCTATTTGATTGATTTGAAGGATGAAGAAGTGTGGAAAAATTATATCAATATGGTTAATCTTATGATCTTGTTTTTGCAGTTTCACTATTTTAGCCATATATATATATATATTAGAATTATGTACTGAAAACGCCTAATTCTCATTTTAATTTTTTCTGTTTTTGCCGTCTAAATGGAAAACTTTCTATTTTGATATTTCATTTTCCAAAATGTAATGATTGATTGATTTCATTAGAGCGACCGCATGTCAATAAAAATACCCACACTTTTAGCTTTTTCAATTCAATTTTTTTTTTTTCCCATTTTAATGTCTCAACGTTTAATACCAAGATAAACGAGTGACATAGACATAAATTTTCACACCCACGATCGGCTGCCGATAAATTGTAGATTTCACATCCTTGCCCCTGTTCACTTTGTAGTACCTTTAACGTTATTGATGATGAGGACAGAGCAATTGTGGATGATTGACGTTGTATTCAACATATTGCATGAGTTTTTGTAGACATACGTTTTAACAACGAGAACTAGGCCTGTTTTTTAGTGGAGGAGACTGGGAAGGTCAAATGTATTTGTGTTTGCAGCAACATATCTTAGACAGGTTAAACCATGATTTTGCACGCATTACTTTGGCCTGGATCCTATGATCATAGCCCCTTTTATGGCAGACAGCTTCCAAAGGCAAATGCTATACGTTTGTAGTTTTACATCCCGAGCCTCAGGGTCACAGCTATCTTATCTACCATGTCTCCTTACTCAAAAATAAGGCCATGTAAGCAGTTCCAAAATTATGTTACTCTCGATCATCTCAAGCCTCCCATTCGGTTCGGCGTCTAAGACAGTGGTCTTAGGAGGGGTGAGCTATTTCCTGCAAGTAATGCATCATTCAGATCACGGTGACAATTCAACAGCTATACCCATCTATATCTTTTTCTTAGTCATTTACATGATCTAAGCAAAAGTTGGGTTAATTTAGTCGAGCGAGGCACACCGCCTCTAGAGGACAATAATTCATGTTCTTGTACTCTGCTACACGTTAGGAAACAGACGTTCAAACAATAAACAATTCCCTCTATTATCTTAGCCTTCGACAATCATAGATTGTTAGTCCGTAGGGTGCTTTTGTGTAACTACTGCATACTGTGTTTCGCAACTCACTCCAAATTTTAATATTTCAAGAGTTGATATGTATGCTAGCGATCTATATGTTGAGCATTGGTGCAGTCTCCATCTCAGAGATTGGGTTGACGCTAATTGGAGCGCTTGCGATGCTTAGTTATCCTTTTGCTCTCGCCCTTAGATGTTGGATACGATACATGGACTTTGTAGACCTTTGACATTTATGGATTTTTATAATATTATCTTTATATATTGTTTTGGTAGGATGCTTTCTCCAAAGTAAGTTGATGAACGATTTATGAAATTAAAATTGGACAAACAGTAAATAATATGCTTTAGTAGTTTCGGTAGCTTTAACATGCTTTACTTAAGCAAAAAAGACGGCAATCTGTCGTTGGGTTTTGGAACGTGATAGCCAAGATCAAATTTGTGATTCTACGTGCAATCACTAGACGGTCCATGGAATTAAAATCAAAACATAAAAATATAAGTTTTTGTAATTAATGCAAAATAGTTTTTCAAAAAATTATAAATATACTTATTGTAGTTATAAAAGAAAATGAAAATAAAAAAAATGATTAAATCAAGTTCTTTTTCCATAAAAATTTCTTAATATATAGGCTAATATTCATAGAAGAAGGCAAGCAGAGTTGAAAACTAGATTTTTTTTTTTTTCTGCCATTATATTGTTTGAAATAAGCAAGCTAAATTGTTTAACTTATTTTAAATTATTAATGGTATAAACTTGAATATATGGTTTTCCTAATAAGCTTTTCTCTTAGTGTTGAATCAAAATGAAGGCTATGAATATAAAAAATGGGATCAAGAGAGAGAGAAAGAAGAAAAAAAAATTAGAATATGATAGAAAAGATTATTTTAATACCTTAATAGTTAATAGGCTAGTAAAAGCTTAGTTATATTTTTTAAACCTATTTGACTCAAAGTAAATTCGATTAAAAACTGTAAATTTTCATCGAATTTGATAGGTAAAATCTGTTAAAAAAAGTAAGTTTCTATAAAAAAATTGATTTTATATCCAAGTTAGTTCGTAAGAGTCTTCTAAAATTATAAACTCATATAATCATGTAGATAGAATCGCAATTTTAACAATTATAATAATAGCTATAGTCTAAAAGCAACCATAAAAACCATAATAATACAAAACATAGGATGGTGAACCTTGGTGACACAAATTGTAGGATAGTGAATTATGAGAATAGGATATGTGAGGGCCTATTTCTTTGAAATTTGATTATAGATATGTTATGATGAATTTTGGATGGTATGCATGAAATTAATGGATAATAGGATGTAATTGAATATTTGTGAATTTATTGAGTTAATTG
The DNA here is from genome assembly GCA_024138015.1 of Lumnitzera littorea. Lineage (NCBI taxonomy): Eukaryota > Viridiplantae > Streptophyta > Magnoliopsida > Myrtales > Combretaceae > Lumnitzera > Lumnitzera littorea. The sequence goes on from JAMXBB010000001.1 coordinate 144,543,436, forward strand.
GAATATTTGAGATATTTGTAGAAAATTGAATTAAATAGAGTAATATTGAATATTTGTGGAATTGCTGAATTAATTGGATAATTGTGGGCTTATTGAATCAGCTGGAATGTTATTGAATAGTCGTGGATTTACTAAATTAAAAGGAGTTTTAGATGTTAATTTTGATATGTGTTCTTGTTGTCTTTCATTTATTGATAATGTAACTAGACATAATATGAAACCTCTAACCCTCTAGTTGAGGGTGATCACATTACCTTAAACAAAAACGATAATAACATTCAATATAAGAGAGATTGATTACAGCATCTCCATGGTTTTTTTCCAGTAATAGGATATAGCATTTCCATGTTGATTGAGACATTCGACGTATTTGCAAATTCAATATATCATCGATATAAAACCTTGAAAGGGAAAATAAAACTTAATTCCAAATTTTCCATAAACAAGCAAAAGGTTGTCTCAACTATCTTCTCATATAGATAGACATGCCACCATAATAAAATAATGATCATAAATAATGATAATAAAACCATGAAGCCATTAAAATATTAAAATATCCCAAAAGTAATATAATTGTCTCGCTACACCCTCATAGCAAGAAGAATTACCTTTGGAGTCTTCAACCATATGGTTTTCAATAGAAATTAGGACCAGAAAATGTCTACTTCCCATTTCCTCTTATTATTTCTCTATCCCCTAAATCATGTTATAGGTGGGCATGGTTTTGGATTAAAGAGATAATCAAGGCATGACATACTCGTATAAGGGATAATCACAATGAGAAGGGTTCCTATGGCATATTTTATGTGTAGTATGTTTTATACGGGTTGTAAGATTTGTTTTCTTGACTCTATCAGAAAGGTTAGTTATTATTCTCTTTATTTGGAGTTTAGTGGAAAATGAGGCTTTTGATTTAGGTACATCAATGAATTAATTGATGTTTGAGAATTTTAAGATTAGGAGCTTCAATAGACAACTTCGAAAGCCCGATGTTTCAATCATCGTCAAAACCGTAGGGCATTTATCAAAAACTTGAACTAATTGATCAATAATAATGAAAGGGATTAGATTATGTGAGTTATTCCTTTTGTTTCGCTGGGGATGGAGCGCTGAATTTGATGATCTTTGGAGTTAAATTAGAGAATTGCGAACGTTTTAGGATGGTTTTGAATTTGAGGAGAGTTTCAGATGTTGCTCATAAGGGAGTCGACGATTCCTATCTTGTTTTAGACCGGTAGCCAAACATTTAAGTTATAGAATTGATCGATCCCATGGGTCGATTGAAGAACCACATTTATAACTCTTAACTTTATATGAAGTTGCCATGCGATTTCACCCAATATAGATCTCAAAAATAGTAGAAAAGTTACTTTTAGGTTAAGCATGTATCATAATTTTGGTTATACATTCTAAGTTGTTGGTTTTTGGTTATAGTGAAGAAATCGTTGTAAGCATAAGCCAAGTAAGAGGAGTATTGTTTTATGTGTTTGAGTATGTTTGTAAGATTTAGACAAAAACAATGAACTTATTTAGCCTTGATCGATGTGATATTTACGATTGACATGGATACTGGCAAACATTCTAGGGAGGTGAATTATGGATTAATTGTCTATTTAGGTCAGACACTCAAAAGGATTGGCATGTAACTAGGCGCCATTGCCACCATAGTTACAAATATGTGTGATCATTGATATGGTAAAATTATGAATGCTATACATTAAGGCATTTGAAAATAAGCTATTAATGAACTTCATGATGGTATAGGATGAAACCGTGTAAGAGCAATTGTTGGATTACTAATGGCTAATACAGTAAATACATATTTAGTTCGCTGAATGGAATGATAAAAGAATGGAATTATTATTACTTGGAAATAGAATGGAAGTGTAATAAATAAAGAATGGATACTACAGTGTCTAGTAGAGTGTTATTGAATTATTATTACACTGTTCTCTTCAAAAAACTTGACATGGAAACCCATGAATAGAATGAGAAATACCAAAATGCCCCCACTTAAAGTGAATAATAAAATATAAAAAAACACATTGTAATTAAAAAAACATTGCTCTTCGACATTACCCCAATTTGGAACCCTAACCAAATTGTTACAACACATCCTAGTCACGAACCCCAACACTAAACTTCGAAGAAATCGTTGGAGGACATGGAGATTTCCATGTGGTAGCGCTTTTGGAAGAAATTGCGGAAAGGACTCGAAGCACGACCCTAACAACCTTTGTGTGAAGAGTTTCACGAAAAAATCAAGAACAAAAAATTGATGGAAAATGCTACATTGTTCACTGATCTAGACTTTACAATTGTATGCTTTTCTTCAAAAGAATTCTCTAGTCTTGTCTCCTTCAATTTTTACCTGAATGCATGAGAGGAAATGGGGGCTGTAATGAAGCTTAGTCACAAGGAGTGATGGAAGAGGACAAAGACGAGGTAGCACAGTGGATCGAGCTGAGGGTTATGATCAATGTGTTGCTTGTGTTCTAGAGGTGAGGGTCAATTGGGGTTACAAGAGAAAGGTTGGGGTGTGATGTCTTATTTAGAGATAATAATGCAATTTTCTAATTTGAATGAGGGGGTTTTAGGAATAAAGATGGGAAAATAGGTTGTAATTAGGATTCTTTAGGTTAGGTTTCGAATAGGGATGTAGCAATTTTTAAGAATGACAATTCATGGGAATTGCAATTACAATGTAAAAAATCTAAGTAAACAACATGTTAAAGGGTACACAAGAAATAATGGGGGAATGGAATTCCCATTCCCCAAAGCTAACATGGTGTAAGTGAAACCAATATGATAATGCTTTGGTCATTAGATGTTTGTATTTGCATTGGCCTAAGATGCTAAGGATTATTTTTGGATTGTGCTTGCTACCCTCTGCATATACATGATAACTAATCAATGATGTGCTTATTATTTGCCTTATATGTGTAATAGATATCCATGTATATAGGTTTCAGTGTAGTTGTGGCATAGGTATATGTATGTAGCAATGTTTGTACTTGACAACCCACTTATGCTTGAAAATAAAAAAACTTCAAGCATTAAAAGCTTAGGAAAATGACGCCATCTATGACACCATCTATAGCAAATGATACGAAATATTTAAGAGTAAAAAAATGTGATTTATTAATTCTGAAACTTCAATAACTGTTACATAGGTTTTTATTTGCCTAGCTACCCTAAATGTAATAGAGGAATAGAGTAAAATGGAAAAGGAAACTACAAAATAACTTTCCAAAATAAGTGAAAAATCTTTAACTCAATATACTAAGAAACCGTACAAATTTAGCCTTTTGAAACATGCCAAATGATAAATTGGTTTGAACTATGTTGTAGTAGAACCAAATAAGTCTTTCTTGACCAAGTATAGGTCCTCTAACTCTCCATATGCTAAAGCCAAAAGTTATGGCCTATTAAGGTTGGTTCAACTACAATACAATAAAAGTTAAGTCCATTTGGACATTTTGCGATCCAATTGATCCATAAATTGGATATCCGCCTTATCTGCATCAAAAAAAGTGGAAAGAGAGATATTGGAGCCTTATATCAAGGTCTCATTTTTGTAATGCACTTATACTAATAGGGGCCTATTCCTTTCTATATATTATAACAAAGAGGGGCTTTTTTTTTTTATTTTAGTTAAGACTTTACTATTATTAAAAATTTCCATTTTTAGAAAGTGATACCATTTTGTCGGTTTTAATGTCTTCTCTTGTCAGGCTAAAAAATGCCCGTAAAGCTCTTTATGAGGATATGAGTACTCTTTTGGATTGAAACTCTTACTCACCATGTTGGTTGATCACAACCAACGTCACTTGTTATATACACATTACCCTCATGGATACAAAATTGTAGCCTTGTAATATAGTCGAAATTAATAAAAGTATGCTATTCATTTTACGATTCTCACCCGTATCCCTTATAATTACCATTGGCTTTCTATCTTGTTCATGGTTAGGCTTTGTTCGCTAACATTACGTATGAGTTAGGCTTGCTTACTACTGTAGAAGGAAGATAGTAAGCACCACGGTATCTTTTTATGTGCTAGAGGAAGCTTTAAACGGTGATGATTAGTATCAGAACCTAGGTTATTCTAGCGAGAACAACCAAGATACGACAAGAGGAAATGAGCAATAAGCTAGATAGTGTTACGCTCTAAAGTCACAGAGTTACAACAGTCCCACTGTGTAAACCATTCTATGATTGTAATTAGCCTCATAGTACCTACTATAGACATGATCTACACAAGGCGTCGACGACTCCTCGCTTTGAAGTAAACAATCCAATTAAGAATTTAGCTAAAGTTACAGTAATTATCAAGAACTTTAGGTCAATATATATAATTATATGTACATTCTACAGAATTTCCCAAGAAATTCTATATCAAATGTAATAGTCAGCTAATTTACATATCAACTATCAGTTTTTTAGTCTTAAGCTATTAAAGAGACTCTAGATATATATTAATTACTAGGCAAATTGATCCTTACACCCCCAGGCTTTAAAATGAACAAACCTCCGGATAGTTGTAGAGTGGCATTAGTCAAAGAAATCAGAAATCAAGACTTGCAAAAGGATTTATACGGGTATGAGTAACTACAGCTCAGTAAGTTGAATTGGAGACTCATGAATATATACAAACACAAACAAGATTATCAAGCAATTATTTTCATGCAATGCAACAAGCAAGTGTCATTACACAACATAGTCCAGTCCGTTGCGAAATCAAAGAAACTTCACTCGCTCTAATCTGAGTCAAGGAGTTTTCATGTTATGCAATAGTTTACAACCAAACCCAAGTTTATGCAATGAAGACACTACTCCTCTTAAGACTATCCTTCGAACTAATGCCCTCATCCTTACTACGACCTCCTCTCCTGTCACTTACTTCGGCTAAGGATAAGGAAAAGACCAATTTGTTATCCAGCGCTATCTTTTTTTAAGGTATCAGTGTTTGGTTAGAAAATCCTAATGATCCCCTAAAGAGTTGCAATGCATGATAATTTAAAGCACTAGAGTCGATTAAGATTAAGTTCCATTTAAAGTGTTCAGACAATTTTACACCAATCCAGTCATAATAAATAATCAATCACAACATAAATTTCAACGTGAATTCAGATATACAAGCACATACATAAACTACTTACAATCACAATCATATACAATCCTAAGTCTCCGAGTACCCTAAAATAGTACTCTAATATGGAGAAGTAATAAACCCAACTTACTTGGAATTATCGGTTGCCCAATCACTTAATTGCAAGTCGGTTCATCTCTGGGTATCCTATAATACAAATACGTCTTTTTAGTACTTATACTTTGATAATATATATTCTAAATTATAATTTAACTCGCTTCTCTATGTATACCTATTATTTACTAATGATTCACTCTACGTAAGTTAGGGGTTCGGTTTCTAAATTAGATTTTAGTTTTGATTCTACATTGTCTTTGACGATGAGGAATTCTAAATACGCTCGAATCCTAATGTGAAATTAATCACAATAAGCTTAAGTATTCTAATATCACACTGGGTCTTAATTTAGTCTTCTAACTTATTCGGTACACTCTAATCCTAATTGGGATACCAAATTTACTCCTAATATGAGGAAATTTTACATTTTTTATCCAATTACCGAAAATTAATTTTTGTACCAAATTTATTATGTACTGATTTTATTATTATATTATCCAAATTAACCTATTATTTCTTATTTATTAAAATCTCAAATTCACATATTACTAAATTTCCCACAATTACTACATAATCCCCATATTAATTACAATTAACACTCTAAATGTTAGGATTATGTTTCTATATCAGATATTAACATCTTTAAACATTTAATTACCTTCTAAATCAGTAATTAATCATTTAATCACTTAATTAAGTCAAAATTTTTTCTTTATCATTTTAGGGCTAAAAAAATTACCTAAAAATTTCAAAAATTAATTTTATAAAAATGACTTCATAGCACTGTTCTATATCACTTAAGCATTCTACAGAAAAAATTTAAGCTCTAAACTACATTCCTAAGCCTATTTATTTCTAATTTTAATCATACCTAGTTTTGTCTAATTTCTTAATAATCTTATATTTATAGATGTGATTAAACTTAATTACTATTTTTTCCTAAATCTAAATATAATAAAACCTTAGAATAATAAATTTCATAATTTTCTGAGGAAAATAAATAATTTTAAGAAATTGTATAGAATCAGAAAAGATGTAAGACCACTTGGTTCGATGGCTTTTTGGCCTCCAACATCGGTTCAGGTATGTTGGCTGGTCCAGGTGGTGGGTTTGGAGTGAGGTAATGGTGGTGGTTCGGTTCCAGGTGATGGTAGTGTGTGGGTTCGGCCTTCTTACTCCCTCTACATTAATTTAGGATAAATTTCTAAAACCCTAATTTTTTTTTTCTCAATTTCAGTGCTCTAAATTTTTTCCAATTCCCAACTGACCAAATGAGCTCTGTAAATTTTCTTGCTATTTATAGAGCCTTATAGGAATTGTTATGCATTAATTAGGACAAGACAATACCCAAATCTCTTCTAATTTGCCTTTTATGTTGCTTGTTTTTTATTAGTTAATTTTTGTTTCTTACTTCCCTAACTGCCACAACTTAATCTGGTTCTTTCCCCCTTTCCTTAATTTTTTTATAATTTTTGCTTAATTTTTTTATAATTTTCTTTAATTATTTAGTAAATTTTTAGCTAATTTTAAGTAATTTAGGTAATTTTGCGTATTTTTATCTACACGTAAATACATATGGGGTACAAATAAACATTCCTAATTATTATTTAGGTCATTTGATGATTTTTAGTATATATATAATCTATATCTAGCAATTTATTAGTTATTAGATTGCACTTTTCGCCTTTTGGATAATTAACAAGTAATATATTTAAAATTTAAAAATTTTATAGTTTCTTATTTTATTACTTATTTCCTTAAATTCAAGTTTACGAGGCTATTTTTCCTAATATTTCTAACTATAGTTTATAATTTAAATTTGATCGAATCTTTTAATCAATCGCCCTAAACTTTGTGTATTAAATTCAATCCTATGGTTACTTAGTTTATCTTTAAGGCTTATAGATAGTTTAAAGGAAATGCTCAAGAGAGTACGCAAGAGAATGGATGATTTGGTCGCATTGTTGGTAAGAGTAACTGAAGTTGAGGCTAATCATTAGGATATGGATGCTAAGATGATTGAGATAATAGAGAATTTCGATGTCATAGTACAAACGCTCAAAGAAGAAATGTGTATGACAATTGATGATGTAAGATGACAACTAGGAACTCAAGTGGAAGACTTGAGGAGACAAGTTAATATTCGTACCTCAACCAAGTCTATTGAAGAGTTGAGGGCATAAGTAGCTATTTTGACTCGAGCTGTCAGAATACTCTTGCCCTTACCCTTACCCCCTCCCCTGCCCTCATATATGTCCTTACTCATGTAGGACATCTAAAGATGCTTCAGCCCAAGGCATTCATTGGCATGAGGGATGTCAAGTTATTGGAGAATTTTTTATTTGATATAGAACAGTATTTTGTCGCTGTAGGGACAAATGATGAGAGGATAAACATCACCATAGCTACAATATACTTGATTAGTGATGCTAAGTTGTGGTTGCACACCAAATATATAGAAATCTAGAATGGTAACACTTATGTAAATACGTGGGTTAAGTTGAAGGCTGAGTTGCGCTCTTAGTTTTTCCTTAAAAATGTTGAGTACAATGCCCAAAATAAGCCGAGGGAACTTTAATAGGGTGATGACATCCGAAAGTGTAATCGTAAGTTCTCAACATTGATGTTGGACAATAAGAGCATGGCTGAAGATGGTAAGCTATTATACTTCCTAGAAGGATTGAAGCCTTATGTTTGGAATGAGTTGTAGAGGCAACAAGTTATGAACTTGGCTATAGCACAAGCAGCAGTTGAGTACTTGACTAATAGCACTCATGATAACAAAGGGAAGAATGTGTCGATAGGATATGAGGGTAGAAAGTCAGTCAAGACGGGCAAACCTAAAAGTGAGGGAGCTCCAAGTTCAAGTAACAACAGTAACACTGGAGAGAGTTAGAGGAAATAGTATAGAAAGAATGGGGCAACAGGTGTAGGTAAGAAGCCCTTATTCTTATGTTTCCTGTATAACGGCCCACACAAGGTAGGTGAATGTCCACATAGGACTGCACTCAATGCTATGGCACAAAAGGCAGAGAATGTATGCCAAGATGAAGAGTTGGGAAGTGATGGAGAGAATTAACCCCAAACGGGCACATTACACATGTTGTTAGCTATTGGAAAGAGTTCCTTAGTGCAACTTAAGCCCAAAAACAACAATGAGTTGATTATGTCAAGTTGAACATCAATGGCAAGAGTGCCAATATAATGATAAAATCCAATGCTATACATAACTTCATTGATATGCTTAAGGTAAAATGATTGGGGCTGGTGCTTACTGAAGACACTAGCCAAATTAAAGTCGTTAACTCTAAGACCCATTTTGTTCAAGGAGTTGCAAGAGAAGTGAAGGTGAAGGTTGGGGATTAGAGTGGAAATCTCAACTTTACAGTTGTCCCATTAGACGATTTCAGTATAATCCTTAAGATAGATTTCTTAAAATAGGTCAGAGTTACTTCCATGCCCACAATAGACTGCTTATTATTCATGGGTAAAAAGCCATGTTGTATAACAATTCAAAGGAATAGGGTAAGCAATGGCAAGGAAGGGAAGAATATTGGGGCTATGATACTATTAGCGCTCTAATTGAAGAGAGGGCTTAAATATCAAGAGCCGGCTTTCTTAGCAATCCTTATAAAGAAAGAGGAAGTGGGAAAGACTAAGATACTGGGGGTAATAGAGATTATCCTAAAGGAGAATAATTCTGTAATGCTTGACAGGCTCTCAAAGGAGCTACCTCCCAAACAGTCAGTAGACCATGAGATTAAGCTAATTCCTGGTGCTAAACCACCTGCCAGAGCTCCTTGCAGAATGTTGCCTCTTGAACTTACCGAATTAAAGAAGCAATTAGATGAGTTATTAGAGGTAGGCTTCATTTGACCCTCAAAAGCACCATATGGGGTTCCTATTCTATTTCAAAAATAGTACGATGAGAGTTTGAGACTATAAATTGGCTATTAGGCTCTAAACAAGCTGACAGTAAAGAATCATTATCTGATTCCTCACATTGCTATTCTATTTGATCAACTAAGTGGGGCTAATTACTTTACAAAGCTAGATCTTCGCTGAGGCTATCATCAGGCTCACATTGCTAAGGGTGATGAGCCTAAAATGATGTTTGTAACTCAGTATAAAGCTTATGAGTTCTTGGTGATGCCCTTCGGTCTCACTAATGCTCCTATAACATTTAGTACTTTAATGAACAATGTATTTCGTGAATATGTAGATAGATTTGTAGTCATCTACTTAGATGACATTGTTGTGTATAGCAAGACATTACAAGACTATGTCTAGCAATTACAGATGGTTTTCTAGAAGCTACAAGAGAATCATTTGTATGTAAAGTGCAAGAAATGTGTCTTTGCTTAGAAGTACATCAACTTCTTGGGTCATATTGTTGAAGAAGGGTGGATTCGGGTGGATATGGCCAAGGTAGAAGCAATCAGGCAGTGGCCAGTACCATATTTGTTGAGGGATATTCTTGCCAAGTTGTACCCCTTATAAATCTATTGAAGAAGGACTAAACATGGTCATAGGATGAGGGATGTTAGAGTACCCTTGAAGAGTTGAAGCGTGTGGTGACGGAGGAGCTAGTCCTTACACTTCCTAACATTTTCAAGCCTATTGAAGTCTACAAGGATGCCTGAGACATTGTATTGGGTGGAGTATTGATGCAAGAGGGCCATCTAGTGATATATGAGAATAGGAAGCTGAATGAAATAGAATACGGGTACTTAACCCAAGAGGAGTCACTTGTGATCATTCACTATCTAAGGATCTAGAAACACTATTTGCTTAGATCTAAGTTTCTATTAAAGATAGACAATTCTGCTACCAGCTATTTATTAACTCAATCGAAGCTTTCGGCTAAGTAAGCTAGATGGCATGAGTCCCTTGTAGAGTTTGATATGGAGATTGAGTATCACAGTGAAGGGACTAATAAGGTGGCAAATGCTTGGAGTAGGCAAGCTAATTTAGCTTTCTTAGCATAGATTGCACACCAATCGATGAGTCAAATCTCAACTTCAATTCAAGAACAGATTAAGTAGCATATAGGTCAAGACCTATTGGCCAAGGATCTTAAGTAGTTGGTTTAGGAAGGGAAGACTTACAAATTTTGGGTAAAGGGTGACCTTATCTATACAAAGGGGCACCAGTTATATGTCTTGAAGGCAAGTAACTTAAGAAGGGCACTCGTGAGAGAGTGCCATGATATTCTATAGATTAGACATCTCGGCTAGAAGAGGACACCGAGCTTATTGAAGCATAGCTATTATTGGTTGGATATGAAGAAGGATATGATGAGTTATATGAAGACTTGTTTAACCTACTAATGAGATAAAGTTGAGAGGCAGAAGACTATAGAGTTGTTGGAGCCACTTTTAGTGCTATCTCACCCATAAGAGAGTGTCTCTATTGACTTTATCACTTCCCTACCAAAAGTAGGGGAGCACTCATCCATTTTTGTTGTTGTTGATAGATTCTCCAAGTATACCACCATTATTCCTACTACAAAGAGTTCAAGTGAGAAGAGACAGTCCAAATTTTCTTTAAGCATGTAGTGAAGTTCTAAGGAGTCCCTTAAAATATTGTGAGTGATAGGGACACTAAGTTCATCAAGAAGTTTTAGATAGAGTTGTTCTACCTCTTAGGTTTCGAGCTGAGCATAACCTCCAGCTACCATTCACAGAGCGACCTGCAGACAAAAAGATTCAACGATTTGCTGGAGGAATACCTTTAGTACTTTATCAATGCCAACCAGAAGAATTGGGTTGACTTGCTGGATATTTCCCAGTTCTATTTGAACATCCAACAAAGTTTTTCCTCTAACAAGAGCTTTATAGAGATCATCACGAGTCAGTAACCACTGTTGCCCTATATAGTAGCCACACCATATACCGAGAGTTGTCCAAGGGCTTATCAGTTCACCAGAGATTAGAAGTAGAGTTTAGAAGTAGCGAGCACATATCTAGAGAAGGATTCTAAGAGGATGAAGAAATAGGCAAATTAGAACCGCTGACGTAGAGAGTACAATGTAAGAGATCATGTCCTCATAAAGCTTTTTTTAGAACAAGTTAGATCATTAAGGAACAAAGACAAAAGATTGATCTTGAAATACATTAGTCTAGTTCCTATCATCTTGAAGATTAGAAGAGCAGCCTACAAGATTAAGCCCCCAACATAGTTGAAGGTTCATCCAGTTTTTCATATCAGCATCTTAAAGCCATATTATCCAGACATAGAAGACCTATCTCACAATGTGTCTAAGTGGTCGCATGTCAAGATTAAGTTCAATCTGAGTTAAGCCGTAGAACACATCCTTATAGAGAGAAGAGTCAAAGATCCCACCACTGGAGAAGAACATATAGAGTATCTAGTTAAGTAGAGAGATCGAAGAAAAGAAGATACTAGCTATGAGACTAAAGAAGACCTTGAGCCCATATCCGAGAGAAAGTTAATGTTGCTATGCAGAAGACTTCCACCACCAAATCCATGCTCTAGAACATATTACTAAGGACGTCAATAGAATTTAGTAGGAGAGGATGTCACAATCCCATTTTTGTAATGCCCTTATACTAGTAAGAGCTTATTCCTTTGTACATATTGTAACATAAAGGGAGACTTTTTTTCATTTTAGCTAAGGTTCTATTATTATTAGAAATTTCCACATTTAGAAAGTGATATCATTTTACAAATTATAATATCTCCCCCTATTATACCCAAAAATACCTATAAAGCTCTTTATAGGCATGTGATTACTATTCTAAATTGAAGCTCTTATTCACCACTTTAGTTGATCACGACCAATAGCATCTATTATATATACATTACTCTCATACATACATACTGTAACATTGTAATATAATTGGAATTAATCAAAGTGTGTTATTCATTTTATGATTTTTGTTTATGTCTTTTATAATTACTATTGGCTTTCTATTTTGTTCGTATTGCTTACAAGTTTAGGACTTATTGGCCAGCATTACGTACGAGTTAGATAGTTGTCAAAATCACGATTTTACTATTTATTTGAATTTATAAAATTGCACAGAATCGTGTAAAATCGGTGAAATCGTAAACTTATAGAATCATATATCAAAATTTATAATTTTACTAAAAATCTATACTTTAATAATATTACATCCATTTTAACTGAAAAAAATAATATAAAATCATAAATTCATAGAATCGTATATTTGGCTTACGATTTTGATAATCATAAAATTAAGCTTACTTACTACTATAGAGGTGAGATAGTAAGTGCTACAAATCCTTTTGTATGCTAGAGGAAGCCCTCGACTATGACATCTTACATGTTCTTATGGGTATTTACCACATTAGTGTATTGATCAAGTTTGAGACATGACACAATATATTTGTTATAGAAGATAAATATGAAATTTCTTTTGAAGTATCTTTTACCTAAAACTTTTCATTAATTTTAGAAAATTTTCTTAAAAACATATATTTCTGTCATTCTTTTTCAATAGTCGAATATTGAATAGCCAAGAATCTAGCTTTTGGTGGATCGATACATAACAATACCAAAGTTTTATTAAGATTATTATTCCAACGAGAAACCGACCACATGCACGTTGGTTCCACAAAATAAAATAATTGGTGCGACCGCATAAGTGCTTCTAAAAGAATGGGCATCTCGAATCTAACCGTAAAGATCCACAACCACATGTATGCCATAGGGTGTGGGTCAAATGTCAAACGCCTATATGATGCCACTTCCCTGGTTTTTACAATTTTTCTATTGAATAATGAATTCTCAACATGAGGAAATTGAAATATTTGAAAAGTCGAGTTGAGTGGGCATATGCATATAGAATCCATTCTTGGCTTGTTGGATTACTATCGGGGTCTGCTATAAGATAGATGCCCTTTTTTTAAAGTAGTAAATAGGTAGATGAGTGATATATTTATTCTAACAATATCATCCATTAAAAATATAACACATAAGAAATTGGGTAAATAGCAATACCATACATAAGATTGCTTTATTACATAGCAAATCTCAACAGAGAGCTTTACTAAAATAGATAGATACTGATATATTAATTCTTTTTCTAACCCTTTCTTTCATTTTAATAGGCATGTATATTCATTTTCTAATATGGACTTCTTTGCTTAGAGCCAATATATGCATATTTAACCTTTCCTACACAAGCAATTTTAGTATTAACAAACCGTTCTTGTAGTAGTTCCTCGTTTGAAAAATGTGAAGATAAATTGAATTCACTTATATATCAACAAAATTATTGACAATCTTTACTTTGAAAAAACAAAAAAGTTATCCAATCTACACATAAAAGTGAGAAGTTAATAAAAATAATTTTCAGTAATAAAGGTAATTTTATTTGGTAGGAAAAGATGTAAAGGTAATTTTATGCATAAGCAGTCAAATTGCTTATTCTCAAGTATTTAAATTTTCATTCTTTCTAATTCCTTTTTTTGTTAACATAATAATTGAAATACTGCAAAAATAATTTTAAAAATCAAGGGTAATGTAGATGTTTGCCCTTGAGCCTTCCTATACAAATAGAAACTAAACTTTCCTTCCTTCGCTTTATAGGAAATCAAAGTGAGTTTCCTCCCTCTCCTTCTACAAATCTAGGCATGCTATCCCCTTCTTAGTGACACTCCTAGATGCGTTTTATACCTCTATTAAGGTGATAGCCAACTGTCATTGGAAAAAATAGATCAATAATCCTTCTTTTAGTCAATTCATTATATTCTTCACTCATTGATTAGGGACATCAATGAGTTTAACATAACCTCTCTCTTTTGTTATAAGGAATGAAATCCATACAAGAAAGAGATAAAATGATGAGAAATCAAACTAAGAGTATTTGCCTATTGGTCATCTCTAACCAAATGTTAAGATATTCTAGCAAAAAATAATGTGTGTTAAGAGATTCCTAACATTGTTAATGCTATTGAAGGGCAAGTTGATAGTAATTTTAAAAGGAGTTCAACAACGATGTTTGTAAAGATTCTCCAAATCTATACTAAGATAAGCAACTAAATTATTTTCTCTTACTGAAATCTAGAAAACCTAACCTTGGTAAGCTTAAATCAAAATTGTGCAATCGAACCATTTAAGTATTCATCAATATAGCTAACTCAGGGTAGTCATTGATCAATTATTAGACACAATTAAATCAGTAATCAAATTTGCAACTTGTAAACTTAATGATTAGATTTAAGATAAAACTAAGGTAAGAAATATAATCTTTAGCATCTAAAAGAAAAGAAAAGTTGACCTTCGACTAGATAAAGTTGACCTAAGGACTAAGTCTAGACAACATGAGCCATTAAAGGTTTCGTAAGACTTACCACTAAGCTAGTCAACCCCATCAATCACATGATCGATTGTAAGGGTTGGTTGACCACCTGATCGACCCTAAGGTGGACTATATAACCACTTAATGATGCCTAATTTTGCCTAATGAGTGGGAATCCCAAACTAATAAGTAAGAGAAACTTGGAAACAAGCTTAAGACATTTAATTTATAGTAAATAGATGACTAATCGCTATTATATTATGAATTAGAGGTATAAGTTGGATTTTATTAAGAGTTAACGTAATCTAAGTATGTAATGAATATTACTTGTTATAGGTGTGTCCTAAGTTTAGAATAAAAAACAATATCAGTAGAAACTTTTAGATCTACTTTAGACTACACTTTCAAGACTCAAACTCTGGCGGCTTATTCTACACTTACAAAACCTAGACTCCATGGATCCATTTTACTCTTTTGAACATTAGACTTTAGAAATGTACCTCACACTTTCAAAACTATGACTCTAAGAGGCTGCTTCATACTTTCAAAAACCTAACTCTAAGGATCCGATGAATTCATACTTTCAAAAATGACTCTAAAGACATTAAGGTCTGCACTTTCAAAAATCAAACTATAAGGGACACATATAAATTCATACTTTCAAAAATCAACCTATAAAGGGCACAGAAGCTGGAAGTCTAGTTCCAATCAAGTGTATGTTTTTTTATTCACATAAATGTTGATTAATTAAATATGTGTTATGTTGTATAAGTTGTTTGTTGCATTAGAATGATTACAAAAGCTTGTGGTTGAGCATATGCATGAGTATGTATGCAATGATCATGTACTAGGTTTTACCACTCACCCATTTGGTAATTTCATTTCAAGTGATTATGAAGAAACATATTATTGTGATTACTTGGGATATGATTTGTTTGTTGGAGAGCGGGCAATGCTAGCTTCAATGATGAGGAGTATATTGATTATCTATATTAAAAAGGCCATTGGATTCAATAGTTTTATTTTATTTTAGACTAAAGTTAATAGGTCAAAGGGATCTTACTTAAACATGTGGAGAAAATCCCTTATTTACCTTACATCAAATTGAAGTATCAGTATAGGACCTTATTCATGAAAATTTTGAAGCATTTATAGTATTAATTTTGCAATGTAATGTTGATGCAAAGATAACTAATTTTCCATTGCTTGAGCTCGTAATAGAGGAATTGGAAAATAATCCCTTGTTTTATCTTTTCTCATGCTCGTGATCAAATATTTAGATCTTTCCACATGAGAAGAAAATAGATCATACTACATTTTAGTTGACTACTTTAGAGGTGGACACCTAAGTCTAAACCAATCTCTTGGGAACATGAAGCAAGCTCTTAAAGCCTAGTTTGACCTCTTCTTAGTTATGTCAAGCTTCCCTTAGCTCATCTACCCTCAATAAGACTTCAATCAAACTTTTGAAGCTCAACCAACTCACTAAAGGCTATGATAAGTCACTAGCTTCAAATCCAACTTAACCAAAACAAAGACATCCAAACTCCTTAGATCTTAAGACTCCAAGCTTAAGTCGACTAAGCTTCCCACGAATTTAAATAAAGATGAAGAGGGAATAGTTTAGTAGATAAGGTAAGTTAATAACTGTACTAGATGTGTTCCGCAAAGTCTAAAATAAATTTCAAGGTAATGATCCACCCTTAAATAACTTGAACAATCCCTTATATTTAAGCCTCATGGTAATTGATTCGGCTCTTTGCATTCTCTTATTACATTTTATTTCTCTCAACCCTTATTGACTTAAGTATTAGAGTAATTGCATCAAAACTACATCTAACACCCCCTAACCTAATTTCCTCATTTTGCAGGTGATCAACCACCTTCCGAAGATTAAGAATCAACACAACAATAGAAACTATGATGGAAGAATGTTCTAAATGCCAAAACAAGGTTAAGTAGATCTCTTCTATCTTTTCTTAGCTAGATAAAGTTTACTAAATCGAACTTACATGGTCATTCCAAGAAAAAGAAACATGTTAATCACCTTTAAGATATTCTTAGATGATATTATCAATATCATCAATTTGCCAATGTGTCACTTAATGATGGTCTAATAAGATTTAGCCAGTTGATAATAGCTTAATGAGGGTATCATTAGCACCAACGGTAGATATAGTGTTAGGAACTATTATTGATATATTTGAAGAGTATAATTACTTTATTGGCTAACTCCTTTTTCTTAAAGTAATCTCAAGGATTTAAAATAAAAGTGGATATAAATATTCAATTGCTTTTATTTTTTCAATTGCTAAAATACCCCTATCTTAATTAATTAAATAAGGGCATTTTAGTAATTTAGCCTGGCTAGCTTATTTAAGGGGTTTATCTACAATTACCTAAAGTACGTTGTAATATTTATCACATAACTCGCTTACACTTAAAAGGTTATGTACCTTTTACAAATAAGATATTTTTTATAAAACAGTGAAAAATATCAATTTTATCGACATTAATGTTTTTTCCTTTACTATTGTCACTAAAAGTGACCTATCCATTCTCTTTTCTTTCTAAGGCTTGTGAATATTGAAGCATGTCTCACATTAACTTCCATCATAGGTCAAGGGTAAATCATTTATTTTTAGGAATCGAAACAAACTTAGGTATTTTACAATTCAAGCTCATTATATTTTTCCCATGTACTTGACCAGCACCAAGTACGTTGTTTTCTTGTCAACAGCGCACTTACATCAATCTTATTACAAAAGAAAAAGTACGATGGAATTGATCATCGTACCCTTTGTTATTTGCCTGGCATTTTTTTTACCTTGAATAGGAAACCCTCTACCATGGTGGTTGAAACTTAATGGAAAAAATAAAAAGGTGGGGGCAAGAAAATTACGTTAAAAGAACAAAAGGAATAAAAATGTGAAGTGCAAGATTCCACAAATGTTGCTAACAAATATTTCGTGAAAACTCTTGTTAATTTTCTAGAGGATCTTGTTCGAATTGTTGTTATGTAAAAATTGATTTCAATGGATGTTGTAATAAAATTTATAATGTTTCTGGTGATGAATTATCATTTGTTCCTTCTGAAATTGGAAAACCCTGACTTTGTTATTTCGTCCGGAATTTGTGCGAAGTTATCCAAATAATGACAAGTGCTACGGATTCTTTTGGCCTTATAAAACGCAAATGCCAAGTCATATCATGCTTCCACTCAACGTGAAAGAAGATGACGAACCAACAAATTCTAAACCATCCAGGAGGAACAAAATTAAAGAACTTTTTTATTTTTAATATGGCCTAAACTACAGAAGATAAGAACAATAATATTAATTAAACCATGGAAAGTTTGGTTATGGGTTTAGCAAAACAAATGGCCACATAAATTAGTATTTTAACAACTTACGATCCCAATTAATTATTGTCTTCAAATTTGGTTGTGAAGTTGAATGGGAATTAGATGGAAAAGCGTGAACGGATGATAATAATGGGAGGTGATGGTGCCTTTGTTAATCTATCCATATCTGGAGCCTTCTCAGTATGACATGTCTCTATCATCTAACGTGTACATATTAAAAATATTTATATGGCAACCATGATACTATGTAAGTGAAAGTTACTTAAAAATAAATAAACTTATCTATGTTCTGTTCTTTACGCTACCTTCCACTAACTTACATAAAAGCGGAAAATGTTGATTTGTACTGGAAATTTGACTTGGTACGAGTACATAAAAAATATTCAATGATAATTTTATATTTTTCCTTTTTCATTTTTTTATATTTTTATAACTTTATATATTTTTTAAATTTTATTTATTCATGTAAATGCTATGTAATAAATAACTGTCACATCAGCTAGAGTAACAATATTATAATAGTAATCTCCTATATTAACCACTTACTAAAAGAATAATCTCTTATTTAAAAATTATAAAATGTTAATTTTGTTAAATTCTAAATATTGATACTTTTTTATGTAATTCTAAAAAAAAAAAATACATGGATATATCATATTAAATATACATAGATATATATATATATATATCATTACTTCTTATTTATACTATATTATTCAATGATAGCTTGAGTTATAAATATTCTAGGTTCCAAGAAATCCTTTTCTTTACCTATACGTTGCGTGAACTACACCTAGACCAAGTCAATAACGTGAATCCCTCAA
>JAMXBB010000001.1:144562322-144834566 GCA_024138015.1 Lumnitzera littorea
CTTCACGCATCTTTACCGTTCTTTGGCCGCTGTATCTCTTTATCATTACTTCTTATTTATACTATATTATTCAATGATAGCTTGAGTTATAAATATTCTAGGTTCCAAGAAATCCTTTTCTTTACCTATACGTTGCGTGAACTACACCTAGACCAAGTCAATAACGTGAATCCCTCAAGCGGCTTAAGTCTTCTCTTATGCAATTTACTATAAAATAATAATTAGTAGAAAATGTTGGACCACACTCCGAAACTACTTGTTATGTTGAATATTGGTGAAACCTTGTATTTTTTACCTTGAATAGGATACCTTCTACCCTGGGCGTTGAACATTTAAAATAGAAAAGAAAAGTAACGATAACTGGGGCAAGAAAATTATGTTAAAAAGGACAAGATGAACAGATACGTGAAGTGCAAGATTCCACAAATGTTGCGGATAAATATTTCGTAAAAACTCCTGTTAATATAATGTTATGGCCAAAACCATAGGTAGTAAACAATCGGTAGGTTATTAAGAGACTGCAATCGATAATCTTATGAAAGTATAATTTGGGGGTTCATTTGTTTATAAGAAAAAATAAGTTGCTCGCTTCTTTTCCTCCACTATACTCTGGAATCTTGAGAGTTTTCCGCTTTATTTTTATCGAATTGATAAAATGAATCTATGTACTCTCATAACTCAAAAGGATCGTTTTAACATTTTCTTGACAAGTAAATACAATGTGAATTACTAAATTTGGAATCCATTTGTTGAGATTTTTCCGCTGCCGATTTGATTTCCCTCCACCTTAATCTAATCAAACCAAACCCATCACCACCACAACTTTAGACTTAGAAAATATATCTTCAACCACATGAGAATGAAATTACACTAGAAAACATCACACTATTCATGAATCGAAACATTTACAGACACAAAATGGAAAACAGTCGAGCGTGCTAAAACATAGCCCAACCTTAGTTTAATGCTACCTCATACTAGTATTTCATATTTAACTCCAATTATAAACCCTGTCACTGCAACTGACCAAAAACAACATTGCAGCGACTTAACATGAGACTGAGACTATTCTTCCCTACGATGCACAAGGAACCCTAAACAATTACAAGAAACTGAAACGACTTTGACTACATATGACACCATATCAAAAGACTAGACAAACAACATCCCAAATGTGAATTATCAATAAATAGCAGCCCAATCAATCTCTGATGGGTACTTCTGCAAAGTTGAATCCCCCGAAACCTGAACACTTTCCCACTGCGGCTCCACGAAATCCTCAAACGTCAGATCCGACAAAGGCGAAGAACCAGCCGATCTGTCGCTCTCTGAATTTGACGAGGCAGTCACACACTCATCCTTTACCATCTTGGGACTCTCCGAAGCAGCAACCTTTGCCTCCGCCTCAGCCTCAGCCTGAGCTTGAGCTGCTGCGCGGGAGCGCGAGGATTTCTTCCCTTCACTCGGCTTCTCCGCGAGGCTCTGGCAGATGGCCTGAAGCTTCGCGTCGACTGAGGAATGGAGCGGCTTGTACTCGCCAAATTCACCCCCGATGTGTGACCCATAGTGCTTCAAGTTGGGGAAATTCAGGCGCGCGAAGTCCCCTCGCAGCTTGTATGCGGCTTTGTCATAGGCCAAAGCAGCCTCCTCGGCGGTGTCAAAAGTACCGAGCCAGAGTCGGGTCCGGTTCTTGGGTAATCGGATCTCCGCGACCCACTTACCCCAGTGCCTTTGCCTAACACCTCGGTAAAGTTTGTTAGGTTTTGGGCCTGATCCAGGTTGTTTCATGGTTACGGGTTTGGGACCTAGAAGATTGAGGCCGACGTTATTGTGTTGAGCGGTTGGGATTTGTAGAAACTGGGTGTAAGCAGGGTTTTGGAAGTGGATCTGGGGTTGGCTTTGGAATTGAGCTTGGATCTGGTTGATCTGGGAAGGGGTTAGGTTGTTTAGCCCGATTGGACCAGGGAAAAGGTGGGGTTGGATCGACGACCCGGATAATAATTGAGTCAACGAGGTGGAGCAACCGTCCTGGTACAACATGGGCTGTGTGTTTGAGGATGTTTGGAAAGAGGAAAGGGGAGAGAGAAAGTTGTTGCAAGAAGAAGAAGCAGAAGTAGAAGTAGAAGTGGGAGTTACATAAGAAGAAGGTAAAGAAGAGAAAAGAGATGGGTTTGGTATTGAATTTGGAGCGCAGGAGCAGCCGCTCTTCATAAACGGCCCAAGTGCTTCCATTAATTCATCACCAAATGGATCTGATGGAAGAAACGATGAATTACTGTGTAGATCCATAGTAGCTGCCATTATGTCACCTAAAACTTTTTAAGACCCAGAAAATAGAAAAATAAAAAGATCAAAACTTGACGACCTGTTCTTCGTAAAATCTAAAGAACCGGATCTTGGGTGATCAACTAAAGAGGTTTACAAATAGACAACCTCAATGTTTAAGGATTAAAAAAAGAAAGAACCAACCTTTGAGGGACCAAAAATCACCCTCTGAGCTGATTTGTTTGAGAAAACTAAAAATAAAAGGAGGAGAAAACCCAAATGGAAATTTACCACAACTCCAATATTTCAGATCTAACGAGAAAAATCCTGGATCTCGATTCTGAAAACACCTGGCTTTCGAGAAAGCTTGTTCTAAGTTTGCTTTTTTTTCTTACCTTTTCCTTGTAGATACAAAAAATCTTTTCCCTCAAAAACAAACCTTAAAATCAAAATAACTTGAAAGACAGATGATTAACAGAAAGGGATTCAGAGAAGCGGGGAGCATCAGAAAGGGGGAGGAAGAAGATGAAAACCCTTAACAGAAAGCTAAATCAAAGAAGAAATCGCTCTGGGTGTTTGTGTGTGTGTGTGAAAGCGTGTCTCGCGACCTCACCTTTGTGTTTATCTTATCTCTGTGTCTGCTAAGCACTGAGTTATATAATAGCCTTGGACCGTATTTTACTTTTCCTAACCAATGGCTTAATCACAATTAAGCTTTTTCCTTAACCTCACTGGTTAATTGACTGTCACAGTCTACCCATCTGCTCTCCAATCAATGCGAGGAGGGCCAACGACAGAGCGACGCGTGTTCGACATCCATTGGGATGTGACACGTGTCGGTGAAGGACGGGCAGGTGTCAGTGAATATTGTGGGCGTTGAGGGGCATTGATTTGTCTCCAAGTTAGCGTTGACGCGTTCACATTGTAAATATCGAAAAGAGTGGTTGGAGTTAATGCAATCATGCCCATACAGGCCATTTTTCTCGCCTGCTTTTTTGACAAATTGCACGCCCTTGCTTTGCTTTATTGTTTTGAATTACAAAGCGTATCCTAGAATATGTTGTCATCATCAATCAATATATTATTTCCATTGAGAAAAATTTTTTTGATTCATTGCTGTTTCTCTTCTAATATTCTTTTTTCATTTTCACGCGGCCGAAACATATAATATCCCCACATTCTGTACCCACGGGCAGCGGTTATTTCACTTTTTTTTTTTTATTTGATCCCTCAAAGGCTCTTGACGTTTTTTAAATTAAAAAAAATCATTAAATCCATTAAATTTTCTATCTAATATATGCACTAATTTCTGATTGGCTTAATACTAATTGATAAGGTCGCTGGGTTTGTACAATTTTTTCTAATCCCTTTTTCTCTTACTTTTAATTATATTTTTTATTTTTATTATATAATTAAACATTTTTAATATTATGTAATTAAACATATACTAGTAGCCGATTCACCTGTGTTGCATTTACAAAGAATTAAATTGAGTGACATTAAAAAAAACTTAAGAAAATTTATGAAAAGAAAGAAGGAAAAAAATAAAAGAATGACAAATAATAATTTCTAGAGGTGACAAATAGTAAATAATATCTATGGTAAATGAATAGTATACCGTTATTTACATGAATAGTAAATAATATCTATAATATAAAAACAATATACTAGAAGCTGAAAATATGGATGCATAATTAAATGTGTTTTTTATTATGGATGTGTAATGAATTTAAATTTGGACACAATCACAAATTGAAAGTATGATTGCATGAATCATGTGATGTGTCTTTTATAAATGTGTATTGTCTTTAATTTGTATGTACGGAAAATTGTTTAAGTAATAATGGAAATTAGTTATAGGGAAAATGGTTTAAGTGGAAGTAAAAAATTGGTCATGGGATGGGTTTGAATGTTTTATTTTTTATTTTTGTAACTGTCATGAAAATAATATTTAATGGTCGTTAACTATATACAAGCTAAAAGGCACTTTCCCTTTAATATAAAAGATAATGTCATCATTTTAGTAAATTAATTATTTTAAAACAATTTGAATTTGATACATGTCATAAACCAATATAAAATTTTATAGATTTGATGAAAATCCTATTTTCGTAATAGTTTGAAAACATTAAGAATTTTGAATTTAAAAAATGTTAAGAAAGTAGCTAAATGTTAAGTACTCATTCATGCTATATGGAATAATAGAAGAATCAAATTGTAATAAGAATATATTAGAAAGGTAATAAATATTATATTCATTACATCATTTAATTGACATAAAACATTATAAGAAATTAAATTGGAACAAAATCAAAATATCAATTATATCCCCTATGTGAGAGTGATAATGTGATATTTATAAAGATAGGGACATTAATGGTTATGGATTATTTATGGCAAAGGGAATAAATAGATGATTGAATAGTTATTCATGAAAGTGGAGACGTAAATTGTCGTTCAATATTCTAGTAATAACAAGTCATATCAAATAGTTTTTCAGTATCTAAAATTCAATTAAATAATGTAATAACAACCTTATATAAAATAATAGGAAATGAAATTGACTATTTTACCAAGTGAATATGCAAGATGCATTAAAAGTGTTCTTTTCTATGTATTCATTTCAGTAGATAATGCATTCAAAATACAAATAACTAAAAATATAATAAATATTTGACATAATTTTTGCTTTGCCAAGAGTGAAGCACCCCTTCAATAAATCGAGAAAGAGTAGACTTTACAAAAAGCAATTACTTTCAAAGAGTAGATGAATGAAAATTAGGGATGTGAAGATGGGTTGTAGGTACGATTTATGGAAAATATGGACATATTTATCTAAAATTGCCTTATGTAGATTCAATAAATGGGATAACTACAAGTTACCCAAGAAGTTGAAGGATGTTTAAGTAATCTAATTATTTTTTTTTTTCCTAAATGCATATAGAGACCAAAGAGGCTATGGGATTTTAATAATATAGATTGTTAAAAGAAGCTAATAGAGATAGGTGGGTATAGAGTGAGTTGCATATGACATACTACCTGTATCCTACCATATAGGTACTGGTTCCTAAGTTTTTAGAACTGTAACCCACTTTGTAGCAATGTTATCAAACTTGAACCCAAAAGTTAACCTTAAAGTGAGAAGGTGTTAAGAATTGAACCTAAAATTTAACCATAGAGTGAAAAGAGGTTAAGGACCCGAAAGTTGACCCTATCCTATAGGCACTAATTCTTAAGTTTTTAAAACTGTAACCTACCTAGTAGCAATGTTATCAAACTCAAACCCGAAAGTTGACCCTAGAGTAAAAAGGGGTTAAGAATTAAAAGGGTCAACCAAAATCAAATAAGAATTAAATCGAGACCAACAAAAATATTATAATATAATTCATATTTACTTATAAAGTAATAAAAATTATTTATATTCTTAAAAATTGAAAATTGAGAGTTTTTTTATAGTTTATTTTTTTTATTTTTCTTTAATCTACATTTATTTTTTTAGCAAATTGATGTATTTTCTAGAAAATGCAAAAAAAAATATATTTTAACTCGAAAAACCCCAATAAGTTCTTATAGGAACGTAAGTGGATCATCAAGTCAATTGGGTCGAACTAAGGTCATTATCAATGAGTGTTAAAGGAATGATTCAGACCAGTTTTATGAAGAAGCTAGGTTAAACCAGATCAAACCAGATAATATTAACTTAAGTCTGACAACACTACCTTGTAGCACTCTAAAATCACTTAAAGATTTGTGTCTTATATAACTTACTAGGTATAGTGTATCTCGTGAGTGCTTATCTTCTCCTAAATTTCAATTTTATACTTTTTTTAAATAGTAATTATGGTTACATTGACTTTACTACTACATTATCACAGTTTAAAAGTAATTTCTTTTTCATTTGTCATATTTACTTTCCATTTGTCCATATTATTTAATAAATTTTATAAGGTGAGTATAATATACCTCTTATATCTTAGAATATAGATTTTATAATGGATATATATATGAAAACATCACACATATACTCTATCGTATGAAAGTAAATTTCAAAAAAATCCCTATCTAAAACTTATTTCGTGACCTATGATAGTCACCTATAACTTAAGGCTACTTTTATATAGACTTTTATATAATATAAGATCACCTACTCACTGTTCGGAGTTAAGGTTACTTTTGTGTTTAATGTTAGTGGGTTTCTTTTTATTTAGAAATAAAAATAAAAGTTACGTTTTGTTGCTATAAAATTATCTATAAGAGTTAAAAATTATACCTTTTATGGTGATTGCATCTAAACCCAACTTTCTAAGAGCGGTTACCTATTTGTATGGTGAGAATTATTTATAATATTTAGGGATGGCCGGTGATTTTGGTGTCTTCTAAAATCATTATAATATTAAATAAATGAAACATGGAAATTATAATTAGATTATTTAATTATTTGCCATTTTTCTAAACCCGTAGCAAAAGAATGGTTCTGCTACTATATCATAAAATAAGTGTCCATTTATATTACATTGAATTATAAGTATTGGCATATATAAAAGATACACAAGTCCAACTCTATATTAATTTCATCAAAGATCATTTAATTATGTACAACTTTTGTCCGAGACAGAATGATAGCAGTCCTCAGTCAAAAATGTGATATGTGTACTGCACGATTGAAGTAAGTACATAGGCAACCAGGCCAAAAAAATAGTGGTAATAATTGCAGTTTTCCACATGTAATCCGCAAAAGAAAGAATCCGAGGAAGAAGGAAAAAAAATATGCTTATGTGTTCTCTTTAATTATACAGCTACCTGTTTGAGCAAAACCACCGACTAAAATAGAGTGGGTTTTTTTTTATTGGTCCATAATAATTAATTTAATAAAATAATATTAGTAAATTAATTAATTAATTAAATAAAAATACGAAAAAAAAAAACAAAAAATAAAAAAAAATTAAAAATTAAAAAATAAAAATGCAAAATTCAGTTTTGCACATTTTTTTACTAATTAATAGTTTTTAATAGGTGCATGATGATGATCCCTCAATGAAATAGATCAAGTTCAAATTTTCCTCTTAAAAATAATCATTAGGGGAAAAAATATTTAGTTCAAAAGTGTGGTCAACATTCTTTACTAATTATTTTTTATAGTAAATTATAGAAGAAACTTAAGCCAGATTCTAGGGATTAATATTATAGACTTGGTATAGATGTAGTTTAAGCAACGTATAAGTAAAGTAAATGGTATCTCTTAACCTAGAATATTTATAGCTGAAGCTATCATTGAATAAAAAGGTATGAATAGTATGTAAATATTAAACTTGGGGAAAGGTTAGGTTTGGCCCGTAAATTGAACTAGACTTGATATGATGGTTCAAAGAATCAGCTCGAAATTGGGACCTACGATTTTGAATAGTAGGATGACTTGCTTGTTCTAACAGATCGATGCGATTCATGGGCCTAGACCTGGTAAACCAGTAAGTTGATGACCTAAGGGTTTAGACCAGTAGTTCAACCCGTCGATCCTACCAGGGTTCTTGTGAAAAAAAAAAACAAAAAATTGGCCCCATTATTGCAATTGCAACATCTTACATGCTGGGGAGGTTAGGGTAATTAAGATGTGGGGGCTACAAGCTAGGGCCCTTGAGAAAACAAACAAAGTACATACATACATACATATATATATATATATATATATATATATCCCAATTGAAGTCTTCACGTGAATGATGGTAGCAGGTACAGTAATAAAACGAAGAAATGTCACATTAGGGAGTAGATATTGAATGGCAAATTTGAACACGTGCATGATTTTGAAATGACCACCAATGCAAGACAACGATTTTAATGAACATTTATGTGACCAAATTCATAGTAGACATTGAATGAAATGTCCACTAAGAAATTATAGTTATTCTAAAAATTTTCAGAATGCGCGTACCATTGCTTTCATTCAAAATTTAAAGTAAATGAAGAAGCTATTATAAATAATTCCTAATTGTATACAATTTTTTTTTTCCATAAGTTCATAATAGTTCCCTAACCAAATGCTTTCTATTTGTTTTGTTTATACTTCTAACACAAAAATATTTCGTGCTATAGTCTACTGAGAAAATTGTTCCAACAAACCACAATCTCTACTCCATACTATATTTACAAATTTCCTATTTACATATAATAGTTTGTACATGTCTTTCCTCTTTTGTTTGCTTTTTACAAGTTACATGTGTAAGGAAAAATACAAATGGATTGCTTTTTACGCAGACCTTCCTTTGGTAAGAAAGATTCTAGGGGAAAAGGAAAAAAACCTTAGAATGAGCAACCCCTTGATATCGATAACTATAGTGTTCACCACAACTTCACTAGTGAATGATACGAGGATTTATTAGTCTCTGATGGGTCCTCCTAGTTTCAAGTAGCAAACTCGATACCAATAGGAAGAAGCTGAGAATATAGGTGGAGATGATGTTGAGGAGTTGCTATACAACAATCCATGTAAGCCTCCTAGAATTAGGAAATCCAACATATTTTTGAAATGTTTCACTAAAATTACAGATGAAAGTGGTAATTCACTATACTAAACTATGCTTGGAAAAAGGGCAATGGGTATGGTAAGTCACGCCTCAAAGTAGTAAAGTCGTAATAGCCCTACTGTGTAAACCATTCTAAGATAGAAGCTGAATATACAGTTGCCATCTTAGACTTAATTTATACAAGACGTTTACGACTAACTCGCTTTAAAGTAAACAATTCATAAATTAAGTAAATTATTTACTTATGAATTTAAGAAAAATAAATATTCACATTAAATAAATCAAAGTGTATTTACAAGATTTAACAATCTAATTGAGTAATTTGTAAACTAAAGCTAAAAGCTTTAAAATAAATCTAATTGGAGAATGAATTTGGTCTTCTATTTACATCCTCAATCCCCAAGATCCCGCAGTTACTAGCGTCAAGATGATTATAGGCTACTTCATCGCTAGCACCTGCAACAACTATCACGCCCTGAAGCGGCAGAGTCGTAATAATCTCGCCGTGTAAACCATTCTAAGATAGAAGTTGGCCTTACAACCGCTATCTTAAACCTGATCTATACAAGGCATCCACAACTAGCCCGCTTTGAAGTAAATAGTTTGTAATTTAAATAAATCATTTACCTAAGAAAGTGAGAAAAAATATATATACACTATAATTTAGTTATTACAATTAAAGTTTACGATATTTCTTCGTAATATATTTCCTAGTTATTACCTTATTCAAAATGAGAAATTCTAAAGTAAAAGCTTAAACCTTAAAAGTATGTGTTTATTCTTCAAATGTTTTTCTTCACTCCCTAAGATCCAACAGTTGCTAGCTTCAGAGTAATTGTTTGCCGCTTCTTAGCCAGTACCTACATGATGCCTATAGGAATGTAAGCAACCACAGCTCAGTAAGTTAGGATGGAGGACTTAAAACTATACCATAAATATAATAAGGTTATCAACCGACTTATTAAGTGCAATGCATGTTCAAGTAAATACCATCACACGACGTTGTTCGACCCGTCGTGAGATTAGAGAAATTGCACCCGCTTTAATTCGGGTTGAGAAGTTGTTGTTAATGCAACAGCTCACGACCAAACCCAGGCTTGTGTAATGGAGACCTTGCTCCTCCCGCGACTACCTTCGAACCATTGACTTAACCCTCGCCGCGACCTCCTCACCTGTCGCTTAATTCGACTAAGGATGAAGAAAGGACCCTTTGCAATCCTACACTATACCTTTCGAAGAGGTCGGTATTTGGCCGGAGAATCCTAGATTTCCCCTAATAGGTTACCATACAGGTTCGATTATGATTACAAATCGTATATTTGATTAGGTCCAGTTTAGGGCGATCATTCATTTCATACAAATCATATAATACATGTCAGAACAACAAACAGAATCATAGCATCACTCATAAGTAAGCACATGCACACAACCAATTATCTAACAAGCACAACCAAGCATAATCTTAAGCCTCCAAAATACAGCATTGTATTAATCCCACCTTACCTTGACTCCTTGCTCACTCACTCAAGGTTCAACTTGCTTAAACCATCGCCAATCATCCCTATAACACAAACGTAGTTTTAGTTTTTCATATAACTAGTATAGGTTTGTTTTATCCTATAACGCTTATTGTTATGTTTTATTTAGGGTTTAATATGCCTAATTATCTAGGTCTTAAGTCTTTTACAATTATTCTAAGTTTGGGGTTAAGTTTGAGTTCGATTTTCGCATTGATTTCTAAATTAGGTTCTAGTTCGATTTCTAAGTATTGTTTTATACTTGAACCCTAGAAATTCGTTTCAACTCATAATGTGAAATTAATCACATTACTTCCTGATCTCCTAAATACCATCATTACCTCTAATTAGTATTTTATTCTACCTAGTACACTTAAATCCTTATTAATGTATCGAATTTACTCTTGATGTGAAAAATTTTTACATTTTTCATCTAATTACATAAATTCAAGTTTCCTATCAGATTTATTGTACATTTTTATTATTATCATAATATCAATTTTTATTATAATATTTTCTATTTATTATATTTCTAATAATTGTATATTATGTACTATTACTTATTATGTACATAATACACATCTAATATTTCTATTACTCTAATTACCATCTCCTAACATCAATTATCATTTCAAAATGTCTAAATTCATCCTAAATCAGATTTTACACCTAATTACCCTAATTTATAAAATTAACTTAAAATTTACTATTTTTTCCTCTTATTTATCTACTACATAATTAACCTAATAATTACATCTAATACCCTAAATGCTACAAGTATCATACTCCATCAGATTTCAACATCCTAAAACATATACTTATTCACTAAATCAGTAATTAACCATTTAATTATTTTATTAACCATAAATTACCCATTTTATGCCTCATTTTAAGGCCTAAAAATTATCTAAAAATTTCGAAAATTAATTTTTGAAAAAGAACTTCATAGTACTGTTCTATGTTATCTAAGTAGTCTACACAAAATTTTTGGGTTCAAAACTACACTCCTAAGGTCATTTATTTATAAATCGAAACATGCTCGGTTTTGCACGATTTCTTAAGGATCATATATTACGGGACATGCTTTCATCAAAATAATATTTTTTATATAAAATACATACAAAAATATTCCAGAATAACAAAATTCATAATTTTCTAAGAATATTTTCTATTTTTTACAAAATTACACAAAATCGGGCTGGAAATCGGACTCACCGGTTTGGGTGACTCCAGCCACTGCCGGTCGCCATGGCCTTATCGGCCGATCTGGGTACTGCCGCCACCGTGTGGTGGTGGTGGCCATCCACTCCCAAGTGCTCGTCTGGTGTGGGTTCCCTTTTAAGGCCCTAATTGCACAATTTTTCCTATTTTTTTTTTCTAACCCTAATTTTTCTCTCAATTTCGCCTCTCTCTATTTTTCTCACTCTTCAAATTGCCCAAATGAGCTTCTAAATTTTTTTTGCTATTTATAAAGCTTTAGGAAAATTATTATGCATTAATGAGACAAGACAATTGCCTTATCTCTTCTTTTTTCCACTTTCTATTCATTGCATTTTAATTGGTTGATTTTTTTTCTTCAATATCAAATTGCCACGCCCCACTTCTAGACTTTTCCTCATTTTTCTATATTTTTTCTTAATTAATTATGAATTTTATTTAATTATTTCTTATTATTTTAATACATTTCGCGTATTTTAAGTAATTACGCATATTTCTACATACATGTAAATTCATATATAGTACAAATAAATATTCTTAAATATTATTTAGATCATTTTATGATTTTTAGTATACATATAATTTATCTCTAGCGATTTGTTAATTATCGAAATGCATTTTATGCATTTTCGATAAATGACGATTTATATACTTAAAATTTGGAATTTTTATTGCTTATTTTCTTAAATTCAAACTTACGGAATCATTTTACTAATATTTCTAGATTTACTTTATAATTTAGGCTCGATTGGGTCTTTCAACCGATCGAAACCTCGAATGGCTAGTTTTGAGACTTACAACAACAACTATAGAGATGTGAGCAACCACAGTTCAGTAAGTTAGGATGGAGACTTAAAATTATACCATAAATACAAACAAGGTTATCAATCAAAGTATTAAGTGCAATGTATATTTAAAAAAATGCTATCACATAACGTTATCCAGCCAGTCATAAGATTAGAGAAATTGTGCTCGCTCTAATCTGGGTTGAGGAGTTATCGTTAATGCAGCAACTCATGACTAAACCCAAGCTTGTGCAATAAAAATATCGCTCATCCCACGACTATCTTCGAACCATTGACTTCACCCTTGTCACAACCTCCTTACCTGTCACTCAGTTCAACTAAGGATAAAGAAGGGACCAATTATGCTATTTAGTGCTATCCTTTTCAAAAGGGTCAGTATTTGGCCGAAGAATCCTAAGTTTTCCCTAATAGGTTACTATGCAGATTCAATTTATAGTTACAAGTCATATATTTGTTAAGTCCAATTTAGGATAATAAATCATTTCATACAATACAAACTAAAACAACAACAAAATCATAGCATCACTCATAATTAAGTACATGTACACAGCTAACTATCTAATAAGTATAACTGAGTATAATCTTAAGCCTCCAAAATACAGTAATGTATAAATCCCAACTTACCTCGATTCATCGCTTGCTCACTTGAGGAGGGACTTGTTCAGTCCATCGTCAATGATCCTTATCATACCAATATTGTCTCAGTTTTTATATAATTGTTATAGATTAGTTTTACCTTATAACACTTAATGTTATATTTGGTTTGGGGTTAAATATGCCCAATTATCTAGGTTCTCAAGTTTTTTATTTTACTATTATTCTTGATTCGGTTAAGTTCGAATTCAGTTTTCTGCATTGATTTCTAAATTAGGCTCTAATTTAATTTCTAATTACAGTTTTATACTCGAACCCTAAAAACTCGTTTCAACCCACAATTTGAAATTAACCACATTACTTCCAGATATCCTAAATGCTATAATTACCCCTAGTCAGTATTTTATTATACCCGATATACTTAAATCCTTATTAGTGTATCAAATTTACTCTCTATGTGAGAAATTTTTACATTTTTCATATAATTATCTAAATTTAATTTTTTCATTAGATTTATTATATATTCCTATTATTTATATAATATTAATTTTTATTATAATATTCTCTATTTATTATATTTCCAATAATTGCATATTATGTATTATCGCCTATTATATACATAATACGCATTTAATATTTCTATTACTCTAATTACCATCTCCCAACATCAATTAACATATCAAAATGTCTAAATTCATCCCAAATCAGATTTTACACCTAATTACCTTAATTTACAAATTAACTTAAAATTTACTATTTTTCCCTATTACTTATTTACTATATAATTACCCTAATAATTACATCTAACACCCTAGATGCTACAAGTATCATACTTCATCAGATTTCAATATCTTAAAACATATAATTATTCACTAAATTAGTAATTAATAATTTAATTACTTAATTAACCAAAAATAAGCCATTTATGCATCATTTTAAGGCCTAAAAATTATCTAAAAATTTTAAAAGTTCATTTTTCAAAAAGAGATTCATAGAAATATTCTATATTACCCTAGTAGTTTACAGAAAAATTTTGAGCTCCAAACTACATTCCTAAGCCTATTTATTTCTAATTCTAAACATGTTCGGTTTTGTTTAATTTCTTAAGCATTCTATATTTACAGACATAATTAAACTTAATCACTATTTTTTCCTAGATCTACATGCAATAAAACATCATAATAACAAATTTCATAATTTTCTAGGCAAAATTAGTAATTTTAATAAATTTTACAAAATCAAGCTAAAATTGAACTCACCTAGCCATTAAGATTCTGGCCACCAACGGTAGCCCTAGGGGTGTCGACTAAGTTGGGCGGTAGTGGTGGAGTGGTGTGGTGGCGGC
Source organism: Lumnitzera littorea (assembly GCA_024138015.1). Taxonomy (NCBI): domain Eukaryota; kingdom Viridiplantae; phylum Streptophyta; class Magnoliopsida; order Myrtales; family Combretaceae; genus Lumnitzera; species Lumnitzera littorea. The sequence goes on from JAMXBB010000001.1 coordinate 144,576,589, forward strand.
CGTTTGTTTCCAAGTAGCCATTGGATATGGGTTTCCTTTTAAAGCTCTAATTGCACAAATTTTTTATAAAACCCTAATTTCCTCTTAATTTCGCCTCTCTCTAATTTTCTACAATTTCAGACATCCAAAATGAGCTTATAAAAAATTTGGGGTATTTATACAAATCTTGGGAAATTATTGTGTATTAATTTAATTAGATAATTGCCTTATTTCTTTTTCCAATTTTCCATTGGTGTTATTCTAATTTAATTGGCTGAATTTTTTCTTCTTTTCCCCAATTGCCACGACTCACATCTGGATCATTCCTTATTTTTTCTAATTTTTCTTTATTTTTCCTTAATTAAATATGAATTTTCTTTAATTATTTAGCATTATTTTAGCACATTTCGTGTATTTCTACCTACATGTAAATTCATATATAATATAAATAAATATTTCTAAATATTATTTAGATCATTCTATGATTTTTCATATACATATAATTTATCTTTAATAATTCGTTAGTTATTAGAATACATTTTACGTATTTTCGATAAATAACGAGTAATATACTTAAAATTTAAAAATTTTATATTCTTTTATTTTATTATTTATTTTCTTAAATTTGAACTTACGAGATTATTTTTACTAATATTTCTAACTTTATTTGATAATTTAGGCTTAATCGGATCTTTTAATTGATCGTCCTAAATTCTACGAGCCAAACTTCAGGTAGTTAATTGTGGGTCTTACATGATACACTAACAAGACATCTGCAAAGGAAACATTTAGGGGAACACAGTATTAATAAATCACAACAACAAATTACACGCGATGAATTTACAAAAATAATAAAGCTAGCCACAATTTTCATCTCCTTAGATATATAAGTATCGATATGTGTAGATATATAAATAGATAGGTGGCAAGAAAATTTATACATAGGAGTAACCTATCACTGGATAAATAATAAATAGCAACTAAATAAAAGGTTATTAGCTCTTAGGGTCTTCAACGAATGACATATGGCAGAAGCTATATATAGGATAATATCTATCATTCTCAAGGAGTATTAGTTGCCACATAAAATATTTCAATCGATTTTGATAATACTAGTACAAACTCTGCATCTATAAGTGAACTGCAAAATCTTTGCCAACTCGATTTGAAAGGAAGAATTTTCCATATAAGATGTGCATGCCACATTTCAAATTTGTGTGTTAAAAAAGGTATGGAAGCTTTAGAATATAAAGTACCTCCAATAAGGTGTACAATTAAAACTATTGTCAAGAAACTCTCTCTACATAGAATGTAGAGAGACTTTTGCATAGAAAATTGTAAAAAGTATAAAAAATTTAAAAAGATGTAAAATACCGCTGGAATTCAATGTATAATATGTTGCAAAGTACAATTGCCTATAAAGAATTGCTATGTAAGTTTTGTATGTATCATATTCAAGAAGCTAAAATTCATATGAGAGATTGTGATGTTTGTGATGAGTTACTATAAGTATTTAGAGTTTCACACGATGCTATTAACTCTTTGTCCTAAGTGTACAGGCCCAACATATATTATTTCATAATAGAGGCCGTCAACATAGTTGCTACTTTGCTAAATGCACATTAGGACTGTTGAACCTTATTTTGGTTTTTCTTAATTTAATATATATTAAGCTCAGTTTGCTCAATATAAGTTACTTGACATACAACTAAGGAAAAAGATTTTTCCTTAAAAATGTTTTCAAAAAAAGTTTGAAAAATAATTTGGAGTCGCCAATCAATTAAAATTGATAGAAAATCAAATTAGAGTTTTTGAGTGGGAAAATCCTAATTTAACCATTAGTCTACAAATATTCTAAAAAGATAATTTTTAGAAAATTTAACCAGAAAATTTGAATTCAATAGCTAACCTATTTAGACCAAATCATCATGTAAAACTTAAAAAAATTAACTAATAGACCTTTATTTTTATAATTTTTCTAAAAATGCCAAAATACATAAAGATATACAAAAATTTAATTAAAATGAATTTTTATTATGAATTAAAAAAATAAAATTTATATATTTTTTTTTTGTCCCAAAGATATCTATATAACCACTAGTCGGAATCAAACAAATATAGTTTTGATTTTTTTTTTTTGAAAAGATTTAGTGAATTGATTATTTTTAATTTGAAAATCAAGTCAAATTTACATTATTTAATAATTTTTTTTAAAAAAGAAAACCTAAAAGATCTAACCTTATGAATCTATCAGAAAAAAAAAAAAAACTTAACTAACTAAATTTTTTTAAAAGATTCCAAATAAGATTTTTATTTTAATTTAACAAAAAAAAAACCTACGTACCAAAAAAATTTATTTTTCTAAAATCCTAAATATAAGATTTATACAAATCTATTGAGATATGTAATTTAGATACATATCTTCACCAAAGATATGAATCTTAGAAAATATATGTATATATGCATAATTTTTATGAAAAATTTGCAATTTTTGAAAAAGATACAATTTGTTAAAAAGAATGAGATTTATTTAAAAAGAATGCAATTTTAATAAGAACTACTATATTAGAGAAAACTAATACTAAAAGTCTACAGTAAAAGACTAACTTAAGTTAGCAAAACAACACAATTAATTAAATAATTCAATTAACTAAATATATAAAAAAAAAAACTCAACTACTTAGATGGGTTGGATTAAAAAGAAGATAGGAAAAAAAAAAAAAAACTTACGTAGGTCATGTTAAATTGTTGTTTATCTAAGTAATACTGATCGTGTGCTATTGACCATGTGCTGTTGATTGCTTAAGATTGAGCATTGTTGTGCGTGTAAGTGTTATGTAAGAGTGTTGTATGTGAGTTTTGACTAGAATGTGTGTACATGAGTATTGTGTGGAGTGCTGTATGCATGAGTGTTATGTGAGAGTGTATGTGTACGTGTGTGTATTGTGGGCTAGACATGAATGGGAATTATATGTGGGATTATGTGCTAACCAATGTGTGTTTGGGATTGTGTACCGTAGGACATGTACTCTGTTTGTGTAGACTATTTAGATGTATGTACCGTATGTTTTGACTAGTGTGTGCGAATTGCATTGGTTTGGTAGTTGTGGGATGTTGATTGGTTTGGTATGTAGCTTATGTGGTGTGAAAAAAAAAAAAAAAAACTTAAAAATTTTATGGCCAAAAACCACTATTTATAAACCATGAACTTTAATATTTCAAATCTTATGTTGTGAAGATTCCATCTTAATAAATCTAATCTTCATAGATTATAATAATACTCGATTTAGATTTGTTAATTTCCCAAATAATTCACTAAGATTTAATCAAATCCACTCGTAAGATCAAGTTTTTAGAAACTCCACATTCTATTCAAGCTTTCTATCTTGGGCACAACTTAGTCCAACTTGTTTCAAATTGACTATGACCTTTTAATATAACCTTAAATACACATATGCTAATCAATTTAATAAATCTTGAATCTATTAGTCTAATATAAATTTGGATAAAGATTTGCTTTATATTTCACTAGACTATTTAAAAAAATATTTTTTTTTCTAGTGAAGCTTAATTATTTAGAGACTTGAATTTATTACATTGTACATACATCTTCAACTATTGTTCAATCCAACCCTAAATTGACTAATTAATTGACTCAACTCAGACACTTTTATGTATTTTTTCTTTTTTCAATTTTTTTTCATCTTTTATTTTATTTTTAATTTTTCAAAAAAATAATTTTTTAAAACTTGGCTTAAAAAAATAAAAAACTTTTAAAATAAATAGTGGCAAAAATGAGGTGTCTATGATTACTCCTCTTTGTAGTGAAGCTTGATTAGAACTTTACTATTAAAACAAAAGAGATACCTATTTTTGCTAAATCCTGACTGATAAGGTAATGATTACTAACTTAAATGGTCATTTGAGCAGTGTCTCATATGAGTAGTGTCTCATCTTGAATGGAGGAAGTAAAATGATATCAAATTAAAAGATCGATGTGAAGGATAAATGGTCTGTCTTGAAAAGACGGGACAAAGGAATAGGGAGCCTATCTTAAAGATAGGGAAAAAGGATTAAAGAGACCTGTCTTGAAGGAATAGAGCAAAAGGATTAAAAAGGCCTATCTTAAAAGGATAGGGCAAAAAGATTAGGGGGTTCGTCTTAAAAGGACGAGGCAAAAGAAACAAAGAGGTCTGTCTTGAAAGGATAAGGCAAAAGAAACAAAGGGCCTGTCTTGAAAGGATAAGCAAAGGAATAAGGGACTTATTTTAAAAAGATAGAGCAAAAGAAACAAGAGGCCTATTTTGAAAGGATAAAGCAAATAAATACAGCTTGTCTTGAAAGGATAAGGTAAAGGATTAAGGACTTATCTTGAAAGGACAGGGCAAAAAGATTGGGGGAGGGCCCTATCTTGAAGACATGGCAATTGACTTGTTTTGGACTAGTGGATGAACTGAAAGGATAGATCTCTTTAAGATTGTCAAAAACTTCTCAATTCTCTTAAATATCCCTATTAAAGACTTTAAGATTATTTTACTTGAGAACAGAAAATTTCGCAGATAGTAACTAACTGGTATACCTCATATCGACTCTCAATATTCACTCATTCAAATATCAAAACGTCACTAAGGTACTTTGTTAGTTTTACTTCATAATTATGTTCTTTTATGGAATAGAGTCTTCTTTACTTACGAGATCCAATCTTAATTGGAACTTTTAGGTGGTGAGTCTTTTAGCCATACCATGCTCATGTTTTGATTCTGCTTTTGTCGTCGTCGGTTTTCAATTTCCACCTCTATGACTCTTGAAAAATAAATCTTTTTTTTTTTTCAAAAAACAAGATTAAATCATTGGGCGCATTCGACTTCAATTTTTTTTGGTAACTTAAGTTCATTGGTAAGTGTTTGGTGTTTAAGTGTGTAAGGTTAAGAAACATAGTATACAAGGATTTATTGGTGAAGTGTTTATCGGTCAATGACCATCTGAATATGAGAATATTCATGGATATCGACTTTTCTTACAAACGGTGAAAGACTAACCATAAACAAATTCTCAAGAAAAATTGGAATCTTTATTGAACTTAGTATTTCATGGATAATACAATTTAACAGCATCTAATTTCACAAGACCCCTTAATTCCGGACCATCCATTTCCACTAACACTAATGCACCTCCCAACAATATCCATGTTATCGCATAAGGGCCTTCATAATTCGAAGTAGATTTCCCCTTAAGGTCTTTTACACTCGACAGTACTTTCTTCAATACCAAATCTCCTTCCTTAAAGTACCTTAGGCGTATTTTCTTATTAAAGGCTCAAACCCTCCTCTATTAGTAACACCGACCATGACATATTGCTATAAGCCTCATTTCATCTAAGAGATTCAAATGCTCCATTCACTTCATTACCCACTTTACTTCATTGTGTTGAATTTCTACTAGCACTTAGAACAAAGGTATTTCTACTTCTACCGATAATACCACTTTAGTTCTATATACCAATGAATAAAGTGTTGCACCTGTAGAGATTCTAACTGAGGTTTTGTAAGCCATGAGAGTGAAGGAGAGTATTTTATACCGGTCTCTATAAGTGATTGCCATCTTCTCAATAATCCTTTTGGCATTCATGTTAACGGCTTCAATTACCCTTTTCATCTAAGGTCAATATAGAGTCGAGTTTCTATGAATGATTTTAAATTGGTTATATGCTTTAGCCATCAGCCTATTGTTCAAATTTGACTCGTTGTCTGTAATAATAGATTCAAGCATACTGTATCTAGCAATGATGTCTCTTTTCAAAAATCTGATCACCACTCTTTTGGTTACCATAGCATATGCATCGCTTTTACCTACTTAGTAAAATAGTTAATTGTAACTAAAATAAATCTGTGTCCATTTGAGACCGTTGGCGAGATTGGATCAATCACATCTATTCTCCACATCGAAAGAGGCCAAGGAGTTGACAGTACATGTAATTCTTGGGGAGGAGTGTTGATTTTATTAACATATACTTAACACAAGTGACAATGCCTTACATGCTTAATACAATCCGATTCCATTGTCATCTCAAAATATCCAATCCTCATAACTTTCTTGCCAATATGCATCAATTCATATGAGGACCACACATCTCTTCATGCACTTCTTTTATTAATTTCTTGATCTCTTCTTCATCTACACATCTTAGCAATGTCGTATCAAGTGATCTTTTATACAGCATGACTCCACTTAACAGGAAATGAGCAACTAATCTCCTAGCTTTTTTATCTTTTCTATCAGCCTCATTGAGAAATGCATCCGTTTGAAGTAATCTTCTAATATCATAATATTGGGGCTTCTTTTATTCTTTCTCTTCAACAGTCAGACAAAAGGGTGGTCTTTCATTTACCTCAATCTTTAGGGGCTAAATTTCTATCACATTTGTGACTTTCACTATTGATGCTAATGTGGCTAGCGCATTGGCAAATTGATTCTAGGTTCTTTAAATGTAAGCGAATGAAATTTCCTTGAATCTTTCAATTAGCTTTCTAAATGCTCACAATAAGGTATCAACTTGCTATCTTTCGTCTCATATTCTCCCAAAATCTAGAGAATTATAAGAGAAGAATCTCTATATACTTTAAGCTTTTATATTCCCATACCTAAGGCCATCCTGAGCCCTAAAATGCAAGCCTCATATTCTCCTATATTGTTTGTACATGGAAATGCTAACTTGACTGCCATAGGGAAATGGTTACCCTCAAGTGATACTAGTACTACCCCTATACTACATCGAACACATTGGCTACTCCATCAAAATATATTCTTTATTCTAATTTTTCACCACTCAATTCGTTTGCACCATCACATTTTCATTGGGAAATTGAGCTTCTGAACCATCGTTATCATCTTCTAGTTGGTATTTTGCTAATTGATTAGTCACTGCATGCCCTTTGACTAAACTTTGACTTATGTATTTAGTGTCAAACTCAGAGAACAGCATCTGCCACTTCGATATTCTCCCAATTAATACTAGCTTTTCTACTAAATACCTCAACAAGTCATGTTTTGTTAACAACTCTACTGAATAATAGAGAGTACCATCTAAGCCTATGCATTGCCCATACTAAGGCACAACATATTCTTTCTACCTCTAAGTATTTCCGCTCGTCTTCTATGAACTTCTTGCTTAGGTAATATATAAGATGCTCTTTTTTTCCCTTTTCGTCTCTTTGCCCATCTCATCGATTTAAGGAGGATCGTCAAGTAAAGAATCAATGGTCATCCCGGTGTAGGAATGACCAATACTAGCGAATTGATTAGATACTCCTTGATTTTGGCAAACGCTTGCTCACATTCTTCATCCCATTCTATAGTCTTTGGTGCAGGCATACTTATGATGGCCTTAACTTTATTTGGGTCTACTTCGAAACCTTTTCTATTGACTACAAAGCCCAACAATTTACCTAAGGTTACTTCAAAGGTGCACTTTTCTAGACTTAACTTTAATTGGAACTTTCTTGACTACTCAAATAGTTTTCTTAAAACATTGACATGATCCTTATCCTCCTTAGATTTGGCAATCATATTGTCGAGCTTGATTTTTCAATTTTTTTTATTTAAAATTAATTTCTCATTTCCTGATTAATACTAAACCCTAACCCATTTAATATTAATCCTCAACTAAAGAAATTTAGAAATTTCGGTTTTCTTATTGAAAATAATTTTTGGAGTCGCCATCCGACTGAAGTTGGGAAAAGAAAAGAAACCGTAATCAATTGGGTAGATTAATTAAGATTTGACTACCGGTTTTTTATTTCAATTTTAAATGAAGAACCAAAGAGTTCCAAGTTCGGCGGCTAACCTATTAAATTCTTAACGGGTACCGCTATTTATTTACCGAAATTAGGATTATTCTTCTAATTATAATATTTAAAATAAATAAATAAAATCAAAAGAAAAAAAAAGAACCTAAGTTTCTACATTTTTTATCGTCGCCTCAAAGGTGCCTACATATTCGCTAGCCAGGATCAAACAATCGTAGTTCTTTAAAAAAAATCTTTAGTATGTTGATTGATTTTAATTTTGAAAACCAACCGAGTTCACGTTATTATCAATTTAGTTTTTCAAAAAAAAAACTCTAAAAGAGCCCTAATTCACTAAGTCTTTTATTCTTATTTTATAAAAACTCTCTAAAAGTCTTATTTTTTTAAAACTTGATTTCTATTTGTTATTTTTACTTATTCACAAAATAAAATTTTCTAAATGAGAAAATCCTAAAGTCATAATGCTAAAAATATACCTAAGCATATAAATACATACACATATATCTATTTACCTATCATGTCATAAACTTAACCAAATAACTAATAGAATTATAATGATAAATAAAGAGATAAATAAATAAATAAAATAAAATAATCAAAATCGAACCTAACTTGGGCTGTTCGGTGAAGTGTTGGTGTTGGTTCGTCGAGCATGGAGACGTAACGGTCAGTGCTGAATTGTGTGCTGTGATGCTGTTGTACAGAACGTACTGCTGTTCGCCTAGCGTTGCTGTCTGCTTGATGTTGTTGTTGCCCATCTGGTGTCGTTGCTGTCCGTCTGGAGTCACTGTTCTATTTGCTGATGTTCGCTATGCTGCTGTTCTGTTCATTGATGTTTGCTGTGCTGCTGTTCTATTCGCTACTGTCTGCTGTGCTACTGTTCTATTCACTGCTGTCTGCTATGTTGCTGTTTTGTTTGCTGCTGTCTACTGTGTTGCTGTCTTTGCTGCCATCCGCTGTGCTGCCATTCGCTACGTTGCCGTCTTCGCTGCCATCCGCTGCGCTGCTGTTCTGTTCGCTACTGTCCGCTGTGCTGCTATCCGCTATACTGCTGTTCTGTTAGCTGCCGTCCGCTGTGTTGCTGTTTTGTTTGCTGCTATCCGCTGTACTGCTGTCCTAAGTGCAGTCAGGGCATGGACTTGTTGTCGTAAGTGCAGCTATTGTTTTCTGTCCTTTGTTTTTCGACTGTATGTGTGTATTTATATAGTCTAAACCATATCATATCTTATCATATCTAATTACATCTGATTTGATAATTAAACTAGATTCAAATGAATTCAAATCTAATTTAACTAAATTCATATGATTTAATTAGATATAAATCCCATTTTCATTTCGCTTCTGCAAAGATAGAAAAATAAAGACATAGGTGCCTGCTGAGACTCGAATCCAAGACCTTGAATTAAATCCAACCTAAATATTTCGATACTTATCCATTGGGCTATTGGCCTGTACCTTAATATTCAGTACAATTAAACTATACTTAAACTATCCGATTCCTTAAAATAAAATTTTTTAACTAAATTAAAACTAAAACTAAAACTATTCGTTCCTAATATAAGTTATTTCCTAAAAATATACGAAATTTTTATAATTTTTCCTTTTCTTATTATTATTATTATTTTTTTGGTATCTTATTTATTTATTTATTTTTATTTTTTTATTCATTATTTTTTTGGTATTTTCATCATTTGTTAATTTATATATATTTTTTATTTTTTTATTAATTTGCATTTTTTTTGTTTTTTGAATTAGGACCCTTTTTGTAAAAATAAAACTCAGAAGTACAGAGGGGCAAAAATTAGGTGTCTACACATATTATCTACATAAACTTCGATTTCCTGATGCATCATGTCATGAAACGATGCAACCATAGCGCTAATAAGTTGCCCTAGCATTCTTTAATCCAAAAGGCATTATAAGATAACAAAACATTCCTTAAGTGTTAATGAAGATGGTTTTGATTTTATCTTATTTTGCCATCTTGATTTAATTATATCCTAAGAAACCATCCATAAATGAGAAAATATGATTTCCAGTTGTGTTGTCCACCAATACATCAATGTGTGGTAAAGGGAAATTATCTTTAAGCGTCACCTGGTTTAAATTACGAAAGTCCATACATACCCTAACATTTCCATTTTTCTTCAACACTGGCACCACATTGGTTACCCATTTGGGATAGTCCGACACTTCTATGAACCTAACTTCCAGTAATTTCTTTACTTTTTCTTTTATTTTAAGGAGTATGATGAGCTTAAATCACCTAAGCTTTTGCCTCTTCGATTTAATATCATCTTTTAGGCAACTTATGAACCACAATCGCTAAATCCAAATCGAGCATATCCTAATAGGACTAAGCAAATATATCTAAATATTCTGATAATAAACGTGAGAACTCCCGCTTCTCATTATCTGCCAAATTACCTCCAATTTTCAAGGTTCATGGATTCTTTTTTGTCCTCAAATTAGTCACAATTATCGGTTAATCAATGATCACTCTACTTTGTTCAAATTAGCTCCAACTCTCTTATATTTTGTTTGGGATCTCAATATCATCTTTGACATTTAACCCAACAGAGTCAAAGGTGATATTGGTACTTTTATCGTTTACAGACGTGAGATATCTATTATTTTCATCATTTTTATCGAATATGAAAGGAAAAGGAAAAGGTAAAAGGTAACAAGTAAATAACAAAGAAGAAGAATTGAAAGAATGAAAATTACTTTATTGAATGAATTCAAATCGTCTGAAAGAAAAGGCTTAACTAATCGAACTAACTATAAAATCAAATGCTTAAAATTGATTTAAACTACTTTTCTAAAGAGAGACCTATTAATAGGAATAGAAAACCAATTGCATAAGGAAACTAGGGTGCCAATATTTTTATCCTCATTTGGACTGATGCTACATTGTTGAGCTAAAGCCTTAGCTAAACTGGTTACTTCAGATTCTTGAACATACGCTGGTAATGGAAATATATGGCAGATGTTTGGAAAATCCATATGAGCATGGTACAACTGATCTCCTCTCTTCCTTTTGGTTTTAGCCTTCATTTGTTGGATTTCTTCTTCAGTAGGCTCATATCTAAGCCCGAATTTTCCAATCTGTTACTTAGGTTGTTCTGAGTCACCCCATGCCCCCTGTCTTTATTCTTCAATCATGTTAACCTCATAAAAAATCTATAACCCTGGTTCTTCCAATTCCTCACTCTTGATATATAGAATGGCTGTTTCTTTATAAATATCATAGTCTTATTCACCATGAATAATTACTAACTACCTATTGGCTATGGATTTCACCTTTTGATGTAAAGTAAATGGAATTGCCCTTACTGAGTGAATCCATGGCCTTCCCAATAGAAGATTGAATGTTCAAGGTATATCTAAGGCTTGAAATAAAACAATGAACATTTGTGGATGGATTTTGATCTGCAGCCTAGTTTCTTTAAATATCTCCCTCTTTGATCCATCAAAAGCCTTTATTGAAATTAATCTGGGCTTTATTTTAGTTAAAGCTACTCTAAGAAAATTTAGTGTCGTTAACAGACACTCATTCAGTGAAGAATTATTATCAACAAGTAGTTGAGCAACAATTCTCCTTACACACTTGACTGCTATAAAAAGGGATTTTGTGTATTGATCCCCTTCTTAGCCTAACTCATTAAGTGAGAATGAAATTTGATCCATTGCAAACACCGAGTTGACTACCAAATCCCAACTTTTCAATGGAAATGCCTTCAGGTACTTTAACATCTTTGAGTATGTTAATCAAGGCTTCCTAGTGAGTATCAGAAGACAATAGTAATTCCAACAAGGAGATTTAGGCTGGTACTTTGGTTAGTTAATCCATAATTTTGTACTTACTGGCTTTTACTATCTTCTTAGCAACATTCTGATCTTTCTTATCCGTATCCTTATGGATCTTTCGAGAAGCCTCTTCTATAGTAGTCTTTCTCTTGTCCTCCCCATTCTGGTCATAGAATCGTCTTGAGTGAGTAAGCCCTCCACCCATATGTAGTAAGGACCTGGTTCTTTGATTCACCATTTAGTAATCTAAAGGGGTTGCTTTGTAATTTTCTAGGGCTATCGAGACATTAAAAGCAATCTTCTTGGGTTACCTAATTCTTTAACCTTCTCATTTTTCCCGTAGTACTAAAATACCAAAGGTTTAGGCCCATCTCCAATCATCCCAACCATCTCAGCTATCCTCTTAGGTTCTGCAATAAACTTGTCTTCTTCCTCAAATTTAAAACCCTATCCAGTAGGTGGTTCGTCAACATATACTGCGGGTGAACCGACATAATTAACCAAGTACTTAAATTTTCCTGACGGCTCTCTTAAGGTATTAACCGTCGGATCTCCGGCTACATACCTTTTTCTAAGCTCCCTTTAAGTACATTTCTTTTATGGTTTTAGAAATGTTAGAGCCATAATGTCAACCTTCTTTATCTTCTCATCCTTTAACAATTGATATATTGCTGGTCTGGTTCAGGTCTTATCTCTGAGATTTATATTTTATAAGTGTCTAGCCTACGTTAGATTCCAAACTACCTTTTCAATAGTGATAAGGAGACTATCTAGATCAACTTTTGGTTTAGGCACTCCAACGATGATCATATTAATTGAGTGTGCATGACCTAGTAGAGGATTATTACCCACATTAGGAGTAGAGGTCTAAATGAAGTCCAATTGCACCAGCTTAGCATCAATGAGATCCTAGATCTTATATTTAAGTCTCCAGCACTGGTTCGTAAAATGACTCACTTGCCCCAAATGATAATCACAACAGAGCTCTAGGTTGTATTCCCTTGGTCTCTAATCGTCCCTCGGTCTCTAACCTTCCTTTAGTATTTCAAATGTTAAGAAATTCTCTTTTTCTTAATCATGCAAGAACCTGGCTTAGAGGAATGGGTATCCTGGTAAACTGTCTCCTTTGTGGGCAGTTATTCTAATATGAATTCAGTGGGGGATTAGAATCTCTTGACATGGTTACTAGTACTACAGGTTTGATAAGATTACTAGTATTGACAATGCTTACAGTAGCTTCTTTAGCCTTATTGGAGAATCTTGTGGAAGATGTCTTCTTCTCTACTACTTTAAGATTAGGAAGCCTTCCGGTAAAGACAGCTTCCTTAATTTGGTACCTTGAGGACATAATCTGTATAAAGTTAGAGGCAGGATGATGTACCAGATGTTGGTAGTACAGGCTTCCAAGAGTGTTAATAAAAGCAAAGGTCAAATCCTTTTTTGTTAAGGGAGGCGTCACCTTAATTGCTATGCCCCTCCATCTTTGAGCATACTCCTTAAAGCCCTCATTAGCTTTCTTTCGCAGATTATTCAAATCATATAAAGATGGGGCCACATCAATGTTGAACTTATACTAGTTATAGAAAGCTCGGGATAACTTATCTTACGTATCAATCTTGTTCAAGTCCAATTGGGCATACCAGGTTAAGGTGGGCTTGGTCAAGATATCATGAGAGGTTTGATCCATTACTTTATCATACTTAGTGTATTTTCCCATCTTTCTGATGTGCAGCCTGGTGTGGAGCTTCAAGTAGTTGGTCCCATCATATTTCTTGAACTCCAAAACTTTAAACTTTTTCAAGAAGTCATCATCTTCATATGCCGGCAAATTGATCATTCCCATCTGCTCAAGGCCATTAGCCATTTTGAGGGCTTTCATCTTCTCAGTTAATTTCTGCATAAACTTCATTTCCATCTCTTTATGTTTTTCTTCAATCTATTTTCTCTACATCTTAGCATTGGGGATTGACTCTACGTCTTCTAGTTTAAGGGGAAGGGTTGCAATTTAGGTTGACTTGAGATGCTTAGTGATCATTTAGAATTCCAATAGCTTGAGTGAGAGCCTAAATTTGTTCGACCATCTTGACCATGTTTTCTTCCAAGATTGCAACTTTTGGGTCAAGCTCCGTTTGATTGACATTTCCATTGTGTGAGCCCCACAATTAGTTACTCGGAATTCAGTTTGTAGAATTTATGGCAATTGAGTAAACTGTTTAATTCAATCCAAATTTTATGAGGAAGCTAGAAATATTAGTAAAATTGATCTCGTAAGTTCGAATTTAAGAAAATAAGTAATAAAATAAAAGAATATAAAATTTCCAAATTTTATATATATTATCCATTATTTATCGAAAATGCATTCTAATAACTAATGAATGGCTAGAGATAAATTATATACATACTAAAAATTATAAAATAATTTAAATAATATTTAAAAGTATTTATTTATACTATATATGTATACCATATATGTATTTACATATAGGTAGAAATATGCGTAATTACTTAAAATAGGTGAAATAAGCTAAAATAATATTAAATAATTAAAGAAAATGCATGAATAATTAAGGAAAAATCAAGAAAATTATGGAAATCTCCAGAAAGTGGTCATGGAAGCTTAGAAATGGAGAAATAAAATTAACCAATTAAAATGTAACAAATATAAAGTGATAAAAAGATAAGATAAGATAAAATAATTGTTTAATCAATTTAATACACTGTAATTTTCCTAGAGCTTTATAAATACCCAAAAAATTATAAAAACTCATTTGGACAGTTAGAAGAGTAGAAAGAATAGAGAGGGTTGAAATAAGAGAGTTATGGTTAGTTTCCAAAAGTTAGACAAAAATCCGTACAGTTAGAGCTTATAAAATCCCTAACCATACGAGCACCTGGAAGTGGACGGCCATCACCACCACATGGTAATGCCTAGGGTGGCTAACAAGGCCTTGGTGGCTGAAGTAACCAACTTCGGTAAGTTCCAATTTCTCCTTAATTTTGGTTAAATCATTAAAAATATAAAAAATGTTTTGAAAATTATAAAACTTGTTATTTCGAGATATTTTAGCATCTATATTTAAGGAAAAATTTTATTTTGATCAATTCGTGTCTAGAAAAATACTGTCCTTAAGAAATCATGCAAACCCAAACTTTGTTTGGGTTAAAAATAATGATTTTAAGAGTGTAGTTTTGAGTCCAAAATTTTTGTATAGACTACTTAAAGGTTATAGAACAATGTTATAAAGCCCTTTTTTAAAAATTAATTTTTAAAATTTTTAGATAATTTTTAGGCCTTAAAATGATACATAAAATGGGTAATTTAGGACTAATTAGGTAATTAAATAGATAATTATTGATTTAGTGCATAATTATATGTTTTAGGATGTTGAAATATAAGGAAGTATGATATTTGTAACGTTTAAGGTGTTAGATGTAATTATTAAGGTATTATATAGTATATATGTAATATGTAAAAATAGTATATTTTAAGTTAATTTTGTAAATTAGGGTATTAAGTGTAAAATCTAATTTGGGATGAATTTGGATATTTTGAGATGTTAATTAATGTTAGGAGATGATATTTGTAGTAATAGAAATATTATATGTATATTATATACATAATAGGTAATAACACATAATATGCAAAAATTGGAAATATAATAAATTAAAAATGTTAGAATAAAAATTGATATTATACTTATAATATAAATATATATAAAATCTATTAGGAGACTAAATTTAAGTAATTTTATAAAAAATGTAAAATTTTTTCACATCAAGAATAAGTTCGGTGTACTAATAAGGATTTAAGTGTACCGAGTAAAATGGAATGCTGATTTCAAACTAAAAGTGATAATTGGGATACTCGAGCCTAATGTGATGAATTTCACATTTGTGTTCGAATCGTATTTTTAAGCTTTACATATAATATCCTTAATTAGAATCGCTTTAGAACCTAAATCAAAACCAGATTCGGAAACCAAACCCTAAACTAAACTAGGATGAATTAATAATAACTATTATGTCTATGGAAAAAATTAGGTTAAATCATAACCTAGATTATATATACATATACATATCATTAAGATATAAATACTAAAAAGGCATTTATATTATATATTACAGGATACATGAAGACTAGTCGATCTGCGGTTGGTTAAATGAGTGACCAAGGATACCAGGTAAGTTGGGATTAACACATGTGCTTATTTTGAGCTGTTGATATGATTACTGATTTGTTGCTTGGCTTGTATTGTATAATTTGTATGAAATGATTGATTATCCTAAACTGGACCTAATCAAATATATGACCTTTAAACATAAATTAGACCTGCATAACAACCCATTAAGAGAAACTTAAGATTTTCGATCCAAATATCAACCCCTTCGAAAGGGATAGCGCTAGATAACATAATTAATCCCTTCTTCATCCTTGATCGAACTAAGTAATAAGTAAGGAGGTCGTGATAAGGGTGAAGTCAATGGTTTGAAGGTAGTCAAGAGAAGAGTGATGTCTCCATTTTATAAGCTTGAGTTTGGTTGTGAGTTGTTGCATTAATGAAAACTCCTTTTAACCTAGATTAGAGAAGGTGCAATTTTTCTAATCTCACGACGTACCAAATAACGTTGTACGATGGCATTCATTTGAACATGCATTGCATTTAATAATTTGGTTAATAACTCTGTTTGTGATTGCTGTATGGTTTTAAGTCTCCGTCCTAACTTATTGTGCTGTGGTTGCTCATATCCCTATAGATATTGTTGTAAGTGCTAATATAGAAGCGACTTATATTTACCCTAAAGCTAGAAACTGCTGAATCCTGAGGAGCAATTATACTTTTAAGTTTAGATTTTATCTTTACAGTTTTTAGTATTAATTTATGTATTATTCAAGTAGGTTATGTTTAGGCTATTAAATCTTGTAATATACTTAGAATATCTTAGATTAACTAAGTATTCTTTATAATTTCATAAGTAAATAACATGTTTATTTATTATCTATTTACTTTAAAGCGAGTTAGTCATAGATGCCTTATATAAATCAAGTTTGAGATAGTGATTGTAAGGCCAATTTTTATCTTAGAATGGTTTGTACAGTGAAACTGTTATGACTTTACCGCTTTGGGATGTGAAACATTGTCGTAAGTTGACACTCTTGCATTGGAATGAGTGAATATCAGGCTCCTAATAGAGTTTGCTCGTTTAGGCGCTATCTTCAAAATCTTACAAAGACCTAAGTTTAGACACTTTTGTCAATTAAATTTTTTGTTTTTTTGTTTTTAATTTTTCTTTCTATTTTAAAGACATCTATTAAAAAAAAGAAAGAAAGAATGAGTAAAAGACTATGCAACCAATAATGACTTTATTAAATAAAGCAGCAAATTTATTAATAATCATAGAATCGAGCTTAAACAATGGAAAAAAAAAAAATCTTAACTGATCTTCCTAAAAAGATAAAAAGAAAAAAAAATTGAATCCTATATCTATAAAAGCCGGTGGGTTTAGCTAGGACGGGCTTCATCAACTTCTCTCATAAGTCTTCAAACTGTAACGTCTCTTTCTGGAATCTTACCCCTCAAGAACTGGTTTTCTTCCAGCAACCTCTCATTCTCCATTTTTAATTCTTCAATGATCCTTTTGCATTCTTGGAATTAGGCTTCAACTCTGGCTCATATAGTGTCTTGATAGGTGAAAGGTGTTTTGGCTCTAGCTTTGGCTCATGTCTGAATATGTCTAGAGCTTCATCCTAAATCTTTCGAGTGTTCTTCAGCTGATCATAGATAAATTGCTTAGTAGCCCAATATTCCTCGATTTTGCCCCTCAAAGTTCCCACATTTACTATCTTCTTGACTTCCCTTCATTCCCATAACTTCACTAGTTTTGCTTGTCATTGAATCATGGTAGTGATAGGTAAGCAAGGATCTTGATAACTTAATGTGACATTTTCTAGGGAATCCTTATATGCTATATCTTGAAGCAAACCCAGCAATTTGGTGACACAAGTTGAGAAATACCCTATATAGCTTGTAATGCCAATGAGAGGGACCCCTGCATAATTGATATACCTTAGGATAGCTCGAGTGTGGTTACTCCACCTAGCTATCCACATAAAATCCCCTGGCTACATCTTGCTTATGATAGTTACCCATCCTTTAAACTAAGCTTCTTTTGGTACCTTGAGGTGATAAGTAAAGTCGTCGATCAAATTCATATACTTAGTTAAGGATGCTCTAAGAAGGTTTCCTTTCATATCCTTATATGTGACTAAGAAACCATATAATAAGGATTATAGGGTTAGCCATGAAGTACCTATACTCTTGTTTCCTTAAATGGGCGAATGTCTTGAATTGCTTTGCTAATAATGCTAGTATATAGGATTTACCAACCAAAAATTGAGTTACTAGCTCGACCACCCTATAATAGACTTGACCATATCTAAAGGGGAATAACACTATCCTGAATACTGGCACGATAAAGGCGTTTACTCACTTTTTAGCCCATGATTCATATCCCCCACAAAAGATCCGACTATATTTCTGGTAAGCGTCTGGGCTCAAAAACCACTTTACTAACCTTAAGATGTTGAAGCATTTCTTGCCCCCTGATGATAAGAAAGGTGCCAAGGTTGCCTTTTGGACATCCAGTAAAGTTATGAAGGCTTTCTCTGGCTGGATTCTAAGATTTGGAATCGCTATTCCTACTTCGAGAGGTCGAGCACTAGTAGTTGAGAGTACTTTTCTAAAGTGGGTGTTAGCATATGTAGGCTGAACTTAAAAGCCAAGGATTCTGGATCCTAATAATAGATTAGGGCTTGAATTAGTGACTAATGAAGCTGGATTTGCTTGAGGGATATGATTGGACAATCTTCTTGCGAATGCAATCTTTCTTGATGGGGCGGAAGTTGATTCAACTAATTCTTCAATATACCTTCAAGGAAAGAGTACTTATCAAGGTAGACCTCATGGATGGGTTTAGGAATGACACTACCCTGGCTTTGCATGTCTATATTACATAAAACATGAAATAACACAATTATTTACAACAAAACTACTAAATTTACAACAAGGCTATATATGATATTAATAATCTTGTAGCTTCTTTAAGTTTTTTAAATTACGTAACTTTTTACTCACTAGGAGACAATATAAAACACACACACACACACACACACACATAATATAGAAAATGAAAATAGTCGCATGGAAACAAGCATTAGTATAGAAAAAATAAATATATAAAAAAAATTAAATATATTATGCTATACACACATGTATGAAAATAAGGACTGGTTATTAATAAATTATAGGAATTATTATGAACCCATGATCAAGAACATACTTATGTATAAGTGAATTTTTTTTTTAAATGAGACTTACGGACACTTATATATAAAGGTATTGATTATTTTAATTTCCCTTTTTTATTGAAAAAGAAAGCCTAACAGATTATGGAATATAATAATTAAAATTTTCCTATAATTTAAAAATGACCAACTCCTTTTTTTAAAATAATGATGTAGGAGAGTAAAGTCTATGGGTATCGGGTTTTATAGCCTTAGGCATTTCTGGAGAAAAAACTTAGTGGGCTACATTAAAACATGAGTGGGTTCGGCTATCATTACTAGGCGATGGTAAAGACCCCAATGACCTTAAGCTTATATAATGGCGGTTCGTCCTAGGTTCTTAAGGTGGCTTAGGTTCAATTACATCAAAGCACACAAATGATTTTTTCTAAAAAATAAAGACCCCCTTAAATCCCCATTAAAAGGGCCCATTAGGCTGGGCTTTTCCTAAAGGCCTGCATTACTAAAACTTAGTTAGTACAACTATATTACAGTATGTATATAGAAAAAGCCCAATAATTTTTTTTTTCTTTTACATGGCTAACCTACTAAGGTTCTCAGTGGAGTCATTAATTTTATCGAGTCTTATTTCGGTTTTCCTTAATTTAACATATATTAAGCTTAACCCGCTCAATATAAGTTACTTGACATAAAACTAAGAAAAAACATTTTTCTTTAAAAATATTTAGCAAAAAAAAGTTTTAAAAATAATTGGAGTTGTGAACTAGTTAAAACTAGTAAAAAGTCAAATTATGGCAACCCTAATTTAGCCACTAGTTTATAACTATTCTAAAAAATAATTTTTAGAAAATTTAAACAAAAAATCTGAATTTAGGGACTAACTTATTAAGACCAAGTCACCATATAAAACTTAAAAAAACTAACTAATGAGCCTTTATTTTTATAATTTTTCTAAAAATGCCAAAATATGTAAAGATATACAAAAAATACAATTAAAATGAATTTTTAATGATTTTCATTACGAATTTAAAAAAAAAATAAACGAAAATTTTTGTATTTTTTTTATGATTCCTTAGAAGGTGCCTACATAACCATTACTCGAAATCAAGCAAATATAGTTCTGATTTTTTTAAAAAGATTTAGTGGATTTATTTTTTTAACTTAAAAATCGAGTCAGATTTACATTATTTAACAATTTATTATTATTTTAAAAAAACCTAAAAAATCTAACTTCATGAATCTATTAGGAAAAAAAAAAACCTAACTAACTAAATCTTTTTTAAAAAATTCCAATTAAGATTTTTATTTTAATTTTAAAAAATCACTACATGCAAAAAAAAAAAAAAAAAAATTTCTAAAACCCTAAATGCAAGATTTATACGAATATATTAAGACATGCAATTCAAATATATATCTTCATTAAAGATATGAATCTCGGAAAAAATATGTATCTATATGTAATTTTTATGAAAAAGATGCAATTTTTGAAAAAGATGTGATTTATGAAAAAGAATCCAATTTATCTAAAAAGAATGCAATTTTAATAGGATCTACTTCATTAAAGAAAACTAATATTAAAAGCTTACACTAAAAGACTAACTTGAGTTAGTAAAATAACACAATTAATTAAATAATTCAACTAATTATATATAATAATAAAAAAATCAATTACTCAGATGAGTTGGATCAAAAAGAAGAGAGAGCGAAAAGAAAACCACATGTGGGTCACGTTGAATTGCTGTTTTTCGGGTTACTACCAATCGCATGCCATTGATCATGTAAGATTGTGCACCGTTGTTCGTGTAAGTGTTGTGTAGGAGTGCTATGCATGAGTATTGACTAGAGTGTGTATGCATGAGTGTTGTGTAGAGTGTTATATGCGTGAGTGTTGTGTGGGAGTGTGTATGTGTGTGTATATGTTAATTGTATGTATTGTAGGTTGGACGTAAATGGGAATTGTATGTAAGATTGTATGCTAACCAATGTGTACTTAGGATTGTGTGCCATGGGATGTGTATTGTGTGTGTGTGGACTATTTGGATGTGTTACTATGTGTTCTAACCAGTGTGCGTGAATTGCGTTACATTAGATTGGTTTGGTGGTTATGGAACGTAGATTGGTTTGGTATGTGGCTTATGTGGTGTGAAAAAAAAAATAAAAAGAAACTTAAAAATTTTATAGCCAAAAAGTCCTATTTATAAACCACGAACTTAAATTTTTCAAACCTTTTGTTGTGAATATTCAGTCTTAACAAATCTAATCTTTATAGAATACAATGATACTTACTTTAGATTTGTTGGTTTCCCAAATAATTCACTCAAGATTTAATCTAATCTACTCTCAAGATTAAGTTTCTAAAAACTTCACATTCTATTTAGGCTTTCTATTTTGGACCCGACTTAGTCTAACTTGTTTTAAATTGACTACTATCTTTTAATATAGCTGAAAATACATAAATGCTAACCCATTTAATAAATCTTGAGTCTATTTTAATTAGCCTAATATAAATTGGATAGAGATTCACTTTATATTTCACTAGAATATTTAAAAAATATTTTTTTGAATAAAATTCAATTATTTAGAGACTCGAATTTATTAAATTGCACATATATCTTCAACTATTGTCTAATCCAACCCTAAATTGAATGACTAATTGACTTAACTAGGGCACTTTATAAAATTTTGTTTTTTTTCAATTTTTTTTCATCTTTTATTTCTTAATTTTTCAAAAAAAATATTTTTTTATACCTAGCCTAAAAAAATAAAAAAACTCCTAAAATAAAGAGTAGCAAAAATGGAGTGTCTTCAAGGACCCAATACTACAAATGTCTATGGTTGAGATGGCAAAGAAGTAGCTCCAGTATTACAGAGAAATTCCCTCCATCTACCTTATTCTACTATTTTAAACTCTCAAAGTAGAATAAAAGTTCTTCATGACTACTTGAAAATGTAGATTATTGATAACATTTCTGATATGCAAAATGTATATTATGTAAGTGTAGCAAACGGGCTTCGTTAAGCAACAGACAAAATGAACGCATTGTTCTAGCATTTCTCCTATACATATAATGGGGAAGTTATGGTCAATCCATTGCTTTTGATAGGATTCAAGGCACCAACCTAACCAAATGCTAAGTTTTGGGCTATATTGAAGACCTGTTCATGAGCTTCTCATGCATGGAAGACCTATTTATTAGTTCTACCAATGTTGGAAGGTCTACTCTGCTTTATTTAGCCAAGTTTGGTTTAGTCTACTCTACTCTGCTAATTTTGTTTAGTCCACTTTTCTAGTCTAGTTTGGTTTGCTCTTTAAGTTGGCTAGAATTTCAGGTTTACTTAGATTAGGTCTTTAAGGTCTCCAATAGCTCATCAACTCAACTCGTCTACTCATCAACCTAGCTCATCACTTGAATAGTTCATTTGACTATTTATTTTTAGTTATGTTATTTAGACTTTCTATTTCTTATATTACTCCTAAATTGCTCTCATGTTTATTTTGTATTTATGGGCATGCCACTAAGGCATCCTTTTAATACCTTTATCTATAAGTTTACCATTATGTATAAACGAAACACATGTACGGGATTTTAAATAGATTTTTACACATTAATGAAAAACCTTTGAATCTTTTCTCTTGAAAAGTTCTCTCTTACTATATCTTATCAATCCATGTACTAAGGACTGTGACGAGCAACTCTAGTTATCTCTCTATACGTCATATCAAAGTAATGATTAGGCCGTATAAAATTTAGTTAGTGCATCATATTTAGCTGGGTAACTTACAGATTCACTAAAACCCTCACTAAACCTATTCTATTTTTGTTCCTTCAGTAGAATTAAACCTACCCTTACGACCGACCTTATCTACTCTTGGCTTAGTTCGTATCATTTTGATATTAAAGCTTAAGGTTTTGCGTAGGGCTGAGGGTTTTTGGGTACGTATCATTTTGTTTTGCA
Organism: Lumnitzera littorea; assembly: GCA_024138015.1. Lineage (NCBI taxonomy): Eukaryota > Viridiplantae > Streptophyta > Magnoliopsida > Myrtales > Combretaceae > Lumnitzera > Lumnitzera littorea. Next base: position 144,599,443 of record JAMXBB010000001.1, read on the forward strand.
TTTGAGAGATATTGCTGGTTTGTTGATTTAAGTCATGTCACCAAGGATTTATTAATTAGAGATTCGTAATTTGGGTATGCAAATATGTTAGGATACTTTACCTATTGGTTCACTTGTTATATCCTTTAGCATGGTTATTGAGAATTTAGGGTTGAAGTTCCTTTTGAAGAAGTAGTAGATTTGATATTAAGTATACTATATTAAAAAAAGGGAAGGAAATAGAAGGAAATTGGTGGTGTAGGTTATATTAGCTGTACACATTTCGGGGGTTTGAAATTAGGGATGAAAAGCTTCTAGAGATTATAAAGGTTTCAAATTAGGTACTTAAATTGAGAAGCGGGTGTTCAATTTCTTTATAGTAGTTGTTCCAATTTATGATATAAGAAGTTAAATTCGGTTAGAGAGGCACTCAATGAGACTCATTTGTGTTGTTGCGATAGTAATGAGAGGAGCATTTTGCGATTGCTTGAATTGAGACCTAAGAGTTTTTGATGTTATTCTATAGTGTTTGGTAGTTGTTAGCTGCATTTGGTTGAGTGTCCAAGTGTAGCTAGTGTTCCATTGTGAAGTGTTGTGAGTGCTTTAATTGTTTATGGGTCATCCGGTTGTGTGGAGTAGTGGGCTTTGTTGTCACAGTTGCAACAGGCACTAGTTGCAATAGTCGTTGTGACTTGTGTATAGGTGACTTTGTGTACTATGCGATGAGAGGGTGCTTTGGTGTTCTTATAGGAATCAATCCCTTAAATCAATCATAAAAAGCCGAGCTAGAGGACTTCAAGGGCTTACACGGAAAATACTAACTCTAAGCTATAGCTGAGACTGGGACTCTTATCCCGATCCGATCTCTTGCCAACCTGTCTCTCAGATCCTCAAATATGTCCAACATGTTCTTACCCAACAGCGAAGTCCTAATCCAAAAGATAGCTTAGAATTAGTCAAGCTGAGCTACTAACTTGACCCTTTGGTGTCCAACTTCAAGACAGCTAACATTTTGCTAGGCTGATTGGCTTCCAACCTGATCCAGATTAGGTCAACCCTTGACTGTAACTCATTCCTGCTTTCGCCTACGTTATATCATATCCCAGATGTCCAGCCACTAAGTGACACGTGTCTTTTGACACAATGTTCTAGAATGATTCTTTTTTTTTTTTTTTCTGTATTGTATTTTCTTTGTCTCTTTTACACCTTTTAGCATGTCTTATGTAACTCAATGTAAAATACCCTTTTGTCTTTTTATACATATAAAGCAACCTTAGTAAATGAGTATATAAACCCCCATTTTCCTTATACGTGGAAATATTTCAACTTTCAAGATAGAGTTATTCATTTGAGTAACCTTAGTATTATTGTTATCTTTTAACTCTTATCTATTCCTTTTAATAAGGAGTAGTAGCAAGTGATCTTTTAGTTCAGACTGATATGTCATATCCAGCGAATCATAAGCCGTATAAGATCGAGTGGTGAATTATATTTATTCGGTTGTTGCCTAGGTTTTGCTAGTTTTCTTTTCTATCTCCTTTTCAATTCATTTGTTGTGATACTTCTCCATGTGTATAACTTCAGAAACACATCATGTTCATACCAAAGCTTTGCATATACTATTGCTATGCAAGTAGTGAGCTGCGGTAGTGTATTCGTTGACTGCAGTAGATCGGTTATTTCAATTTAGTATGGACTGTTGGTCCATTTGGTTACAATAGCGGCAAGCAATGAACACAATTGTGTTTGTGGGTTTATACAGCTATCTTGGGGATTAGAGTAGTGGTTGGTGCTATTATGTGTGGTTTCAAAATAAAAAATTGCAAATGCGTGGTGTAAAGTTGTAGCCATAAATCGTATGTACTGCTTAGAAGGTGATAGCGAGTGGTGGTCGACGTGTTGTGTCCTTCTCAAACTCAAGCGTGTGTGCTAACTGGAATTGGGCGTGTATCGAGCTTTGGAAGTGTCGGATTTGTTCTGCTCGGTTTGCGTGTCTCTATTGGTCGAAAACTGTAGTTGGAGTTTGTGAACTATGTCGAACTAAAGTTGTCTGACTGGTAAACTTGTGTCCGAGCTACTGTTGATAGGTGTGTAGCATCGTGCTGTCCATTCTTCAAGTATTTGCTGAACTTAGATGTGTAGGAGTTCATTTCCGAGCTGATAAATCGTTGTGTGTTAGTACCGACGTGTTTTACCTTGCCTAGCTTAATTGTAATTGACTACCTGAACTGTCAAATATTCGGACTTGTACCATGCTATGGTGTCGAAGTTTGCTACTGTAACAAGCTGCTGCGTGTGACAGAAATTACCGAGCTGTATCTTGAATTGTGCCATACTGAACTTCTTCAATTGCTGAGCTTGCATGTCCGAGCTGAGGTGAATTGTCTCTGAGCTAAATTGAGGAGTTGTCCGAGCTCCGAGCTATTTCAATCTGAAGAGCCAAGCTGAGGAAACTTAATAGCCAAGCTAATTCAAGTGTTGTTGAACTTGTGTTGAGTTGCTTGAAGTGTAGAACTAAACTGTCCACTTGAAGTCCATGCCATTTTTTTACGTGTTTATCTAAGCTAATTCAATTAGCTACTTTGAAAAATACCAAGCTGTCCTTGTTGCGTGCTATCGGGTGTTAAACCAAACCGACTCAAGTCCGAGCTGTAGAATTATCGTATCCGAGCTGCTGTGTAAAACTAGCAAAGCTATCATAGATCCATAGCGTAGGAGGCTGAGCTGTTGCCTTAACATTTCAAGTTGTTGCCGAGCTGAATTGAGTGTACGAGTCCAAGCTACCAAGTTAGGGTGCACGTTTCAAACAAAATTTCCGAGCAGAGTTGGGGGATCCGAGTTACTTTACACTTGCATATCCAAGTTGTTGAAAACTTTTAACGAGTTGCTACATCCGAATTGCTGAGCTGAAACTGAAAAAGCAGGCGAGTTGCTGTATCGAGGTATAGCTGAGCTAAGCTATTTCAAAAGTGTTTACGTGCCGAGTTGAAGTATGTGTATTCATTTGCTAAGCTAAATAAAAGTGTCTGAGCAACAATATCATGAATTGTTGCCATGTCGTGTGTGTATGTGGAGCTGTCCCTTGTTCCTATTGATCGCTAAACAATACATGTTCGAGATGCTCTAAGCTATCTACTATCGAGTGAGCTGAGCTACTTTGAATACGTAAACCAAGTACCGAGTTGATCTGTTCAACCCTTGCTGAGCCTTTTATGAAAATTGCCGAGCTACTGAAGCCGAAACATTGTCAAGCTCCTTTAGACTTGAAGAGTAAAACATGTTATCCTGATCATTAACTTGCTAAGCTGCTAATATTGTGTTCGAACTATCCTAGTTGCCGAACCAATTGATTATCAAATCGAAGTATTTTGAAGCACCAAATTGCTACTTCCATGTGAAGGACCGAACTGAAGTATTTGACGTGTTCAGATGTCACTTGCACGTGCACTACCGTGTGTCTGTCGAATTGATAACCCAAGCAACCAAGCTACAATTATGTCACCAAGCTGATTTCCTGTGAAAGCTGAACATCATTGCTAGAATAGAAGTTTAATCATGGCTTATAGAGCTATACATGATCGTGGACATGGTAATGAAAACATAATTTTTCAAATACCTAAATTTGATGGGTATGAATCTCCAGAAGAATATTTGCATTGGGAACTTCGGGTTAATCAAGTTTTTCAAAATTATTTTTATCTAGAGCATAAAAAGTCAAATGCTATAAAGAATTCGACAATTGGCTTTGGAGCTACTTAGTGGAAAAGAATAATAAATTAAAGAATTGAGAGATGAAACATTGAGATCATTACATGAAAAGAGACAAGACGTTTGATGTGAAGAAAATTCATACCTTGAGATCATTAAGACAAATTGTATGAAAGAAAATCCACTTATGAAGCTAAACTCTCTAGAGTATAGGAACAATTAGAGATTATACTTACTAAGCTCAAAGGGATTAGAAAAGAAGTGAGGCAACAAAGGAACACTTAATTAGAGAATATTAAAGAGAAGGAAATTGGAGGAAAAGAAGTAAGAGTTAAGGATGAGGAGGAGGTTGATGAGGAAGGACAAGTTGAGTTACAACTAGACTCCCATGTTCCTAAAGTGATTCCATTGCCAATGACACTAAAAGTTATTGATGACCACAAATGGGAGGAGAAAAGATTGAGCTATGAGGAAGTGGAAGAGGTGATAGTAATTGAGGATGTTGGAAGGCCAACATTAGAAGTGCATGAAGCTTTAAAGCTACTTAGGGTAGAAGAGCAGCTTAAGGTCTTACATGTTCAGGTTTCTCGAGCTCATGACATGATGTTTGAGCCAAATGTTGTGTTGTTCCCCTTGAATGATAGTTAGGGATGCCTTAGTGAAGTTAAGTGGATAATGATGAATAGAAGGAAGGATACTTGAGGAAGAGTTTGATTGATTGGGCTCATGATGAATGAAAGGAGCATTAGCTGATGATTACATTAGTAGAGGAGCCTGAATACTTTTCTATGTTTATATTTCATTTTTAGAAGTTGGTATTTGATCTTGGTGGGATTTGGAGTCGCCAATTATCAAGTTTTTAGTTGAAACTTCTTTAAAGGAGAGGGGATGATAGGATTCAGGGTATCGACCCAACCAATTGCCAAGTTTCGAGCTATATTAAAGACCTGTTCGTAAGCTCCTCATGCATACTCCTCATGCATAGAAGACCTATTTATGAGCTTTACCAATGTTCAAAGGTCTACTCCGTTCAGCAGGTCTACTTTGCTTTGTTGGTTTAGTTTAGTCTGCTTTGCTGGTCTAAATTGGTTTACTCTGCTGGTCTAAACTACTTTGCTCTGCTTTACTCTTTTGGTCAATTAGAATTTTAGGTTCACCCAAATTAAGTCTTCAAGTTCTCCAATAGTTCATCAACCCAGCTTATGTACTCATCACCCGAAGAGCTCATTTGACTATTTATTTTTAGTTGTGTTATTTGGACTTCTTATTTCTTATATTATTCCCAAAATTACCCTCATGTTTATTTTGTATTTACGAGAATACCATTAGGGCATCCTTTTAATGCTTTCATTTACAATTTTGCCACTATGTATAAATTGAACATACATATAAGATTTTAAACAGATTTTTGCACATTAATAAAAAACCTTTTGAGTCTTTTCTTTAAAAAGCTTTCTCTTACTGGCTCTTATCAATCCCTTTAGCAAGAATTATGGTGAGCAACCATAGTTATCTCTTTATGTGTCATATTAAGCGATGATTAGGCCTTGTATGATTTAGTTGGTGTGTCATATCCAGCTAAATATCTCACAAATTCGCTAAAACCCTCAATAAACTCATTCTATTTTCATTCCTTAGGTAAGATCAGACCCACCCCTACAACCAGCCTTGTTTGCTCTTGGCTTGGTTCGTATTAGCCTCCCCCAACAACAAGTAATTACTCCTTTGTGAGGGAAAAGCTGCTAGCACAAAAGTTAAAGTGCCATAGGTCTTTTTGGACAATAGACAGAGCTAAAACAATATCTCAATACTGACTTTGAGTTTCTTGATAATATCAAGTAGTGGAAATTGCATAGAAAAACATATTCTATCCTCTCTTGCATAACTCGACATGTTCTTGTCGCCCCAGCTTCAACAGTTGTTACGCTCCGAAGCGACAGAGTCATAACAGTTCCACTATGCAAACCATTTTACAATAGGCGCTAACCTTATAGCTATTATCTTAGACCTGATTTACATAAGGTATCTACAACTAATTTACTTTGAAGTAAATAGTTCACATATTAAATAGGTTATTTATCTAAGAAAGTATGAAAAATATATACTAGAATTTAAATATTACAATGATTTCATAGCATAATCTTACCTAAGTAATACCTTATACGATAATTAAAGATTCTAAATTAAGAACTAAAACCTTAGAAATGTATTTTTTTTTTTAGTTTTTGTTTCCTCACTCCCTAAGATCTAGTAGTAGCTAGCTTCAGGATAATTATATAACCGTTTCTTAGCTAATACATGTAACAACATCTATAGAGATGTAAGCAACCAACCGCTCGGTAAGTTGACATAGAGACTTAAAACTATACATTAAGCATAAATAAGGTTATCAACCAATTATTTTAATGCAACGCGATAATTAAATGCCATCGTATGTCGTTATCTAATCCGTTGTGTGATTAGAGAAATTACACTCACTTTAATTTGGGTTGAGGACTTTAGTGCACATTTCAACAGCTCATGACCAAACCCAAACTTATGCAATGGAGATGCTTGTCTTCTTATGACTACTTTCGAACCACTACCTTCATCTTTATTGTGATCTCCTCTTTTGTCACTTAGTTAGATTAAGGATAAAAAAGGAACCAATTATGCTATTTAGTGTTATTCCTTTCAAATGGATCAGTATTTGGTCAGAAAACCTTAAACATTTCCCCTAATGGGTTGTTGTGTAGGTTCGATTTAAAATTACAGGTCACATATTTAATTAAGTCTAGTTAAGGTGATTGGTTCATATAATGAAATACAAAACAATTGCAAACTAAGACAGTAAACTAATAGTATACAATACATTTAAGAACATATATACACAAACATGTGCACAATGAAGCTACCTACTGGTACAACCAAGTATAACTTTAGGCCTTTGAGTATTATGAAACTGTACTCTAAAATATAGTTATGTATTGATCCTAAACTTACCTGGACTTCCTACTTGCTTGCTTAAGGTACGACTTACCTAGACTTCCTGCTTACTTGCTCAAGGTACAACTCGCAGTAGATAATTATTAATAATCCCTATAATACAAATGTTTAAGTTCTCATATAATTATCATGAATAGATTTTATTGTGTAATTTAGATAATTATTATCTTTAGTTTAAGGTCTTATTATATTTAGTTATTTAGGTCTAGGTCTTTAGGGATTACCCCTCTTATTTAGCCAAGTTATGAATTTCTTTCTTATCCCAATTCTGATTTAGCATCTGAATTAAGTTTTAGTTTAGCTTTTGATTATCTTTCATTTATAAGTCTTATAAATGCCTTATAACCTTTTTCTTATGGTTTATTCTAGTGAATATAACCTTTGGTGTAGGTTTTTGACTTATTCTCTAATTTACTTATATTAGCCTTAGTTTTGAATTTGCTTTTGAATTAGATTCTGATTCAAAATTGTCTACATTTAATATAGCCACTCATACATATGTGTGTGTACATATATATATATATAAGCTTTAAATAATTATTTTTTAGTTTAAAATTATAATTTTACTCAATTATTCAAGTTTTATATTTCCTATAATTAAGCTAATTCTAAACTAGTTTTTATTCGATTTCTAAATTAGTTTTTGAATTAAGTTTTGTTTTAGTTTCTGATTATTGTTTTTATTTGTAAACCTTAAGAATTCCTCTCAAACCAATATGTGAAATTCATCTAACTATATTTAAGTATCTTAAATCTTCGTTTTAACTCATAACTAATATTTTTGTTGACATAATATACCATATTCCTAATTTAACTACTGAATTTACTTTCGATGTGAGAATAATCTACATTTTTTTTATAATTACCTAAATATTCATTCCATGTCAGATTTATTTAATATCATCATTATTATTATAACATTATCAATTTTGACCTAATATTTTCTATCTATTTAATTCATATATATACATATTATGTATTATTACATAATCTACACTTATATCACTTATCTAACATTTCTAACACTACAAATATCATTCTTCTTCACCCAATAACATACTAAGATATCTAATTATATCCTAAGTCAAAATTTATATCTAATTAACCCTAAATCACAAAATTAACTTAAATATACCCTTTTATCTATTATTTATTTATACATATTTACTACATAATACATATAATACTTACATCTAACACCTCAAAAATTGCAAATATCATCCTACATCGGTAAATAATATCCTAAGATACTTAATTACATGGTAAATCGGTATTTATACCAAATTAATATTAAATCACTAAATTAAGCCCATAAATGTCTTTTATGCATAATTTTAGGCTTGAAAACTAAGTAAAATTTAAAAAAATTAATTTCTAAAAAATCTCTTTATGGCATTATCATGAATACTTTAAATAGTCTACACAAAAATTTTGAATTCAAAACTATACTATTTAGGTCATTTAAATCAAAATCGAAAACTAATTCGGATTTAGTAATTTCATAAGAGCGATATATTTCAAGACCTAATTTTAACTAAACAATATTTTTTTCCTAAAAACTACATACAAAAACATCTTATAATACTAAATTTATAATTTTTCATAATTATTTGATATTTTTAATAAATAAAACAAAATTTAAAGGAAAATCAAAACTCATAAGTATTGCCAGCTTTAGCCACCTAACCCTTGTGAACCGATTTAGACACTACCTCCACCGTCCATTAGTGGCGGCTGTTCTCTTCTAGGTGGTTGTCGAACATACGTTCCCTTTATAAGCTCTAATTATATGCCAATTTGTTATTTTTTTTGTAAAGATGCCCTCTACTCTCTTCTTAAGCTCTCTTTAAATTTTCTAGACTTCTAACTAAGTAAATTGAATTCCAAACAATCTTCCTCTAATTTATAAAGCTATTTAGAAGAGTTAAAGAATTAATTTATGCCATTTGTCCTTTATCTTTTCTTCTTTTTGTTTTCTATTTAGCTAATTTTTATTGTTTAATTTTATTTCTTCACTTCTTAGCATGTCACACCTCAATTCTAGACATTTCTTCATTTTTTTCATGATTTTCTTTATTTTTATGAATTTTTCATTAATTATTTAGTATTATTTTAGTATATTCTATATATTTTAAGTAATTTCGTGTTTTTTTACCTATGTGTAAATACATATATGGTACAAATTAATACTTATAAATATTATTTAAGTTATTTTATGATTTTTAATATGTATATAATTTATGTCTATCGATTCGTTGATTGTTAAAACTCATTTTATATGTTTTTGATAAATAATAAGTAATATACTTATAACTCAATATTATAATATTTAATTATTTATTTTTCTAAATTCAAACTCATGTGATCACTTTTACTAATATTCATAATTTCGTCATAAAATTTAGGTTCGATTGAACAACTTACTCAATTATCTAAATTTTACGTACTAAACCCTAAACACCTAGTTGTAGAGCTTGCAATAATGGCAATAGAACATGTATTTAGTACCATTGGGCTCATCCTTGATAATTGTCGAGTCTCGTTGAGCCCCATCAACATAGAAGCTAAAGCTTGTAATGAAGATTAATGGAAAACGACCAATAGAGAATAAGAGTTAATGGGCACTTCCACGAAGAAAGACGAATATTTCAATGACTTCAACTTATCAGGAGGAAGTCGCGAATCAACTCCAAAACGAAGCAACCTTCGACGTGATAATGATTAGCACTTGCAATTTTTCTTATTTCTATTTTACGTATTCAATACTTAGACTAGATGCTTTTTTAAAAAAAAAAAAAATCTTAATGGGTATTTTTTCAAATTTAGGAGTTAGTGACATATGCTATATTTTGGAAATTAAAAGTATTGGAATAAAAGTTAGTTTATATTATAGGACTTTTAAAAAAATTTTGAAATGACTAATCACGTAAATATGATGGTTTTCTCTAATATAAAAAATGACTAACACACTAAATTTAACAATAATTTAAAAATATTTTAGAACTACAATGGTTTGATTCTATATATCAAATGTATAGGTAACTGCTAATGTAGCGTAGCAAAAAAAATTTAATTTTGAAGTCTTATGAAATATAATAAGTGGATCCTCATTATATCCTATTTATAATACAATTTTTCAATATATGATATGATATCGTTATTTGATAGAATATTGTATAAATGTTTACAAATAAATTTAAGTTTATTTCTAAAATTTTAAATTCATATGTGTTAGTATGCAAAATTATTGTATAGGGAAAGAAAAAAATGAAACTGCCCAAGAAAGGGAAAATAAAAAAAAAAGAAGAAGAAAATAAATTGGATGGGTCATATGTTACTAAATTGGCCCGTGAACCAGCAAACCACGTTGAGCGAGCTCAAAACTAACCTTAGATGGATTAGTCATAGTTCACTAGCCCCTGTTCAAGGTTCATCAGCCCCTAGGCCTGTGACTCATCTGGTTCGGGTTGGTTCCAAGCTGAGTCTAGTAAAGATATATATCTTTTAATATGATAGGCCTACATATCACTGGAAAATTATATATACGCGCACTAATTAAAAATTCTCAGCATAAATTAACATTTTCCGGTTTCATGCAAGTCAGTGGGGAGTGGCGTAAAGAGCAGAAATAAGATAAGTTTATTTATTTTTAGGTATAAATACTTTTAATATATACACGTTGGACGATAGCGACAAGTCACAATGAGAAGCCTCTGGATTAGATAGATTAACAAAGGCATCAACCATCACGCCCCCCATTATATCATTCATGCTGTTTCAACTAATTCCAATTCAACTCCACAACCAATTCCGAGGACAATAATTAATTGGGGTCATACCTTGTTAAAATATTAATTTATGGCGTCATTTGTTGTTCTGCTAAACTCATGACCAAACTTTACATGGTTTAATTAATATCATTGTTCTTATCTACTATAGTTTAGGGCATAAAAATAAAATGGCTCATCAAATATGGTTTCTCAATTGGCACTATGTATAAGACCGACGTATGGTGCCAACAATCGACCGCATGAGTGGCTGCTGAATATTGGGAGATTATTATATGTTGACAGATACTTAAAAATTAAGATTGTATTATAATGAGTGGCTATTATGAAAAACCACATAATCAATTGAGCTAAACAAATCACCCGAGAAGGTGCTTCTGCGTCAAAATCACAAGTGAATTCTCCATTTAAAAACTGCAAATCAACAATTTAATGGTGGATTTATCCAAAAGAAAAAACCAATTTAACTGTGGATTTTCTTTCAAACCTACTGATTATGTGCAATTTTAATCGCAGTTTACATTTTCTTTCAATGTTTTAGCGTAGGAAAAATCATAAAGTTCCACGCATTTTTTTTCAATTTTCAATTTATATGTGTATATATATATATATATTAAGTTTTATTATCATTGCAAGAACTCAGAAAAAGGTCAAAAAAAGCAAAAAGAAAAAGAAAAAAGGATGAAAGTTTCTTTCTTTTTTTTTTTTTAATAGAAAATAAAAGTAAAACTAGAAAAAAGAGAAAAAATTACATGAAAAATCATTAATATTTGGAGATAAATTCAAATAAAAATGTTTTAATAAGTTTAAATAAAAAATAAATGTTTTGATAGGTGATTAAAATAAATAACTCTATTAGAGAGCAGTTACGGCGACATTAATTAAAGCTTACCTAAAATGGAAAAGTGGAAGCTAACTTGGCTTTCTTATTAAAACGGAAATATATATTTTTTAAAAGATCCAAATTAAAAGAAAAAGAAAAACTAACTCGAAATTAAAGAAACGCAAAATGTCAAAGCGAGTTGAAATAAAGGACTGCTTATGCATGTGAATGTTTTTCTGTGCGATTTTCAGTTTTCTTTAAATTTTTAAGTTGTGCACAGACTATTGTGTATTTTAACTCTTTACATCTATGAAATTTCATCTTTCTTCTTGGAGAAAAAGAGAGGAAAAAAAAAATAAAAAAAAAAACCTTATCCATTGTTAACGGGAAAAGAGAACCTTAGTGTTCTCCCGTACATAAGTATTTTTGAGAGATTAATTTGTTAATGTAACTTGGCTTATATCTTTAGTTCATCGTCTTATTGCAGATTAGCTTTTATGTGTAGATATATAAATTGGATCTTTAAAAATCTGAAACCAAGGCGTCATGCTCTTGCTACATTCGACGCTAAGTGAGGGGCCCGCAAAGTGCTGTAATTTTGTTTAAAAAAAAAAAAAAATAGAAATGGAAAAAGTTTGCATATCTTTATAGCAAAATAGTTTGGGAAACAAATTGTCTAGTTAAGAACTTATATTTCACTTTGTTAATCAAATTAAATAAGTAAATTATATTTTACACAACTTTACATATGGGCTTGTTCTAGCTAAAAAATGTCTATGTTCATGACAAAAATAAGGGGGATTTTACGGATTCGATTAGGTTACAATCATGACTTCACTACGCTATATTCATATATAATTTTGGGATTAAGGTTTTCGAACAAGAAAACTAAGTTTTTCCTATGTTTTAATTTGGCTTTGACTTTTACGTTTTTTAAATTTCAGTTGAATTTTTTTCTTTTTCAATTCAATTTTTTTTTAAAATTTTTTTCCCTTTTCAATAGTAATTTAGTGATGTGTTATGTCTACATGTTAAAATAAAACCTAGTTAACTTCCACTTATCTATCTAACGCGCCACATAAGCTTTACTTAACACCGTCACAACTACTCTATAGCCCGGCTCTAGCCAAAGATCCTGCTGCAATAACAAACTATAGGAGAGTAAGCTCAACTGCTTAGTGAGTAACCTTCTTACTTTATTAACAAGCAATATTAGATAAGTTATTAATCAAGCGTATGAATGCATGGTCATACATATGCAATGCAACAATATATATAGTCGGCCGATAATTGTATACAACACCATTTTAACGCCCACTGTTGCTTGAGTCAGGAAATATTTTAGCACTTTAGGATCCAAGTATCTACGTGCAATTCGAAGTCTCTTATCAACAATATTACCCTCAGCAATAGACACAATACAACCTCAAGTAGAAGGTGACACTCCCTGAAGCTAAGTAGTTCTCAAAGGCTGAGGCAGGAACATGTCGTACGATAACAATTTCAATATACATTATACAATGTGGATCTAACTAAGCATGATCTTCTATTCTACTACGTGATGCTGATGCCTTTAATATCATGTTATAAGATGTAATATATTTCCGGTTTAATTATGGGTTGAATATTTATTAGTTTAAATTCAGGGGTAACCAATTAGTTGTATTCACACTCCAAGATCCTAAGTTCTAATGCAGCAAGTATATAAGTTCGTATTAACTTAAGATATTTTGCAAGCAAGATCAATCACAACAAACACATATAATATCTTGTATGCCCCAATCATGCAATAAATTCAATTATCTAATATAATTAATAATTCGCTAATTACAAGTACAAAACAAGCAAAGTAGGGGATAGTATACTCACTCAACCATAATACTCAGTAGTCCCAGTAGTCCTCGACCACATCTAAGTCAATATCCTTGTCACCTAAAGAAGATAATTAAGTTCATGAGTATTCTATTTTCATTAGCTAACTAGACTTACTGCTCATAAACCCTAGGTTAGTTGTTTTTGTAATTCAAATATATTTTCCTTGTTTTAACTTCGTTTTTAGTGATCTTATAGTCGTTTTCATCGTTATCAAATGTTCTTTCATTTGGTGGACTTATTTTTGAGTTTCTAGGTAAAAAAGGTTTTGGTTTAGGCTCTACAAGGTCGTGGGCCCAAATGATGAGTTAGGTTACTTTAGGGTCTTAGGCTTGGTTTTTGACTTTGAGCTTTACACTTAATAATTTATGCCTTCTTTTAAGTGTTTTAAATGGGCTTTTTCTGCCCAACACCTTAAAATTTTAAAGTGGGCCTTAGTGATACTCTTTTTGGTCTAAATGAGTCTTTTTACTAAGTTTAAAGCTCTAAATCACTAAGGGGATTATGGTGGGTATTTTGGATGAGCCCTTGGGTTTAGTAGACTTTTTAAATAACTCTTCCTAAGCCCTTTAACCTAAGGTTCAGATCTGGTCTCTTAACTACACGAGCTCTAAAGTTAGTTCTCTTGGGCCTTTTATGTCTAAATCACTATTTAGGACCCTAGGCTTAAGCCTACCTATCTTTTTAGGCTTAAGCTCAAAATTGGACTTAAGTTTAGCCCACTTTTGTTAGGTTTACAAATTTGGTCATTAAAGTTTTAGTGGCCAGTAACATCATTTTTAAACCTATAATCACTAACTAAGCTAGTTTAAGGCCTTAACTACACTTTAGTCTACTTAACTTGATTAATTAATTCCTAAATTATAATTAACACTAAATAAATATGTCATTAAACTAATAAAAAATAATTTATAGATCTGGTGGGTTCATGAAAGTGGCGGCCATTAAGTGCTCTTAGGGTCAAATCTTCCATTTTCATGCAACACTTGATTTTTATGGTGTTTCTACTTAGGTAACCTTTGTTCCTATTCAGCTAAAACCATAATCACTACATAAAAGTGTGTAGAAGTGTTGTGAGGGAACATGTGAGGGGTGGGATGCATAGGGAATGGGGGTTCTATCATCCTACTTAATGATTTACTCCTAAAACTAACACTATACTATACTACTTAATCTATTAGTGTTATATCTCCTACCAAAAGTTGTTTTCCTTATACTAAGCTATGTTTTTCCTTCTTAAAACACCTTAGAACTCCTAGGGATTTGTTGTAAAGTAAGGTTCATCAAAGAAAAACATTAGTTTCTAATATTATTCTACAAGAAAACTAAGGAAAAACTAGCCAAAACACTTACCAAAGCAAGATTGAGGATGGCCTCCTTAGTAGGTATGTGTCATGAGTTTGTGAGTGTGTGTAGGGGTGTGTGTATGTTGAAGGATTAAGGGAGGATGTTTGTAAAGCATGAGGCATAAGATTTGGTGGTGAGTGATTTGGAATGGTGGTGGTGGTGTTATGGTGGCCAGCAGTAGTGTGGATGATGGTAGCCAAGAGGAAGGAAGAAGGGGAGTTTGAGTGTTTGATCTTTTGAGATGGTTTGAGAGTGTTTTAAGGTTTGTTAAAATAACAAAAAATGAGTAAGGGAGATTGGTGGCCAGTCATGAGGATGAGAGAAGGTGGAGGACAAGTGGTGTGTATTTTAGGTAATTAAGGACGAGGCACAAAAAGGTAACCATGTACTATTTTGCTTTCTGCCAAATTGAGCAAGATCTTGTCCCCTTAGGATACAAGATATTTTAAGGTCATTAATGGTTTGTCTTTTGGTCCTTAATCATGTTTAACTTTTAGCTAATTAAGATGTAATGAAGGTTGGTGATGGAATAGCGTTTAATTAGGGTAATTGATGGTAATTAAGCATAATTAAGTTAATTAGGTGTAATTAGAATATGCTTAGGGCTTTATTAAACTTTGATATTATACTTTAGTTAATCCAAGTGCCCTACACGTGTACTTAGGGTTTAGTACTCACTTATAGTAATTTGATTCGTGTACAAGCTTGAAAGTTAGGGTTTCAATCATTTAGTGATATAGGTCACTTGTATTGATTGATTCAGCCTTACTATTAATGTTTATTTGTGGTGTTAAGACATTTGATCACTTAATTAGGGTTAGATGATCATTTGAAGGTTTTATTATCGTCCTAGGGTTTTTTGAGTGTTAGGGGTCTTAGGGTTCTTGCTTGTTTAGTTAGGTTTTTAGAGCTCACTTCAATTAGGGTTCTTGGTTGAACATTTAGGGCTCCATTCCTTTACCTAAGTTTCATTATTATGTTTGGGTAGTTCTAGGCATTATCTGAGGACTCTTTCACTTGATTTTGCTTTTGGGTTATCAAAATTTTGTAGGGTTTACATCCTCCCCCCCCCCCCCCCCCCTTAAAGTAAGTTTTGGCCTCAAAACTTAGAGAAGACTCACCTATTATCTTAAACAACTCTGGATATTTGCACCTTGTCTCCTCTTTGGCTCCCTAAGTAACCTCCTCCTCTTTTTCATGATTCCTCCATAGCACCTTGACATACTTAATCTCCTCGATCTATAACTTTTGAGTCTTGCTATCCAAAATGCGAACGGGGTGCTCCTCATAGGTGAGGTTTTCTTTCAATTGTATTGGCTCTAACTCTACTACTTTATTTGGATCTAATATATGCTTTCATAACACTGACACATGGAAAATATTACGTAACCTCGATAAGTTTGGTGGCAGGGCCAGTCATCAAGTTAGATTTTTTAATGCCTCAAAAGGTCTGATATACCAGGGGCTCAGTTTTCCCTAGGTCTTTGCCTTGTGCATGTTCTTTATCAGTTTCACCTTGAGGTATACATGATAGCCCACTTGGACTTCTACCTCTCATCTTTTTAAATCAGCCCAACTCTTTTAGTAGTCCTGAGCTTCTTTCATCTTCTGCTTAATGATAACCACTTTCTCCGTAGCCTCTTGTATTAAGTCAGGTCCAGGGGCTAACTTGTCAATATCATCCTAAAATAAGGGAGATCTTCACTTTCATTCATACAGGGCTTCAAAAGGTAGCATTTGAATGCTTGAATGGAAGCTGTTGTTGTAGTTAAATTTGATTAGGGGTAAGTGCACATCCTACCTTCCCGTAAACTCTATTGCATAAGCTCTCAACATATCTTCTAAGGTCTATATGGTTTTTTCAGATTGTCCATCCAATTGGGGGTGATAAGCAATACTGAAGTTCAATCAAGTGCCTAAGTGCTTTTGTAGACTTCCCTAAAACTTTGATACAAAATGGAGATCTCGATCTGAAACTATGTTCATAGGAACACCATGGAGCCTTACAACTTCCCTTATATAGATTTATGCTAACTTTTCCAACGAGTACGTCATACTGATGGGGAGAAAATGTGCTGACTTAGTAGGTTTGTCTATAATCACCCATATGGCTTCTAATCCTACTTGGGTTTGAGATAGTCCATTAACAAAGTCTATAGCAATATGCTCCTACTTCCATTCGGGGATTTGTAGTGGTTGTAATAATCCTCTTAGCCTTTGATGTTCCGCCTGAACCCTTTGGCATATCTCACATTTTTGCACATAATCGGCTTTGTCCTGTTTCATGCTATTCCACTCAAAACTTTTCTTAAGATCTTGAGTGGTGAGCTTCATTCATAATTTCTTTTCGAAGGGAAGCATCTTTTAGTGCACATAACCTTCCTTTCAAGTATACGGTTTCCTTCTCATCAATACCAAAATCAAGGTACTTCCCATCTGCCATCTCTTCTTTCACCTTCATTAAAGCTAAATCTGTTTGTTGGGCATCTCGAATTCTTTCCATCAATGTTGGTTCATTGACTGGATTCCATAATTCTACTTCTCCTTCAACCTAAGTGAATTCAATATTAAGTCTTTCAAATTCTTTTACTAACTCTTGTTGCTCGGTGAGGAGTGAAGCAACTTCTCCATGATTATTCCGGCTTAATGCATTTGCAACAACATTTACTCGTCCTGGGCAATAATTGATTTCAAGATTGTAATCTTTGATCAGTTTAAGCCATCTTCTTTATCTCATGTTTAGCTTTATCTGGGTGAAAAGGTACTTGAGGCTTTTGTGGTTTATGTAAATCTCACACCTTTGGCTATACAAGTAGTGCCTCCAGATCTTAAGAGCAAAAACTACTGCAGCCAACTCCAGGTCGTGTATAAGGTAATTCTATTAATGTGGCCTTAGTTGTTGTGAGGCGTAGGCTATAACCTTTCCATTTTGTATTAGCACACAAACCAAACCATTTCTTGAGGCATAACTATACATCGTAAAAGGCTCATTAGAATTGGTAGGACTAAAATGGGTGCGAATACCAATCTGCACTTTAACTCCTACAAGCTCTGTTCCCTTTTGTCAGTCGGTTCATATTTCACATTCTTTTCTGTCAACTGGGTGAGTGGTTGAGTTAGAGTGGAGAATTCCTTGATAAATTTCCAGTAATACCCTGCTAATCTTAGGAAACTACGCACTTCAATGACTGTCTCCAGCCTTTTCCATTTGACTATAGCCTTTACCTTCTCAAGATCGATTGTTATTCCATCACTTGATATTATGTGTTTAAGAAAAGAGATCTCTTTCAGCCAAAAATCACACTTCGATAGCTTAGCGTATAATTTATGTTCTCTCAGAATTTGCAACACCATTCTCAGATGTTCCTCGTGTTGATCAGGAGAGGAAGAATACACTAGAATGTCATCAATGAAGATGATTACACACTTATCTAGTAGTGCCCAAAATACACGATTCATTAAGTCCATAAAGGCAACAGGGGCATCAATCAAACCAAAAGACATCACTAGAAACTCATAATGCCCATACCTCATTCTGAATTGCAATCTTAGAAACATCATCTGGCTTGATTCTTAACTGGTGGTATATGGACCTCAAATCAATTTATGAAAAGACTTTAGTCTCCTTCGATTGATCAAACAAGTTGTCTATTCATGGAAAGGGATACTTGTTCTTGATAGTTACCTCATTGAAGTCTCACTAATCTATGCATAGTCTCATTGACCTATCTTTCTTCTTTACAAACAATATATGTGCTCCCCAAGGCGACACACTAGGTCGGATGAATCCTTGGTTAAGTAATTCTTACAACTTCTTTTTCAATTCCTTCAGTTTTACTGGAGCCATCCTGTAAAGGGCTTTAGATATAGGTTTGATGCCCGATAGTAAATCAATAACAAAATCGACCTCCCTCTTAGGTGGCAACCTAAGAAGTTCATTAGGAAAAACATTGGGGAATTCATTAACCCCTTGAATTTCTTCCAATTGGGGCTTCTCTTTGTCAACCTTAGTTATGTTTTAACCGACCTCTACCGAAGCTCAAAATTTTTCATTTGGTATTAGCTCAAGTGAGTATACTTCACCCGACTTACCGATTGTCAACTGTCCCTTAAAAGTGGCCCTCATCCCATTCAAAGTTTCAAATTCTACTCCCTTGCTTTGGTAATCTACCTTCTCTTACTACTGACATCCAGTTCATGCCTAGGATGACTTTATACTTATTTAACTCAAGTACTATCATGTTGGTGCAAGTCTCATTGCCTTGAATTCTTAAAGGGCAATTTTTCACCATCTTTTGAGTCACCATTATACTTCTAATAGGGGTCTTAATCCCAAAGCACAATTCTACAACTGCAACTTGCAATCCTGCTTACTCGGCAGCTTTGGGCATGATAAAGGAGTAAGTTTCTCCCGTATCAAACAAGGCATACACGGGTCAGCCAGAGACATGGATATTCCCTGAGCCATCGATATTCCCTGAGCCATCATAGTTTTCATTATTTGATTGGTTAGTTTTAAAGCATCTTTTGATTGTCCTAATTTCTTCATTTGTTACTTCTTACATTGCTCATTCTTACATCTACTATTGAATCTAAAAAAGAAAGTACGAGTTAAGTTACATACCTGCAACAAGTCCAGTATCTATAGTGTCTCCCTCCTCGTAGGCAGCAGCATCCTCTTCCAGTTCATCATCCACATAGTCCCACTCGCTCTCTAAGTTATAAACTCCAGCATGTGTAAGTGCTCCTGGTCTAGCTTATATAGGTCCTAGGCCTCCTACTTATCTGTGGGCTACTGGGTGATCAGGAAGGGCCATAGGGCGAGCTAGTTAGGTAACTGGTGCAACTCTCCTCTGTGAGCAATTAAAAGCAATGTGTTTTGCTTAGTTACATATAAAGCATGTCATGGTAGCTTTCTTAAGATACTCAGCAATGCGATGACTGCCATCTCCACATAAGAAACACTTATACTTTAGCTAGGGGCACTCTTTAGGGTAATGTCCTCCTTTGCACTTTTAACATTTGACTATACTAGTCCTTCATCCAAAACCTAAGATACTTAGCCTCAATTGATGGCCGTGACTCATCATGATCCTCCTTCCTTTCTTACTAAAGCTAGGTCCTTCAAATGATCTTTTCCCAAAAATGTTCACCCTAGGCTTCTCCATTCCATCCTTGAGACTCTTGTTACTCTCAACAGTCCGGACTGTCTCAACAGCCCCATAAAAATCTCGGGGTTAAAACTCATGTACACAATGCCTAGTGTTATGGTCTAATCTTCTAACAAAAACTTGCATCCTCAACTTGTCACTGACCTAGAAATCTTCATCAACAAACTACAACAACCTATTAAACTTTGCCTCGTACTGGTCAATGGTATGATTCCCCTTTTGAATAGAGAGAAAAGCATCACTATATTGCAACTTCAATGATTAAGGAAAATAGTTGGAAATGAACTCTTTCCTGAATGCATCCCATGTAATCAATTCGCTGCTTGTCTGCCTCTTTGACTCCCACCATGTCCTAGCATAGAGTCTTAGCATATAAGTACCATAAGTGACTTATAGGTGATGAGGAATCTCAAATGCCTCAAATGTCCGCTCAATCTACATGAGCTAATCCTCTACCTCCTCTAAGCGGTTAGCTACCCTATCAAAGTACTTGGTACTCTTGATAAACTCCGGCATCGAGGACCTCTGAGGCTGGGGATCTGGGGGTACTATAGGGGCTTAGTACACTCGCTTAACTAGAGGTGGTGGTAGGAGTAAGGGTGGGGGTAGGGGTACCTCCTCTATAGGTACAAGGGGTGGAATGGGTGCTGGTGGGGTCCTATCCCTCTTACAAAAGGCTCTCAATATCTCCTATACCACAACCAACACCTCCTTTACATGATCTCTAGGGAGATCTTACTGTGGTTGATCAATTGGGTGATCCCACTTTACTAGTGGCCTACCTTGTCCTCGCCTATTCCTATGGTTAACACAATTCAACAAGTTCTTTAAGCTCAAGGAATTTCATAATCTTAAATTCATATTTATAACACAAGAGAAATACATCACAACTTAGACATAATAAACATTCCATTTCATTAGTTCCGTCAATAATGATGTTACACCAAGCGGTGGTCACCTCTAGAAAGTGAGTCTCCACCAGTACTATGTCTAAACATAATCTTAACACTACATTAAAACATAATAACACGGTTTAGAGTACAAAATCAAGATAAATACATCCCAAAATCTGGTGACCTCATAATACAAAAGTATATAAGCATTTACTACATCTATGAGTGAGCAGTCGAACCCAACTCAACCTCCGTAAACTTCGCATAAGCATTAGCATTAGTAAAACCCGACTTGTCCGAATTATTAGAGTTATGTCCATTAGAATTCACACTTGAGTAAGTCGATAACTTCAGTCAGTCCTCTTCCTTAGGATCTTAGACTGTAAGGGCAGGGGGCTCAAGGATAGGCTCTCCAATCTCTATCTCATCTCCTCCATTCATCAACTCTATAGGATTTGAGGTACTGACCCCACCAAATGTCGAAGCCCAAATTGTCCACTTCTCACATGGATATCTTATTTGATCACTTATTTTTACTTATGTTATTTAGACTTCCTATTTTTTGTATTTTTTCCTAAATTACCCTTATATTTATTTTGTATTTACAAGAGTACCATTAAGGCATTCTTTTAATCATTTTATTTACAAGTTTGCTATCATGTATAAATAGAATATATGTGTAAAGTTTTAGCTAGACTTTGACATATTATTGAAAAATTCTTGAGATTTTTCTCTTGGAAAATTTTTCTTTATCCGCTCTTATCAATTTTTTTAGTAAGGATTGTGACGAATAACCCTATTACTCGAACTGGTTTATTGTATTCGACGAGTCTTAAGCTATAGAAGATCTTGTTGATGCCTCATATCTAGCTAAATAACTCATGAATTTGCTAAAACCCTTATTTTATTTTCTTGTTTTTGTTCATTGTGGTGCCTCTCTATGTATTCGACCTTAGAGACACATTAGCTTCGTTAGTATCAGAGCACAATTTTGAGAGGGAATATATAAAGTTGCAGTAAAGTTTTTTATTCACTTTATTATTAGTAGCTATTGTGTCTTTTCCGTAATTACTATAGTGTATTGAAGGTGCTGCTTTAAATACGAAGGCAAGAAGTACAAGGATGGAGAGATCTAATTTCAGGGCTTGTTAGTATCCATATTCAAGAAATTGATTTCTCGGCGTTCTAATATTTCACAATTGGAGTTGTTTACACCTGCAACCTTTGAGTGTCTTAAATTGGTCACAGACATTCATTGGGGAAAAGTTCGACAGTTAGTATTTTGAGTTAATAGTAGCTTGAAGTTCGGAATATTTGAGTAAAAAAAAAAAAAGAAGAAAAAAAAAATCGAAGGTTGAAGTTACATCTGTACGAAAAGAGTATAGGGATAATTAGGGTTTTGAAGTACGAAATTTTTACAGAAGTAGGTCTATGTATTTGGGCATACGCAAGTGGGCTTGTGAGTCTACACTAATCGGTCATTGTAGTTGCATTGGTAATGGCTTTCCTTACTGTATTGTGCTCAATTTGTGGTTACAACGGTGAAATTGCAATGGTGGCCTATTGTGTGCGTGTGTAGCTTTAACAGTGGTACAAATTGCAAGTAAGGATGCAAGTGGGATATTCGATTGTGTAAGTAGCGGTTGATTTGTGCAGTAAAATGTTGTATGTGTGGCTGGGAGTAGGGTGATTGATTGTGCAAGTAGGGTCATGGGTCTACAAGTAGTGGTCGTCGGAGTGACGTCGGTGGTGACTGTTGTGCGTACTGTAGGTTGTTTATAGAAGGGTTAACACTCGAGTCAAAGTGCTCAATTTCCGGGTTTAGCCTATCAGGTGGCAAAGACTTAAGTATAGGATTACTTTGCAGGACGTTATTGTATTAGTGGTATAATATGCGAAGTAATTGGTGCTTGAATGGTAGTATTGTGTAGCTATATTTTAGTGAATGCTGATCTGTATGAGAGCACAAATTGCACGAGTGAATTGTAAAAGAGTAGTGGATAGACTATTAGCAAGTGTCAAAGTGAACTGGAGTAGTGATCTGAGCTCCAAACTACTGCGATCTGAAGTGCCGACCTGAGTAACTTTTGCCGAACTTGCTGAGCTGATGGCTCAAGTGCTGAGCCGTGGAATTGAATGTCGTGCACTAACGACGACCTCACTGTGTTTCCAAGTTGATGTATTGTACAAACACCGAGCTATTGCGCGCGTGACGAGCTATTGAACCATACTGTTTTGTTTAATTGCTACTCGTACTATTGTATGCCGAATTGCAAGTTGTTGAGCAGAGGTCATGATCATTGCCCGAGCTGAAGTGAATCTGAGCTTCTTGTGAGTTTGGTTGCCGAAGTGCAGAGGCCACGTACGCCTTGAATCATTGGTTACCAAGCTGATTTGTTGAGTTGTATGAAGTACCAAGTTGATATGTGTGACTTGAGAAATTACCGAGGTAAACTGTGAGTTGTGGAGTTACATTTCTGAGCTTGCACATCCGAACCGAGGTGAATTGTCACCGAGCTAAAATTAAGGATCCGAGTTGAGAGTGTTCAAACCGAACTGATGTATTCCTAATCTTACTAAGCTATTGAGTTGTAGAGTCCGAGCTAAGACTTTCGAGAAGGAGTTCTAAGCTCATTGCTGAGCTGCTGCTTCATCAACCAAACTATGCTTCCGAGCTTGAACGAAGCAGAGAATTGCCGAGCAAATGTTAGGCTGCTGCATGTACGTACAAAGTACTTGTAAGTTCGAGCTACCACAACTAAACTATCTGCCAAGCTGAATTGCAATTTTTGTCCGAGCTCCAAGCTGCTGCGATCTGTCGTTCTGAGCTACGTGAGAAAGAGCAGGATTGTATCGAACTGTTGTTTCTTTGTCTTATTAAGTTACTAATATTCTGAGGCTAAGCTATCGTGAAAGTGCAGTTGTGAATTGAATGTATGGTGCATCAAAGTAGAAAAAGTGTAGGTACCAGTGTTATCATAACAAAGGAATCCCGAGACCATTGCTGAGTGAGAATTGAGTGCCATATCCGAGCTGTAGACAAGTGTGATTGTAAGCCTTTTTAGTGCGGTCTTATGCAAGAGAAAAGCTTATTTGAGCTGTTATAAAGTTCAAACAGAAGTGTTTGCCGTCATGTTCGAGTTGCTCTAGTCCAAGTGTTGACCTGTCGTTCTAAGTGACGTGCTACTCAATTTGAGGTCGGCAAGAAGAGTGCATATTTGAACTCTTTGAATTGTGTGTCTGTGCTAATTTGAATGTCTAAGTTGATTTGTCGACTTGATGTCCGAGCTAAACGTGCTACTGTCTTCAAATCATCGAGCTACAATTATAACGTGAAGGGCTGCTATTGCCATTATAAACTACTAAGCCAAAACTAAAGTGTAAGTGAGTTGTCACATGCAACTGAAAGTAAGTGTAGTCAAACAAGTGGCTACAAGTACTGCACCAAACTGTCATACTCTTAAAGTTATCAAGCTGTCATTTACTTATTGTATGCTTATGAGGGTAAGTGCTGGGCATAGTGCTGAGCTGTGGAATGGTCAGTGGAGTGACTAGAGTGACCTGTGTGAGTAAGTATTATACCATAGTCGTGTGCACATTGAAGTGTTGACAGCAGTGTTTGATTAGGAAAACTACAAGAACCGAGTTGATAACTAGAACTAAAGGGGGCAAGTGCAGCAATTCTAGTATCCATTAGAGATTGTAGATTGTGGTGCCATTAACTTAATTCAAGCTCAACTTTAACAATATGGCAACAAATAAATTTTACATAAAGGAGAGGCTTGAACAGGGTATAATACTAATTCCAGTTAGCCATTATCCTGTGAACTTTATCTCTAAAATTGTTGTTAGAAGATTAAGTTATGAAATTACTGACCACTCAAATTTGTATGACTTTCTTTATAATGACGAAGTGATTCGAGTGACGAAGCAAGTAAGAATAGCCTTCTCTATTGGAAATTTTCAAGATAAAGCTTTATTTGGTGTTGTTAACATTAGAGATTATGACATGTGTATAGGTGCTCTATGGAAGACGAGTTATAACGTGAGCTATGCACCCTTGAAAAATACTTATTCCTTCTATGAAAAAGAACGAGTTGTGCTTTATCTTATCTCCCCAGCTAGTATTGAAGATGATTTAAGGATTGTTAATACTTCAGTAGAGAGATGGAGGGTCGAAAAGAAAATTCTTGTAGAGGCCATCAAGGAGGAAGAACAAGTCGATAAAGGAGTTATTACACCATCCATGGTGACTAAAGAAGAAACTAGTTGTGAGGAAGTGAATGAGGTAATAACTGCTGAAAATGAAGTACTTGAGGTTGTGCAAGAATTTGAAGTCTTACAAGTTTAGGTCCCTTGAGCTCATGTCTTGTTTGAGTCTAAAGTTGTGTTATTCCCCATTATTGATAGTTGCTAGAACTACTTAAGGGTAATTGATAGGATACATAATGATTGGAAGAAAGCGTGTTCGATGAAGAGCTTAGTTAATCATGCTCATAATAAGTGAAAAGAGTATCGGATTGTATTTGCTTTGATCATTGAGCTGAGTTGTTGTAGTTTATTTCTGTTTTGCTTCTGTAGATTTGTCTTTGATCTAAGTGGAAGTTGGAGAAGTCACTTGTCAAGTTTCGAGCCAAAACTTTTTCAAGAAGGGGATGATGATAGGATTCAAGGTACTGACCTCACCAAATGCCGAAGCCCAACTCGTCCACTTCTCACATGGATATCTCATTTGATCACTTATTTTTACTTATATTATTTAGACTTCCTATTTCTTATATTTTTCCTAAATTATCCTCATGTTTATTTTATATTTATAGGAATGCCACAAAGACATTCTTTTAATCATTTATTTATAAGTTTGCCATCATGCATAAATAGAACACATGTGTAGGGTTTTAGCTAAACTTTGACATTTTAATGAAAAACCTTTGAGACTTTTCTCTTTGAAAACTCTCCTCTACTTATTCTTATCAATCCCTTTAGTGAAGATTGTGGTGAACAACCCTATTACTCAGACCGGTGCGTCATATTCGACGAGCTTAGGCCGTGTAAGATCTTATTGGTATCATATCCAGTTAGATAACTTACAGATTTGTTAAGACCCCCATTTTATTTTCTTGTTTTTATTCATTGTGATGCCTCTTCGTGTGTCCGACTTTAGGGATACATCAAGACTAGAGAGAGAATCTATTCCACACAAAGTGTTCCATCAAAGGATAGTTGTGTACCATCATAGTGGATGAAAGGAGTTGTATTAACGTCATCGTATAGTCATTTATGCAGAGGTTAGGACTGCCAACCTCTAAGTACTCCCAACCTTATAAAGTACATTTGCTTTATGATAAGAGTACTCTTTATGTCATAGAGTAAGCAACAGTACCGTTTAGTATTGGGAATGTGTATAGGGATTAAGTAGTGTGCAATGTCATCCCCATGGGAGCTTCGTATCTGTTACTAGGAAGACCTTGATTATTTGACCGATGTATTATTCATAATAGATATAAGAACACCTATGCCTTTGTTAAGGATGGGAAGAAGATTATGCTGCAACCCATGACACTGACCTAATTGAATGAAACCCATAATCAGCTCACCCGAGCTAGTAAGAAAAAAGCTTTAATGATGAGCCTAAAAGAGCTCCGAGCTGTTGAGAAGGCCGATGAGTGTATGTTTCTACTGATTAGAAGATTGCTCGAGATGAGAGATCTGTAGGAAGAACCTAAACAGATTCGAAGATTGATTGACAAGCTTTTGATCTATTTCCTGAAGAGCTGCTTAAAGGACTACCCCCAATTTAAGGAATTGAACATTATATTAATCTACAGCCAGGTGTTGCCTTGTCGAACCGACCCACCTATAGAATGAACCCTGAGTAGGCTACCAAGCTGAAAAAGTAAGTAAATGAGCTCATAGAAAGAGGACATGTAATCCTAAAGAAGGATGGTTCATAGCGCATGTGCATTGATAATCGAGCTATCAACCATATCACTGTTAAGTACAAATACCCAATATTGAGGCTCGATGACATGTTAGATGAGCTTCATGGTGCTAAGATATTTTCAAAAATTGAGTTATGAAGTAGTTACCACCAAACTTGCATGAGACTAGGTGATGAATAGAAGACTACCTTCATGATGAGGTATGGTCTCTACAAATGATTGGTTATGTCATTCGGACTTACTAATGCATTGAGCATATTTATGAGGCTTATGAACCATGTGATGTGCCCTTTGATTAGACAATGTGTGGTTGTGTACTTTGATAACATATTGATGTACAGTGTCGAACTGAATAACTATGTTCAACATCTTTGAGTTGTTTTTGATATTTTGCGATCCAAGAAGTTATTTAAGAACTTGAAGAAGTGTACATTTTGTCAGGGCGAAGGGATTTTTCTTGGATATGTGGTATCAAGAGAAGAAATTCGAGCAAATAAAGAAAAGATTTGAGTTGTCTTGGAGTAGTTGACGTCGAAGAATGTTACTAAAGTACGAAGTTTTCATGGCCTTACTTTTTTTTTTACAAGCAATTTATTAAGAACTTTATTACCATTGTCGCCTTCTTGATCGAGCTAACAAAAAAGAGTAATGGATTCTGATGGAATGATTAAGCTGAACAAAGCTTCAAGAAGATCAAAGAGAAGCTCATTGCTGCCTTTATCCTAGCTTTTCCAAATTTTGACAAGCCGTTTGAGTTGAAGTGTGATGTGTCAATCATTGGTCTAGTACTAATGCAAGAACAACGTCCAGTTGGCTACCATAGTGATGTAAGCCCCACAACTAGTTCTTCAAGGTTTCGATCGGTTAAAAGACCCGATTGAGCCTAAATTATAAAGTAAAGCTAAAAATATTAGTAAAATGATCCCGTAAGTTTAAATTTAAGAAAATAAGTAATAAAATAAAAAACTATAAAAATTCCAAATTTTAAATATATAACTCGTTATTTATCGAAAATACGTAAAATGCATTCCGATAATTAACGAATTGCTAGAGATAAATTATATGTATACTAAAAATTATAAAATAACCTAAATAATATTTATGAATATTTATTTGTACTATATATGAATTTACATGTAGGTATAAATACGCGTAATTACTTAAAATACGCGAAATATGCTAAAATAATACAAAATACTTAAAGAAAATTCATAATTAATTAAGGAAAAATCAAGAAAAATCAGGAATGATCCAAATTTGGGTCGTGGCAACTGGGAAAAATAAGAAAAAAATCAGCCAATTAAATTAAGACAACACAAAAGCAAAAAATTAAGAGATAAGGCAATTGTCTTGTCCAATTTAATACACAATAATTATCCTAAAGCTCTATAAATAGCAAGAAAAATTCAGAAGCTCATTTGGACAATTAGAAATCAGAGAAAATTAGGGAGAGGCGAAACTTGAGAGGAAAATTCGAGTTAGAAAAAAAATAAGAAAAACTATGCAATTAAGCCTTTAAAAGGAACCCACATCAGACGAGCAGCTGGGAGTGGACGGCCACCACCACTGCATGGTGGTGGCAGTGCCCAGACCGGCTGACAAGGCTACAGTGGCTGGCGGTGGCCGAAGCCACCTAAATCGGTGAGTCCAATTTCCAACCCGATTTTATGTAATTTTGTTAAAAATAGCAAATATTCTTAGAAAATTATGAATTTTGTTATTCTGGAATATTTTTGTATGTAGTTTTTAGGAAAAATATTATTTTGATGAAAATATGTCTCGTGATATAGGGTCCTTAAGAAATCATGCAAAACCGAACATGTTTCGATTTAGAAATAAATGACCTTAGGAGTGTAGTTTTAAACCCAAAATTTTTGTATAGACTACTTAGATGATATAGAATAGTGCTACGAAGCCCGTTTTCAAAAATTAATTTTCTAAATTTTTAGATAAATTTTAGGCCTTAAAATGAGGCGTAAAATGGGTAATTTAGGGCTAATAAAGTAATTAGATGGTTAATTACTGATTTAGTGAATAAGTACATGTTTTAGGATGTTGAAATCTGATGGAGTATGATACTTGTAGCATTTAGGGTGTTAAATGTAATTATTAGTTTAATTATGTAGTAAATAAGTAATATAGAAAAATAGTACATTTTAAGTTAATTTTGTAAATTAGAATAATTAGTAGTAAAATCTGATTTAGGATGAATTTAGACATTTTGAAATGATAATTGATGTTGGGAGATAGTAATTAGAGTAATAGAAATATTAGATGTGTATTATGTACATAATAAGTAATAGTACATAATACACAATTATTAAAAATATAATAAATAGAAAATGTTATAATAAAAATTGATATTATGATAAAAAAAAATGTACAATAAATCTAATAGGAAACTTGAATTAATGTAATTAGATGAAAAATGTAAAAATTTCTCACATCAGAAGTGAATTCGGTACATTAATACGGATTTAAGTGTACCGGGTGAAATAAAATACCGACTAAGGGTAATGATGATATTTAGGAGATCGGGAAGTAATGTGATTAATTTCACATTATGAGTTGAAACGAATTTCTAGGGTTCGAGTATAAAAAAATACTTAGGAATTGAACTAGAACCTAATTTAGAAATCAATGCGGAAACCGAACCTGAACCTAACCCCAAACCTAGAATAATTGTAAAAGACTTAAGACCTAAATAATTAGGCATATTAAACCCTAAACAAAACATAACAATAAGCGTTATAGGATAAAATGAACCTATAATAGTTATATCAAAAACTGAAACCACGTTTGTATTATAGGGATGATCGACGATGGCCTGAGCAAGTCAGAGCTCGAGTGAGTGAGTGAGCGAGGAGTCAAGGTAAGTTGGGATTAATATGATGCTGTATTTTGGAGACTTAAGATTATGTTTGTTTGTGCTTGCTAGATAGTTGAATATGTGCATGTGCTTGATTATGGGTGATGCTATGATTCTATTTGTTGCTCTGGCATGTATTGTATGATTTGTATGAAATGATTGATTACTTTAAACTGGAATTAATCAAATATATGACCAGTAATCATAATCGGACATGCATAGCAACTCATTAGGGGAACTTAGGACTCTCCGACCAAATACCGACCCCTTAAAAAGGGATAGCGCAGGATTGCATAATGGTCCCTTCTTTATCCTTAGTCAAACTAAGTGATAGGAGAGGAGATCACGGCGGGGGTGAAGTCAGTGGTTTGAAGGTAGTCACGGGAGGAGCAAGGTCTCCATTGCACAAGCTTGGGTTTGGTCGTGAGCTGTTGTATAAACGGCAACTCCTCAACCCGGATTAGAGTGGACGCAATTTCTCTAATCTCACGACGAGCCGGACAACGTCGTACGATGGCATTTGCTTGTACATGCATTGCACGAAATAAGTTGATTGATAACCCTGTTGTGTGTTTATGGTATAGTTTTAAGTTCTCCATCCTAACTTACTGAGCTGTGGTTGCTCACATCCCTACAGACGTCATGCAGGTGTTGGCTAAGAAGCGGCAAATAACTACTCTGAAGCTAGCAACTACTGGATCCTAGGGAGTGAGGAAAAACATTGAAGAATAAACACATATTTTTAAGATCTAAGTTTTTACTTTAGAACTTTTCATTTTGAATAATGTAATAACTAGGAAATATATTATAGAGAAATAGTGTAAACTCTAATTGCAATAATTGAATTATAGCATATATATATAATTCCTCACTTTTATAGGTAAATGATTTATTTAAATTATAAACTGTTTACTTCAAAGCGGGTTAGTCGTGGACACCTTGTGTAGATCAGGTCTAAGATAGCGGTTGTAAGGCCAACTTTTATCTTAGGATGGTTTACACGGCGGGGTTGTTACAACTCTGCCGTTTCGGGGCGTGACAAGTGAGAAGCTCAGTGGTGTTACATTGAACCATTCTGTATACGAGAAAGAATTGTACTCTCTTTTTCAAGCTCTTATTGTTTAGTAACACTATTTACTGCCATGAGAGTTTATTATTTACACTGACCATAAGTCATTAAAGTATCTTGGGAGTCAAAATAAACTTTTAAAGAGGTAAGCTCAATAGCTAAAGTTTATGGAAGGATTTTCATATGTAATTTGACACAAGAAAGGAAGCGCCAATGTAATCTCTAATGCTTTGTCACTTTGGCAAATCTTACCGACTACCTTGTAAATGAATAACTAGGTTTTTCACTTATCACTAAATAATACACTCATGACCTTCATTTTGGTCCTATTGTAGAGTAATGTAGAGACTAAGTTGCAATCAAAGTTTATTATATTTGAAATGGTTATCTCTTTAAGGAAAGAAGGATGTACATACCTAACCGTTCCACATGTAAGCTGTTGGTTAGGAAAGCTTATAGTGGTAGATTATTTAGTCATTTTGGAGAGACCAAAACAGCTAACTTGTTGAAAGAAAATTTTTATTGTCTTAGTTTAGTTAAGGATGTCCATAAGATAGTTAGCAGTTGTGAAGTATATAAGAGGGCCAAAGAAAAGAGAGAGCCCCATGGGGAATATATGCCCCTGCTAACACCTACTTTACCTTGGGACGACCTCAGCATGGATTTTGTCTTAGGGTTGCCTTGGACATCCGAGGGAAAGGATTCAATCTTTGTTATAGTGCACTGCTTCGATAAAATGGCACACTTCATTTCATGTCGTCGAACTAACGATACTTTATATATTGCTGCTTTGTTTTTGCAGGAAGTTGTTCGACTACACAAAGCATCGAAAACTATTGTTTTAGATCATGATACCAAATTCTTGAGCTATTTTTAGAAGACTCTTTGGAGAAGACTTATAACTAAACTTGTATTCGATTCTAGTAGCCACTCTTAGACCGATGGCCGGACTGTAGTGAATAGGACGTTAGGCAACTTACTCGGAACTGTCATAGGAAGGAACTAAAAGGATTAGGATTTGTGTCTACTCGTTGTGGAGTTCGCATACAATCGAACCATCCATAGCACCAAAACCCCATTCTAGGTGGTCTATGGTCTCAATCCCACTATTCTTATAGATTTGATCGGCACCCCTGTAACTGTTGAAGAAAGTCAATTTGGAGTCAACCAAACCTAAGAATTGCAAGAGCTACATTAGTCTATGATAAGGAAGATTGCCAAGTTTAACCAGAGACAATAAGAGATTGGTAGCCAAGGCTAATAAGCTATTTCTTTTAGACTAAGAGACTTAGTATGGATGCACCTTGATTTAGAGCGATTTTCTCACTTGAGATAGAGTAAGCTATCTCTACGAGTTGATGGTCCATTCAAGGTCTTAAAGAAGATCAACCACAATATTTACCAAATTAAGGTACTTGAGAACTTTAGTGTTTTCTCCACTTTCAATCTATCTAACTTGATTCTCCATTAACCAAAAGAAGAGCCCATAGATGCCCAAGAAGAATAAGAGCTCGAGACCACTTCGGATTTGAGGATAAATCTTTTTTACCTCTAGGCAAATGATAGGAATCAACTCCCTAGGCCAATTACACGCAGCTAAGCTAGAGGACTCCAAAGACTCATGTAAATAATATTAGCTCAAAGCCTCATCCAAGATAAGAATTCTTATCTCGACCTCCATGTTTCACTCTATTACTAACTTGAATACCGAGCTCTCATGTGCGCTAACATAGTTCCTGAAGTTACTGAGCAAACATGCCGACCTGCTAAGCATATAGGCCAACCTGTCGAGCAATAGTGCCATGACAGACAACATTTGAGCGTACCAGCCTCAAATGACTATCTAAGTCAATCTTTCGAGTCAACTACTAGTACCCAACCTTAGTTTAAGTCGAATACTCTCTAGTGACTGATTGACTTAGCTTTGACTTGCTTTAGATTAGGTTGGCTCTAACCACCATGTGACATATGTCTTCTAGTGTCACACCTTGAAGCTATAGGGTCGTAATAGTCCTACTCTGTGTAAGCCCCAAAATTCAGCTAAGTAACCGTAGGATTGAACTTAGAACCCAAGGTTTAGGGCGACCGGTTAAAAGATCCGATCAAACCCAAATTATAAACTATTGAGAAGAATATTAGTAAAAATGACCCCGTAAACTTAAATTTAAGAAAATAAGAAATAAAATAGGAGACTATGAAATTTTCAAATTTTAAGCATAATAATTGCTAATTACTGAAAAGACAAAAAGTGTAATCTAATAACTAATAAATTACTAGAGATAGATTATATTTATACTAAAAATTTTAGAATGACCAAAATAATATTTAGGAATGTTCACGTGTACCCCACATGTATTTACGTGTAGATAAAAATACGCGAAATTACCTAAATTGGCAAAAAACTAAGTAAATAATTAAAGAAAATTATAAAATAATTATGGAAAAATCAGAAAAAAAATCAGAAGAGGATAAGATTAATCAAAATCAGGTCGTGGCAGGTCCAAAGCTGCAAAAGAAAAATTATCCAATAAAAATTTGACAACCTAAAAGCAAAAAATTAAGGAAATTGGGCAAAGTCTTGTCAAATTAATGCATAATAATTACAAAAATAGTCTATAAATAGCAAGAAAAATTCAAAAGCTCATTTGGACAAATACAAATCAAAGAAAATTAGAGAGAGCTAAAAATTGAGAGAAAAATTCGTTTTAGAAAAAAATTAGAAAAAACTGTGCAATTAGGGCTTTCAAAGGGAACCCACACCAAACGAGCAGCTGGAAGTGGACGGCCACCACCACCACACGGTGGTGGCAGCGCCCAGGCCGGCCGACAAGGCCACGGCGGCCCGCGGTGGCCGGAGCCACCCAAATCGGTGAGTCCGATTTCCAGCCCGAATCTTGTGTAATTTTGTGAAAATAGTAAATATAATTAGAAAATTATGAATTTTGTTATTCTAGGATATTTTTGTATATAGTTTGTAGGAAAAATATTATTTTGATGAAATTATGCTCTGTAATATATGGTCCCTAAGAAATCGTGCGAAATCGTGCAAAACCAAGCATGTTTCGGTTTAGAAATAAATGACCTTAGGAGTGTAGTTTCAAGCCCAAAATTTTTCTGTAGATTACTTAGATGATATAGAACAGTGCTATGAAGGCCGTTTTCAAAAATTAATTTTCAAAATTTTTAGATAATTTTTAGGCCCTAAAATGAGGCATAAAATGGGTAATTTGGAGTTAATTAGGTGATTAGGAGATTAATTACTGACTTAGTGAATAAGTAGATGTTTTAGGATGTTAAAATCTGATGGAATATGATACTTGTAGCAATTAGAGTGTTAGATGTAATTATTAGGTTAATTATGTAGTAAATAGGTAATATGGAAAAATAGTACATTTTAAGATAATTTTGTAAATTAAGGTAAATTGGAGTAAAATCTGATTTAGGATGAATTTATACATTTTGAAATAATAATTGCTGTTTAGAGATGGTAATTAGGGTAATAGAAATATTAGAAATGCATTATGTGCATAATATGCAATAATGCATAATGTGTAATTTTTGAAAATATAATAAATAGAAAATATTAGGATAAAAATTGATATTATATAAATAATAGGGATATATAATAAATCTGATAAGAAACTTGAATTATGTAATTATATGAAAAATGTAAAAAATTTCTCACATTAGGAGTAAATTCGGTACACAAATAAGGATTTAAGTGTACCGGATGGAATAAAATACTAATTAAAGGTAATAATAGTATTTAAGAGATTGGGAAGTAATGTGATTAATTTCACCTTATGGGTTGGAACGGAATTTTAGGATCGGAATTTAAAACATTACTTAGAAATCGAACTAAAAACCTAACTTAGAAATCGATGCGAAAACCGAACCTGAACCTAACCCTAAACTTAGAATAATAGTAAAAGACTTAATACCTAGATAATTAGGCATATTAAACCTTAAACAAAACCTAACAATAAGCATTATAGGATAAAACGAACCTATAATAGTTATATGAAAAGCTGAAACCACGTTTGTGTTATAGGGATGATCGGCGATGGCCTGAGCAAATAGGACCTCGAGTGAGTGAACGAGGAGTCGAGGTAAGTTGGGATTAATACGATGCTGTATTTTGGAGGCTTAAGATTATGCTTGGTTGTGCTTATTAGATAGTTGAATGTGTGCATGTGCTTGATTATGGGTGATGCTATGATTCTGTTTGTATTCTGGTATATATTGTATGATTTATATGTAATGATTGATCACCCTAAACTGGACTTAATCAAATATCCGACCAGTAATCATAATCGGACATGCATGCAACCCGTTAGGGGAATTTAGGACTCTCCGGCCAAATACCGACCCCTTCGGAAGGGATAGTGCAGGATTGCAAAATGGTCCTTTCTTCATCCTCAGTCGAACTAAGTAACAAGAGAGGAGGTCGCGGCGAGGGTGAAGACAGTGGTTCGAAGGTAGTCGCGGGAGGAGCAAGGTCTCCATTACACAAGCCTGGGTTTGGTCATGAGCCGTTGCATTAACGGCAACTCTTCAACCCGAATTAGAGCGGGCGCAATTTCTCTAATCTCACGACGAGCCGGACAACGTCGTGCAATGGCATTTGCTTGCACATGCATTGCACCTAATAAGTGATTGAAAACCTTGTTGTGTGTATGGTATAGTTTTAAGTCCTCCGTCCTAACTTACTGAGTTGTGGTTGCTCACATCCCTATAGACGTCATGCAAGTGCTGGCTAAGAAGCGGCAAACAAATACTCTGAAGCTAGCAACTGCTGGATCCTGAGGAGTGAGGAAAAACATTGAAGAATCAACACATATTTTACTTTTCATTTCTGATTAATGTAATAACGGAATTATAGTGATTATATATAACTTTTCTCACTTTCTTAGGTAAATGATTTGTTTAAATTACAAATTATTTACTTCAAAGCGGGTTAGTCGTGGACGCCTTAAGTAAATCAGGTCTAAGATAGCGGTTGTAAGGCCAACTTCTATCTTAAGATGGTTTACACGGCGGGGGCTGTTACGACTCTGCCGCTTCGGGGCGTGACACTCTGCAAACTATTCTAAGATAGAAGCAATCCAGGTAACCATTATCTTAATCCGATTTACACATAGTGTCCACGACTAACTTACTTTGAAGTAAATAATTTATAAATTAAATAAATTGTTTACCTAAGAAAGTATGAAAATACATGTATATTTACTAGAATTCAAGTATTACAAATAATATTTGCAAGCTTTTGTTGTACTTTATTTCCTAAACAACACATTATCTAAAAATGGAAAATTCTAAAGTAAAAGCTAAGACCTTAAAACTATATTTGTTCTTCAATTGTATTTCTTCACTCTCTAGGATCCAACAATTGCTAACTTCAAGGTGAATATAAACTACTTCCTAGCTGGCACCTACAACAACGTTTATAGGGATATGAGCAACCAACAGCTTAATAAGTTGAGACAAAGACTTAAAACTATACATTAAACACAAGTAGGGTTATCAACCAAATTAGTTAGATGCAATGTATGTTGAAGAAAATGCCATCGCATGAAGTTGTCCGACCCATTGTAAGATTAGAGAAATTGTACTCACTTTAATCTGGGTTAAGGAGTTTCCATTTAATACAACAGCTTATAACTAAACTCAGGCTTGTGTAATAGAGACACCGCTCCTTCCGTAATTACCTTCGAACTATTAACTTCACCCTTGCTGCGGCCTTTTCACCTATCACTTAATTCAACTAAGGATGAAGAAGGGATTAATTATATTATCCAACATTATCCCTTTTGAAGGGATTGGTATTTGGCCGGAGAACCCTAAGTTTCCCCTAATAAGTTACGATGCAAGTCTGATTTAGAATTTCAAGTCATATATTTAATTAAATTTGGTTTAAAGTATTCAATCATTTCAAACAAATCACACAAATACAAACTAGAATAACAAATCAGAATCATAGCATCAAACTTAGAAACAAGTACATGCACATGGCCAACTATTTAATAAGCACAATTAAGTCTCAAGGTACTACAAATTAATACTCTGAAATACAGTAACGTATTAATCTAAACTTACTTAGACTCCCTGCTTACTCACTCAAGGTGCGACTTGCATAAATCGTCGCCGCTAATCCCTATAATACAAACATTGTTTCAGTTTCGACATAACTACCATAAATAGGTTTTATTCTAAATTTTTTATTATTATCTTCAATTTAGAGTTTTATTATACCTAATCATTTGGATTTTGTCTTTTACAATTATTCTTAATTTAGGCTAGGTTTTAATTCTGTTTTGTGAATCCGATTTCGATTTAAGTTATAATTTAGGTCCAATTGTGGGTGTTATATGTAATCTTAAGATCTCGTTTTGAACCATAATATGAAATTAATCACATTATGCTCGAGATCTTAAATATCATATTTAGTCTCTAACTAACATTTTAGTCCATATGGTACATTATAATTTTAATTTAACTACTAATTTAATTCTCGATATAAAAATAACTTATATTTTTCATATAATTTTGTAAATTCACCTTCTAAAGCAAATTTATATTATATTCCTAATATTATAATACCATTAATTTTTACCTAATATTTTCTTCCCATTTAATTCTTATATACACATATTATGTATTATTTAATATTACACACTTATATCATTTATCTAACAATTCTAACACTACATATATCGTCCCTCATCGTCTAATAACATATCAAAATGTCTAATTATCCTAAATCAGAAATTATATCTAATCAACTCTAAATTACAAAATTAACTTATAATATACTATTTACCTACATATTTAGTACATATTATACATAACACATACAACTAATGCCTCAAAATCCAATATAGCTACGAAAAATAT
The DNA here is from genome assembly GCA_024138015.1 of Lumnitzera littorea. Classification (NCBI taxonomy): domain Eukaryota; kingdom Viridiplantae; phylum Streptophyta; class Magnoliopsida; order Myrtales; family Combretaceae; genus Lumnitzera; species Lumnitzera littorea. The sequence continues at coordinate 144,636,783 of JAMXBB010000001.1, forward strand.
ATTATACTCAATAAATTATGGTTATTATATTATGATTATGAAAATTATTAAGATAGTTTAATATATATTATTCTCCGGTATACCAAGTTTAGGTCTAATTTTGCTAAAAATTAACTTAAATTAGATAAATGACCAAATAAAATTATGATATTCAAACTAAATATTTCAAAAATCATAAATAAACTTGAGAATTCATTAAAAATCAGATTCATTAAGGAATTTAATTAAAAACCTATTATTTTTGTCATATGAACAACATGGCAGATTCAACAAAATGATTTTAATAAATACTAAACGTATAGTTTATCAAAAATTATTTTTATGTAAATTAAATATATCATATGAGGAATATGTACACCAAAAATTAACTCAAAATAACACTATTTACTATTTTTGAAAATTTATACAAAATTCATCAAAATCAGTTTTGTTCTTAACAAAACCTATATAAGGACTTCTAATTTTAAAATTATGGTTTAATATTCTAATTCTACACGCAAAAATACCAATAGAAACTAAATTTCAAAATTTTTCATGCATATTTGACATTTTTATTAAATTAAACAAATTTAGAAGGGAAATTGGAACTCATCAATTGATAAGCTTCCAACCACCAGTGGTGGCTCCACTATTTTCTATAGCTCTATACTGGGTTCTACTATCTGTTGGTGGTGGTCGTTCCTCTCCAGGTAATCGTTAGATATGAGTTCCCTTTATAAACCTTATTTATACTATAATTTTCTTTTTTTTTTTTTGTAAATTTGGTTTTTCCTCTTTTCTCTCCTCCTCCTAAATTTTTCCTAACTCTAAACTAACTAAAATGAGTTTTGATAGTGGGCTTATGGATTTATAGGGTTGCCTTGATTATTTGGTGAATTAATTGATGCTATTTATCCCTTATCTTTTCTTCTTTTTGCCTTTTAGTTGGTTATTTTTAATTAGCTCATTTCCTTCTTTAGTTTCCAGCTTGCTAAGACTCACTTCTAGACATTTCCACATTTTTTTTTATTTTTCCTTAATTATTTATGAATCTTCCTTAATTATTCAGTATTATTTTATCATATTTTGGGTACTTTAAGTGATTTCGCGTATTTTTACTTACACATAAATATATATATGGTACAAATAAATATTCATATATATTATTTAAGTTATTTTATAATTTTTAGTATGCATATAATTTATCTCTATCGATTCATTAGTTATTAAAACTCATTTTACACGTTTTTCATAAATAATTAGAAATTTTCATATAATTCAATATTATAATAAATTATTATTTTATTATAAATTTTCATAAATCCAAACTCACTAAATCACTTTTACTATTATTCCTAGCTTCATCATAAAATTTGAGCTAGATCAAACAATTTGCTCAATCGCCTTAAATTCTACAAACCGAATCTTAAGTACTTCATTATAGGGCTTACATTTGGTATAACATTCCAAAAGAATTCTTTACTTTTCAATACAGAATATTCTTTATCTTTTTTACTCTTTTTAGTATCATTTATGTATCCCAATTGTAGATTACCCTTTTGTCTTTTAAATGTATGTTTGTAACCTTAGTGAGGCTAGTATATAAACCCCATTTGTTATATGCAAACATCACCTTTTGATGATCAAAATATACAAGTTTTCCTTTGACCAACCTTAGTGTTCTATTTACCATTAACTCTTATCTACTCCTTTTAGTAAGGAGTAGTAACAAGTGACCCTATAATTTAGATCGGTGAGCCATATCTAGTGGATTGTAAGTCAAGTAAGATCAATTAGTGTGTCGTATCTAATCAATAACTATCCGGACTTTGCTAGTCTTCTTTTACTTTCCTTCGATTCACTTCATTATGGTGCTCCTCCATATGTTCAACCTCGAAGACATATCAACTTAGGTGATTGACTCTGGCGCTACTAACCCTATGTCAAGTAGAACAACTATTTTTCACACATTATATACTTTTCACTTTGCCAAATGTCATTATTGCTAATGGGTTTGTTTAAGCTATTAGTGAGGTTAGCATTGCCCTATTTGTTCCATCATTTTCCTTAATGTCAATTCTGTATATACCTCAATTTTCTTTCAACTAACTATTTATTAGTAAACTCACCACTTCCTTCAAATGCTTAATCACATTCTTTCCTTCTTTTGTGATACAAGATTTGAGAATGAAGAAGATGATCGGTGGAAGTCTTGAGTCTCGTGACTATATTTCATAGATTTAACACCTAACGTTACTAGCTGCTAAGCTATTAGACCATACCTTATCAAGATGTATTCCTGATCAAATCATCCATTTTGAAGAGTTTTCATCTTACATATCCTAGTCTATAGCCTTATCCTAGTTAATTACGATGTATGGGGATCTACTCATGTGAATTCTCCTTTTGTTTTTAGATACTTTGTTACATTTATTGATGATTATGTAAGAATAACATGAAATCAGAGTAGGAGATCTTGAGTTCAAACTTTGAACACTTTACATCAATAGTCAACTCTCATCTAATTAAATCATCCACTAGCTAGGCCTTAGTCAAAGTCTAGCCACAAGTGAGTGGGAGTGTCATATAATTAACATAATCTATCCATTTTGTATCTATAAGCTTAATCTTTTAGATCAAATGGTTTAAGTGCTAGTAATAATGTAGTTTTTAGAGCAATCTTCACATGCTTAGTTTAGTAGATTTAGCTCATTGTGATAAAATTTGGACTTCGTAGATATAATTCAGATCACTATGCTATTTATTTACAGCATAATGGTAAGAAAATTATATTGGTTATCTATGTTGATGACATTGTGATCTTAGGAGATGACCAAAAAGGTAACAAGAAATTGAAGAATTTTCTATAATGGAAATTCTAATCTAAGGACGTAAGCAGCTTGAAATATTTTCTAGGAATTGAAGTCACCCAATCCAAGCAAGGTGTATATATCTCTTAGTAGAAATATGTGCTTGACCTATTATTTGACACTTGCTTAATTGAAGTAAAACCAATTGATTTGTTCTCACATGATGAAGGTGATATTTTAGATGCTTTGAGAGATACAGGACATTAGTTGGTAAGCTCAATTATCTCATTGTTACATGCCTTGATGTATTATTTGCAATTAGTATAAAGAGCCAATACATGAGCTCACCTTGTACCAGTCATTGGAATGTTATAATTTGTATTCTATATTATCTCAAGGGATCTCCTAGTCAAGGTATTTTATATAAAAACCATGGGCACTTCCATGTTATTGGATACACAGATGTTGATCGAGCAGGTTTACCATTGGATAGGAGATCAACTATAGGATAATATGTGCTTCTTGGTGGTAATCTTGTGTCATGGAAAACTAAGAAATAGATAGTGGTAACAATATCAAGTGCAAAGTTTGAGTATAAGGCAATGGCATCCACAACTTGTGAACTACTTTGGTTTAGACATTTGCTAGAAGAACTTGAGTTTCCACAATCACAACCAATGAAGTTGAAATGTGATAACTATGCTGCTTTATACATAACAACAAAATTCAAAATCCAATATTTCATGAATGCATAAAGTACATTGAAATTGACTATCATTTTATTTGTGAAAACTTGTTGAATAAAAAAATCAATACATCGCATATGAGATTAGAAAACCAGCATACTGATTTATTTACTAGGTTACTTCAAGGTAATCAAATGAATTATATATCTAACAAGCTAGAAGCACATGATATATTTGTTCCAACTCAAGGGGGAGTGTTAGAACAAATCATTCTATTATAGGTATATTTGTACTTTTGTGATTATACTATTTAATATTGTATTAGAGTTTGCTGACAAAATAAGCCTTTTTCTTGTTGGATTGTGTCTACATAATGCATAAAGCAAATTTTGACCCTAAAGAAACACATATAGCGACATTAAAAGAGGCAAAAACTTGGACCTTTTCACTTGTAAATAAATCGTGGATAACAATGCAACTCATCCATCAACCGACATATGTATTGACTAGTTGTTGAAACATACTTCTGGCGATCTCCTCTATAATTATAAGGATTTTATTTCTTTCGATGTGGACTTTACTGTATCTATTCTTTAAATGCTAAAGGGACCGCACTCATTTTTTGGTTCTCACTATGTGGCTTCCTAATCAAAGAGATCAATCTAAGGTTTCCTCATTCATCAATTGCGTCAGCTGACTGGGTCTCTTCATCAAAGTTGATAGATCATTTGTTTATAAGAGAAGCTTTCGAAGTTCTTCTGTATTGCCACAAAATAGAACCAAAAAAAATTAGAAAACATAGAAAAGAAACAAAAGTACCACTTGAAGAATTGGAAGAGATGAGAGGACCATAAAATTAATTGAATCAGTATAAGTACCAGAAATTTTAGGAACATTGGCTAACGGCTTACAAAAAAGAGCCTCTTGCCAAGGTTTTTACTATATCTTTACATGAAAATAAAGAACCTGAAGGGTGACAGCTATTTTAAGAGTATGCAGTAAGTCGAAACTTCCAGAACAAACCTCAAGCCACATAGTAAAAACAACTTATAGATAACGAGGGAAGAGAATTATATTGGTGGTCTATGTTGACAACATTCTGCTATCAAGAGATGACCATGAAGGTATTAAAAAATTAAAGGATATCCTACACTAGAAATTATTCCAATCTAAGGACATGGGCAGTTTGAAATATTTTTGAAGGATTGATGTCACCCAATCCACCCTCGATAGAAATATGTGCTCCACTTGTTGTCTAAAATTGGCTTGACTAGAGTAAAACTAATCGATTCACCCATGAATCCTAATTTTACTCTCTCATTTGGTGAAGGTGATGTTTTAAATGACCTTAGAGAGATACAAAGTGTAGTTGGTAAGCTAAATTATTTTATTGTGATACACCCTACCATATCATTTATAGAGAGCCAATTTATGAGCTCACCTCATACCAATCATTGGAATGTTGTGATTCACATTCCACTTATCTCAAACGATCTCCAAGTTAGGGTATTTGGTATAATGACCATGGGCGTGTCCATATTGTTGGATATATAGATGTTGATTGGATAGGTTCATTAGTAGAAAGGAGATCAACTACAAGATATTGTGTATTTATTAGTGGTGTTCTCATGTCATGGAAGCATAAGAAGCAAACCTTGCTAGCAATATCAAGTGCGAATTTTGAGTATAGAGCAATGATATCCACAACTTGCGAACTACCTCGGTTTAAGCATTTGCTAAAGAACAATTGCTTTCTACAAACGTAGCCGATAAAGTCGATATGTGATAATTAAGCTGCTTTATGTATAACATCACACTTAGTATTTCATGAATACACAAAGTACATTGAAATTAACTGTCACTTTGTTTGTGAAAAACTTTTGAATAAAGAAATTCATACATCATATGTAAGATCAGAAGACCAACTTGCTTATTTATTTACAAAGTCACTTTGAGAGACTCGAATCAATTATACATGTGATAAGTTAGAAGCATATGCTATATTTGCTTTACCATTAGGGAGAGTGTTAGAATAAGTTAGCCTATTAAAGGTATATTTATACTTTCACAATTATACTATATTATATAATATTGTGCTGGGGTTTTGTTACCATAACACTTTTCTGGTGCAAAAGAAGTCTTTTTCTTGCTGAATTGTGTCTACATAAAACATAAAGTACATTTTGGCCCCTAAAGGAACACAAAAAGCCATATTAAAAGAGGCAAAGACTCCGGCTTCTGACATGTAAACGGATAACGAGGCAACTCGTCGATTGATCGACATATCCATTGACTGGTTGTTGAAACATGCTTCTGGCGACCTCCTCTATAATGACAAGTATTTTATTTCTTTTAGTGTATCTATTCTTTAAATGCTAAAGGGACCGCACTAATTTCCCGTTCTCACTATTTGGTTTCCTTATCAAAGAGATCAATCTAAGGTTTCTTCATCCATCAATTGCATCACCTGACTTGGTTTCTTTATTAAAGTTGGTAGATCATTTGTTTATTAAAAGAAGCATTTGAAGGTCTCCTGATTGCCAAAAAATAGAACTAAAAGATATGGGAAAACAGATAAAAGAAACAAGAGTCCCACTTGAAGAATTGGCAGAGATGAGATGACCATAAAATCAACTGAATCAGCATATGCACCAGAAATTTTAGCAACATTGGCTGCCGGCTTACAAAAACAGAGCCTCCTTCCAAGGTTTTTACTATATCTTTACATGAAAATAAAGAACCTGAACGGTGACAGCTATAGTAAAAGTATGCATTAAGTCACAACTTCCAGACCCAACTTCAAGCCACATAGTAAAAACAACTTAGTTATAGCTATGCTCCTATGTTTCGACCTTTCTTGGACATTTGTAGTAGTCGTTTTCACCAAAGTATAGATTCCAAGTAATGGTTATAATGTCTCCGTTTGAACTCCAACAAGCTACCATAGGTTCGATCTGCTACTCCAATGAAGAGAGCCTCTGTATCTGGGCTGAAGGATATTCCAGCAATCTCTCCGAACATATCGATCTCTTGGCCATTAGTGTATCCTGAGTCTGTGTCATAGATGTGGACAAAGTCCGCAGGCTCTGCTATAGCTAGAAACTTCCCATCGCTTGTAAACTTCACTGCTCGGATTGCACCCATCCTTCCTTTAAGTACGGCAAAGGATTCGGATAAATTCCTGACGTCCCATAACCTACAAGTTGTGTCTTGGTTCCCAGTAGCCAAAATTCTTCCATCGGGGTGCCAAGCCGAAGCAAAGGAGTAGTCCAGATGCCCTTTCAAGATCTCAACATGCTGCAGTTGCAATAAACAGCCTTGCTTAAATAGTTGAAGACATTTCACATGACACACGAAAGATGGATCGATGAATTAGTGACATACCTTTCCTGATTGTGCATCAGCAATTACACAATCTGTGCTATCACCAAGGACTGCAAGTAGTTTGCCATCTGGATTGATGGATGTGTGCTGTAAGACAAATCATTTGACCGCTTAAGAAAGATGTCCAAGGAAGGGATAGACATAGTATCTTCTCAAAAATCAATAAATTTTGAGGACCATCGCCCTTACATTCACGGACCAATCAAAGGAGAATCTACTCAGACAAGTGAAGTTCTCTGCATCGAAAACTCTTACTTGAGCATCATTGTTAGCGGCGATTACCCTCAATGAACTACTGCAAAGTATACGATGAATTACATAGCTTTTGTAATAACGATCCTATAACTTATTTACTGTACTTTGCTTACCCCGCACTTCGGTATGCATCCACAGCATTCGTGATGGAATTTTCTTCTGCCGTAATTTTGGCACAAAATGCAACTTCACGATGATTTATGAGCTGCCGGAAGAAATATAGCTCAGAATCAATATGAAATAATAGAGATATGCCATTACTCTGTCAGTTCATTTCTCTTACTTTGCAGATAAGTTCGCCCTGGAAGCCCCCTGCAACCAGTAGATTCTCTTTTACAGCCATGGTGCTTATTTGCAGCCTAGGTCGGAAGTGATTAAGGGAACCAGGGTTATTCTGCAAACAAGTGAACCTCAAGCAATTCAGACAACGAAAAAACAATTCATTTCTAAAATTGGTTGCCCAAAAGTACATCTTCGTACTGCAGAACAATTGATGCGTTTAGCTGCATTGAGGATTTCCTTTCCCCTCCTCAACGGCGATGACCAGTGCATCACTGAATGATTCTGCATGTGGTATACATCATGCTTTGACGTTGCCCACAGAAGATTCCTGAGCTGAAGGCAAAACATATACGGAAAGTTGTCGCATTAATGTTGTCATTCAAGATTGAAAATAGAAGAATATATGCAAAGATTACCATCATCAGACGAAAGCAAATGAGCCACCGTTCGATACTTGGGATTACTTAAAAGAATCGTGCATTTGCCAGGAATAAGCAAGTCTGGGTGTCTGACCTTTCAGCTTAGTTTTCATTTTCATATCTCAACTCAGAAGATTAGACTAATGTGAAAAAGATCTAATAGGGGAGCGAAAAATCAGGTTCCGAGAGGTGTTTTCTGAAATTTCTCCTAGTAACATCTCGTCAAGAACAAATGAGATCAGTTTAAAGTTCATCTTTGAAGATTCACTTGAAAGGCTCGACTTTGAAATAGTTTTTAATGATAGAGAAGATATATGTTTATTTCTTTAGGTTGCAAAACGTCTTTGAGTCAAAAGGTTCTTGAACTGGGATCTCCAAAAATTAAAAAAGATAATTGGCTGAAACCAAGTAGATGCTACTTTGGTGCTTTAAGACACAAAATTGTCCAAGAATAATTTTCAGAGTCATTATGGAAAGCATCACGACAACTCAGCTATTGGGATTCGAAGGTGGTGGTCATCTGTTCACAAATTTGCATACACAACAATTCCACCTCTTTTAGGCATAAGGACAGAGCTTGAAGCTCTGCTAGGCCACTTTCTCTCAAGAGGAAAAGATCCATTCGTATTAACACAGCTACATATTTTAATGAGTTGTGGGTAAATAGCTATGACATTTAGATAGAACTCATCAAAACACATGATATGTTAATACTATTAAAACCTTTCTTTGAACTCTTCCCTCTCTCTTTCTCTTTTAGCCTTATCCCAAATTCAGTCCTTATTTATTCTTTCGTAAATGAAGCTAGAATATCTTTCCGGTCTGGGGAATCCTCCTGACAGATGGCTAATTGGCTATGATGACAAGCCCTTACAGGTTCATGTTTTGGTTCTAATCAGATAACATTTATTTGCTATCCGAAGATATGCACCTAAAGTATCCCTAACAGTTCATTACATGAAAAGTCTATGATCTAATTCTAATGAAGAACATAAGCAAAATTTGGAAAGTGATTAGGAATGAGGCTGTGCAAGTAGCTAGGGTAGATGATTTTGTCAAGCCACCGTCCTACAAATTATAGAAGTTGCACCAAAAGCAATGGAACCTAGGATGAGCAGAAACAACAAAGACATAGCTAAACCTAAAAAAAGCAGGCTCTCATTAAAGTTTTGCATAGGATTGATACTAGAGATGGAGAAGCCTTACCTGAAAATGCGCAATTGTCGACTTGACAACCCTCGTATTGAAGTGAAAGTCATAGAAAGTCTTTCCCTTCTCTACATGCAGGCACTCCTGTTAACAAAAGCATGTTTTGCCACAATGGGAAGAATGATCATTCTTACTACAAAAACAAGAACTCTTCAGCAGAAATACCCTTGCATTAAAATAAGCAGATACAAAAGAAGTGTGTGCAAAACCAGTAAAGTTGTCAATTTCTCAAGTAATAACTGCCCAAGAAATTGATTCATGGATTCCAAGAGGACACAAAATCAGGAGCCAAGCTTGCTAGGATGTCTTAAATTGATCGTACATTTCTACGACTGTTTTTTGATCATATAACTACTTCCTAATGGGAAGGAAAGGCCTTGAACATTAATATTGTTTATGAACCAGTTAGTTGAAAGATACATCACTTCCTTAAAAAAATTATTCAAAACAATGTAAATTTCCTCAAATAGAGTGATCTCGGAGAATCAAAAAGAAGATCCAAGCGATTAAATTAAAGGCATGTTTTTTCCTACATTAAGTTTGCAAAAAATTTTCATAAATCTTCCTAGGCAAAAGTACACTTTTTTTTTTCCCTTTTGAATCCTTAGCTTTTTTTTTTTCCTTTTCTATTTAACTCTTAAGGTTTCTAAAACTTTATAAAATTATAAAAATATGGCTTCCTTTACGTCTCAATTTTAACTTGATTCATAGTAATTAATTTAATAATGATGGTATTAGATATATATAATCATATAATATGCTAAGAAAATAATATTAAATATTGAATATAATATAATGATTAAAAAAAAAAAACTAAAACTAAGAAAAAGGGGGCTAAAAAAATTATATGAACTCCATACATCTTAACCAACCATCCAAGGCCAGTCAGAATTTGATTCATGTCAGAGATGGATGGAAAAATTAATTGATTCAAAACAATTCAATTTTTGTGCCATCTTGAAAATGTTGAGACCTAAATAGAGAGGAAAAAAAAGATTGAAAACATAAATAGAAAAATATGTAAACATTTAAAAGACTAAAAGTTTTTTTTTTTTATTTTTTCTGTCTTCCTATTTTTGCAATCATCTAAAACCTGTTTTTGAATACCAAGGAGATGGAAAAAGCTAGCCAACTAACCAAACCAAATTGCCAAAAGAACAAAACAGAACCAAGAATTAGTTTTTTTTTTTTTTTTTTTTAATTTTGCAACGGCTCACTTGATAACTCGGTGTGGATTATGATTTATGGTTTGCAATCCCCCAATATTCCATTTAGATAATGGTTAGCACTTTAATTTTCGATTCATGATCCAAACCAAATCATGCACATCTACATAAATAAATAAGTGAAATGTAAAGTTATATATTTTTACTCATCATATACTTTTAGAATCAAACTTTTTCTCTTTAGTACTTTTATAAAGTACTTTGAAAAAAATATTCCAGTGAGTCCTAATCCAATTGCGTAAAGAATATTCAACCTGAAGAAAAGTTTCAAAGTAACAAATATTCATTTACCAAAAAAAAAAAAAAGTAGAAGGATAAAAGAAAAGAGCAATCAGTGATGAAAAAAAAAAAAAAAAAAAACCTTATCGAGGTCATCGCGGGGCTGCGAAAGGTTTTCGTAGTTCCTATACTGCTTCAATCTGGTCTCGCGGTATCTATCTCTAGTGAAATGAAGCCTCTCCCAGGGAATTCCTTGTATATCTCTTCCTTGCCTTGCCCCTATTGCAGATGTGTCACTCCTAGACTTATTACTCTGTCAAAGTCGCAACAAATGGTTTCTCAGTTCATGAAAACTTTCTTTCCAACACTTGTATGTAAATAGCTACTGATAAATTTTCCATATTCCTATTTCATGATCCTGTTATTATATGCCGTCGTATATATCATTAAAACATGTCAAACAGAGTGTTCAAACATCAATCTTCACACACAAATAATACAGCTTTATGCCCAAGAATGGAGAAGTATAAGAGAAAATCATACCAGTTCAAATTCGTCGTCGATATCAGAACCGGAATCACCAGTATGTGGCAATTCAGCTTCGTTCGATAATAAGTTGTCGTCGTCATCGAACTCCTCATAGCTATCGTCAACAAAGTATTCGAGGTCTTCGTTGTAGAATCGCTCCATTAAGCTGCAATCATCATTCTCGACTTACTAGTGATCAAACAGAAAAGGAAAAAACGGAAGAAGGCTGTTTCATCTGGGTTTTTTCTTTTCTTTTCTTTCTTTTTTTTTTTTTTTTCAATACTCCAATATAACCAACCAGATAAACATGCATCCGCGATGTGTAAGATGGAGAATAAAAAGGGCTTAACAACTACACATGAAAATTAAAATGGAAGCATACTAGTTATTTCATAAGAAAATATTGGTTAAACGAAACTAACACTATATCCACTCCGGCCAGAGAGAGTCAAACAGGTAGGAAAGAACGAACATACATCTTGGCTCCACCACCACTATAACTGTATAGGTGGAAATAGTTTTGGGTGGTGGTACCTCGACTATCGGTCGACTTGAAATTCACGAAATGTTGTACACGTAAAATGATTTCTAATTTACAAACTACATTTGTTTTCTCTGCTGTTAGGTTTGCAACTTGGTAAACAGCACTTCGCCAAACAAATATAGCCTGTTTAGCCGAGAAATAAAAATTTAGTGAAGATTTTTATACCTCCTTATTTTGAAATGGATCAAGGTGGAGATGGAGAGAGAAAAATACAAAGAAGGGAGACCGTTCAAAAGTCAGTTAAGGTAGTTGAAGTAGTGGAAGGAAAGAAGCAACGTTCTTGGGAAACAAACGGAAAATCAGTTTGTAGTAGTTGTTTAGTGGCGCGTCGCGGGCGGGATTTCCGAGTCAAGGAGAGAGAAGATGCGGTGCGGCTCGGCCAATTATATAGAATCTGGATAGAGAAGATCAAACACCGTGTGGGTCCGGTAAAAGATCGGTGGTGTTTATTAAGAAAAGAAAAATTTACGAAATGGCATTTGAATTGTTGGGATTCTGCTGAAAATGTCCACGTATCATAGGGTAGTTATTTATGGGCTTTCAAGTTGTTGGATTCTAATTTGGCAAAAAAAAAAAAAAAGTTGTTGGATTCTAATTGGCCATGAAGAAAGAAATAGGATAATATTGATGTAATAAATCAAGACAAAGGATAAGATTGCTAGTAGGACAGGATGCCTGAAATGTAAACATAAATTCACTGTAAAATGTCTGATATGTCAACGTAAATTCACTTGCCGGATTACAACGCAACTTAAGTTATTTATATCGAATATTACTTTTCTCTTTTTCATTTGAATGGAATGAACGTTATGCTTTTATTATATGTAGAATAGTTTATTTTTGTATTTGCTTCATAAGAAGTTATGTTATAAGAAGCATCTCTTCCATATGTAACATGGACTAAATAAGGAACTTTTATTATTTCTCTTTATTAGAGGAATTGTTATTCCTCATGGAAGTACTCTTTTACCTCAAAAATGATTCTGATAATAAGACAAAATAACATTAAGGAATTGTTATCCATTCTTGTCTAATTCATTTTAGTGAACCAAACGTAAAATAAAAGAAATGTAGACCACGTATGATATACTGTCATCAATTGCTTTCAGATAGTAACAAATAAATGTGGAATTTAGATGGGAATTATTATGTCGAATTTTAGATATTTAGATTGGTTGCTTTTTTCATATATGTTTGAAAAATTTTTAAATAAATTATCCTGTTTAAATATATATATATACCATCTTACACTAAAAACCAAATATCCATAGAGCTATAGTAGATTTATGAGAATTTAAGCTAAGCGCAATAGCAACTTAGGCCTAACTCTTTTGGCAATGATAGGGTTGGGGCTTGAGACTTAGGAGATCTACCATGATGAGCTTAAAATATTAATCATTTGATCAGTCAATCAATTCTTAACATTTTTCAAGTAAGCTCATACACTTAAAGAAGCCCATAAAGGGATCCATCAAAAGGAGAACCTAACTCAACCTTTAAGTACCAACGCAATCCAACAACATTATAAATGGCCAAAATTTAAAACTATCTAAGAGCTCCTTCTCATTCAACAAATCCAGGATCAAAGAAATGATATTATAGTGTCAACATGCTACTTAAAAGGATCAAGAAAGATTTTAAGGAAGAAAAGCTACTTCTACTCAATAACAATAAGGTTAATGTTCTAAACGCCCTCACATGTCATCTATGCATTGAATTTCCTAGGTCTAATTACACCTCCTATTTCTCTAAGGCATCATCTCACATAGTATCTCCATATCATCTAAGGCCACATGAAATGTAAGACTCATGACATACGCATGTGACACCATCAATTAAATCCCTATACATATATCTTGGTAACTACATTAGGGATAGAGGATGTTGATGAGAAAGAATTAGCACCTGTAAGGAAGGGGACAAGTGATCCATCTAATAGCACCACCCAATAATAAGAAGTTAACCTTAAGACCATTGAGAAAAACATCCTAAAAACATAAATCAAGATAAAACAACACAAGAAAGTGAAACCCAACCAATATCAATTGTTTTGATGTCGATGAAGACTTCCTCAAGGAAGAGATAAAGAATTCCCTATAATGGAAGCTATGGCTACACAATGCTTGGCACCTCCTCTAGTGCCACTTTTTAAACTATGCTCAATAAATCTACCATCCTAACTCTATTCCTAGCGCATCAGTAAAGGTCATCATGTCTACCCTAAGATCTTGTTACAAAGGAGGACTTAGACATATGTCTAAAGGAGATACAAATCAAGTTATCTATAGGAGTTCTAGATTTTAAACTTTTGTAATAGGTGCAAAACCATATCTTATGTACTACGTAAGTCATAAATCATGCCCTTCAGTTGAAAGTAAGACAGTGCCAAAGAGCATTTACCAAAGTTTATGAGACTTAGAAAGTTAATAGTATCAATGACGATTATAAATTATAAGAGTTCTATGAATCAATAGTAAGCAAGGCATACAACCTATATGTCAACCTTTCCTTAAGGTTAATAGACTCATAAGGGACCGAATATAGGATATTCTTTGAAAATCTCTTTTACACCTAGGAAAGGGTCATTATGATTGACATAAGTTGGATTTAGCAAAAGCTAGGGAAAGGTCTCATGGAATATATCAAAGGTTTTAGAAAATGCTCCTTAGACGTTTAAGTTATCTACAATAAAAATAGATCTAGTGAAGATTTGGGACATTTATTGAATATGCAATGCACTTGAAGAACCTTTCTTTAAGTTATTTCGCTAAACTCATAGAGAAAGCGCAAAGAACCAACAACTCTATTGCTAGGTAGTGAGAATAATTCAACAAATGGACAGTGTCCATAAGCTCTGCTTAAATTTTAGAAGTAACAAGAAGAGAATAAATGATACACAAAGCAGTTCACTACAATTCCTTTGTTCTATGCCCAACGAGAAAGGTACACGTTATATTTGATTGATGGCTACAAGATATGAACATTACTTTACCAAAAGTTGATCATTTACCTACAATAGATGAGAAGAGTGATCTCGAATTATGTCAAAATCATAGAGCCGTGGGTGATGCCCATCAAGGACTATTGATATTTAAACAAAATATTTAAGAACAAGGTATGAAGCAGAGAGCTTATAAAAAGCAACAGTATTTGTTACAATGCACTCCTAATCTATAATATGCCGACTCTCGAAGCTTCTAATAGCAATTAGCAATTTGTCAAACACTAATTAAATTTTTATTATAGTTTTGTACATTGTCAATATATCAAGAAATTTTATCTATAAATGTGATTGTACAAGCAAGTTTATTAATTAGAACATTTAGCTCATTACATGAGTCTTGTTATGCAGTTGTTTTCTTTTAATTGTGTTATCACATTAAGAGTTTATTCTCCTTAGTGTACAAAGCTAATGAACATATAACCAAGAAAAAAAGAAGTATAAGGGTTAATTCAAACATCGTGGCTAGGCATAAGAGCATCGATCCCAAGTGCATGATGTTAAGTTTGCTTATGTGTTATGGAATGGTAAAAGTATTGCCTCCTATACATGCAATAAGTCATTGCACAGTAAGATAATAGAATCCTTAAGTGCCAAAGAGAAATAACCTCCTAAGATAGAGATCTCTCCAAGAGTCATGGCATAGCTACCATTATGACCACATATTTCTTGTTTTCTTTCTGTAAAGAAGCAAAGACAGGCCCTTTGGTTAGCTTGTTCTAAGAACTATGGCATAACTAGTCATTGCCATGGCTTGTGATGATCAAGCATAACCATCACCGCTGCCTAACATCTCTTAATGCTTTTTATTATCAAGTAATGGAATATCCCCTTTAAAAGCACTATAAGCACCTTGGTGTAGCTATCAATGTTACCATGATATACGATGTTTCTATAAAACTAAGCATAGAAGCCATAGCTGCTCAACACCTCTTGTTAAGAAGTAAAGCAATCTACTTGATAAATTTTATGTAAATGTCTTATAGTTATCATCACTACCTTAGCACATGCACTTCTTTAAGCCTAAGCAACATCTTGTTACCTCAACTATCGCACTTCAAGCTAAGGCAACATCTTAACATCTTATGCTTTAAGTAGAAGCAACAACTAGTCATCGTGGATGTCATGCTTAAAGCATAAGAAATGCCCTAACACATTAAGCTTAGGTGAAACCTTAGTACCCTAGTTGTTATGCTTTAAGCCCGAACAATGCACTAGTAAATCCTCTTATTTTCCTACAATCAAGTAGTATAAGACACTCTTAACGAGCATTGCTAAGCCTAATGCATCACGAAATGATCAACAAGATTATACCAAAGATATAAAAATATCAAGCTTAGATCAATTTTGAGGTCACTATCATTGTCCACAAGTTTATCAATCTATGAGTATGCATAGGTTCTACTTCAGACCAATGAGTTTTAGGAAGCTTTCACATGCCTCTATATAAGCCCTGTAATCAACTACTTAAGGTTTGATTCATAAAATTTAAAGTGATTGAGTAAATTGTCTTATTCAGCCCAAATTTTATGATGAAATTAGGAATATTAGTAAAAGTGATTTAATAAGTTACTTAAGGTTTGATTTGTAAAATTTAGAGCGATTAAGCAAATTGTCTAATCCAATCTAAATTTTACAACGAAGTTAGGAATATTAATAAAAGTGATATAATGAGTTTGGATTTATAAAAATAAATAATAAAATAATTAATTAATATAATATTAAATTATATGTATATTACCCATTATTTATCAAAAACGCGAAGAACAAGTTCCGATATCTAAACGAATCAATAGAGATAAATTATATACGCATTAAAAATCATAAAATAACTTAAATAATATTTAGGAGTATTGATTTGTACCATATATAAATTTACATATAAGTAAAAATAGGCGAAATTACTTAAAATACTTGAAATATGCTAAAATAATGCTAAATAATTAAAGAAAAATATAGAAAAATGAGGAAATGTCCAAAAATTGGCTGTAGCATCTTGGAAATGGAAGAAACAAAATCAACCAATCAAAATTAAATAAACAGAAGGTGGAAAAGGATAAAATAAGGTTAATGTCAACTTAAATTAATAAAAAAAAAAATCTATGCAGCTCTATAAATACCCAAATTAAATCAAAATCTCATTTGGTTAGTTAGAGTGTAAAAAAAAATTAAGAGCACCAAAAAAAGAAGATTAGGGTTTTTTCTAAAAATTTTTTTAAAAAACTCTATACAAATAGAAGCTATAAAGTGAACCAACACCCAACGACAACTTGGGAGTGGATGGCCTACCACCACCACATGGTGGTGGTAGTGCCTTGATCGATTGATAAGGCCATGGCAGTTGGTGGTAGTCGAAGCCATTAACTCTGGTGAATTCAATCTTTTGTTCGATTTTACTTATTTCATTAAAAATACTAAATATATTTAGAAAATTGTGAAATTTGGTATTTTAAGGTTTTTAAGTATGTAAATTTAGGAAAAAAATTTAGTTTGATAATTTTGTGTCTGAAAATATATCGCTCTTAAGAAATCTTACAAACCCGAGCTTTGTTCGAATTATAAATAAATGACCTTAAGAGTGTAGTTTTAAGCTTAAAATTTTTTTATAGGGTTATAAAGTAATGCTATGAAACCCTTTTTCAAAAATAAATTTTCAAAATTTTTGGATAATTTTTAGGCCTTAAAATGATACATGAAATGAGTAATTTGAGGCTAATTAAGTAATTAAATGAATAATTATTGATTTAGTGCATAATTATATGTTTTAGGATATTGAAATTTAATGAAATATGATATTTACAGCATTTAGGGTATTAGATGTAATTATTAGAGTATTATGTAGTATATATGTAATAGATAAAAGTGATAAATTTTAAGTTAATTTTGTAATTTAGGGTAATTAGGTGTAAATTCTAATTTGGGATGAATTTAAATATTTTGAGATATTAGTTGATGTTGACGGATGATATTTGAAGTGATAGAAATATTAAATGTGTATATTATGTACATATTAGGTGATAATATATAATATGTAAGTAAAAGAAATTAATGAGTAGGAAAATATTAAGTTAAAATTGATATTATAATAATAATAGAAATAGATAATGAATTTGGTAGGAAACTTAAATTTATGTGTTTATAAGAAATATGTAAAATTTTTTCACATCAAAAGTAAATTCGGTAATTAAGTTAAGATAAAAGGTATACCGTACAAATTAAAATACTGATTAGAGGTTAAATATGATATTTAGGATATCCGAAAATAATATGATTAGTTTTATACTATGGGTCAAAATGAGTTTCTAAAGTTTGTGCGTAAAATCGTTCTTAGAAACAAAAGTAGAACTTAATTTAGAAATCGATACGAAAACTGGACAAGAACTTAACCTAAATCAAGAATAATTGTAAAAATCTTGAAAACCTAGATAATTAGGTATATTAAACCCTAAACCAAAGATAACAATAAGTATTATAAGATAAAAATCAATCTATAGTAGTTATGTAGAAAATTGAAACAATATTTGTATTATAGGGATTTTTTGCGATGGCCAGTCCAAGTCGTACCTCAAATGAGTAAGCAAGGAATCTAGATAAGTTGAGATTAATACGTTACTATATTTTAGATTATTAATTTGTTGTACTCGGAGACTTGAAATTGTATTTGATTGTGTTTGTTAGATAGTTAACTGTATACATGTACTTATGATTAAGTTGATGATGTCATTCTAGTTTATTGCTCTGACTTATTTTGTGTGATTTGTTTGAAATGATTGAACACCTTAAACCAGATTTAACTAAATATTTGGCTCATAAATCTAAATTAGATCTGCATAGCAACTCATTAAGGGAACATTGGGATTCTCTAGCCAAATACAGACCCTTTCGAAAGGGATAACGCTAAATAGTATAATTTGTCTCTTCTTCATCTTTAGTCAAACTAAGTAATAGGTGAGGAGATTACGACAAAAGGTGAAGTCAATGGTTTGAAAATAGTTGTGAAAGGAGTAATGTCTCCATTATATAAGCTTGGGTTTGGTCGTGAGCTGTTACATTAAATGGAAACTCTTCAACCAGATTAGAGTCAGTATAATTTCTCTAATGTCATGACGAGTCAGACATTGTCGTATGATGGCATTTGCTTGTACATGCATTGCATCTAACTAATTTAGTTGATAACCTTGTTTGTATTTGAAGTATAGTTTTAAATCTCTGCCCCACTTACTAAGCTGTGGTTTCTCATATCCCTATAAACATTATTGTAGATGCTAGCTAGAAAGCAGCTTATATTTATCTTGAGGCTGGCAACTGCTAAATCTTGGGAAGTAAGGAAATACATACGAAGAATAGAGATAGTTTTAAGGTCTTACATTTTATTTTAGAATTTTCCATTTTCAGATAATGTATTGTTTAAGAAATAAAGTACGATGAAAGCTTGCAAACATTATTTGTAATACTTGAATTCTAGTGAATATACATATATTTTCATACTTTCTTAGGTAAATAATTTATTTAATTTATGAACTATTCACTTTAAAGCGGGTTAGTTGTGTACTCTTTATGTAAATTAGATCTAAGATAGCGACTCTATGGTCAGTCTCTATCTTAGAATGATTTATACAGCAGGACTATTACGACTTTATTACTTCGGGGCATGACAGTTCTAAGTTGGTATCAGAGCATAGTCATAGTAAACTCACTTTGAAGTATGACAATTAAAAAAAGTAGACATTATAGGATTACATTAAGGGTGGGTAGAAATAAGTGGGTAATAAAGGATTGTACTACAAATTATAGAGCTGTAGTGATTATAATACAAAATTGAGGTAAACATTAATTGAACTTAAATCCTATGATGAGATTACTTGATGAATTGGTCGTTAGTTGAAGTGATTCGAATAGAATGAAGGAGAATCTTCAATTTAATCTACAATTGAGATGTGGAGAACATTGTTAGAATTGGTTAGTTAGGATATGTTAATATTGTAGAAGAGATTATTGAGAAGTTTGTTGATGGAGTTATATTGTAATCGTTGAGATGTGATGAAGTGATGAAACTCATGGATAATAACGGAGATTTATCCAAGTCTTTTAATATAATGGAGACACTGTGATAAGTGTCGTTGATTAAAGATGGATGAAAAGTAAAGGATTATGACTTAGAGTGAGAAACTTTTAGTAAGGATAAATGATAGAGAGACCTTACCATGTTAGTACGACTCATAATCTAACTGATATTATGTATTTTCAAATGATTATCCTTTGAAGATTATTGATTGGTTTCCATATTCTTGGATCAGTTAGAGTATACAAAATAAGAATATGGTATATGAGATAATGGTTGACAATAGTATTGAGAAGTCTGATAAAGTTAAGGTATATGGAATGATCGTTATTTCTAATTTTCCTGTAGAAGTATAAAGTATTGAATCAACAAGTGGAAATAATACTAAATTAATTGGAAGACAAATGTAGTGAAATTCTTTTGAATGAATGGTTATTATAGGTGATTTGAATTATGGATATAGTATGATAGCTAGTTATGTTTTCTCGAAAGTTAGAATTGATCATATATTAATTATTCATATATGTAAACATCCCAATGATCTCTTAATGGATGTGGTTGTGTTTCTCGATGAAAATATATTCTTTTGGATATATGCATATGCAATGACAATATACATATTTGTAGCTAGAGGTATAGAAGGAGTAAACGTATTTAGGTGACTAATATTTAAAGTTTTTTGTACATGTAAGAATGGTGATAGGAACTGTAATATGAGATTACAATCAGGTTATGAATTCTTTAGTTCTTATTGAGTAATGAATTGAAGGCTTATATTTTGGAGATTGTAAGTAAGTGCAAGTGAAGCAAAATAAGTATGAAAAGGTTAGTAGAATCTTTATGTTGTGTTGAGGTAAAAGGAATTATATCATTATATGGTCCTTATATTTGATTATAGGAGATTGATGGTTATTAAATGATATATGAGAGATGAAGTAAGTTTTGTCAGGTAAACTACAATTAAATATGTATCTAGACAACCTAAAGTAGTAGTAGTAGGATGAGTAATAATTGATGATAGAAATATAATTAAAGCAAAAAGTTCAAAGACGATCAAAACTTTCAATAAAAGGTTTCTTTGCTATTTCAAGATTGATCTAGATAAAACATAATCCACTAAGAAACGAAGTTCATAGGACAGTCACCCATTGATATATTTATTATGATATGATGATAAAAAATGCTGAATAAAGATGATTGTTTAAGGAAACGAGCTTAAAGAATCAGGAGATAAGTAGTGATTTCAGTGAAAGACTCTTGTTTGATCTTAGCAGAATGATAATAAATCTGAACAAAAGGATTGATTGATAATCATAAGAATAAGTACAATTATTGTAGGATATATGTGCAACTGGATGAAATGCAAACACAATAATGATATTAAAGTGTCCATTCCATACAAGTCAAAAACTAGTAGACAGAAAGAGATTTAAGATGATTGGGATTTATCATTACTTGTCAATCTATAATTTATATTGGAGAAAGGATATTAATCTAAAAAGCTATAAGATATGATTAAAGTGGAATTTAGAAGAAAAACTACTAATAATAAATAATGAGAAGTTTGTTGATATTTATAAATAAGAAATTAAGGAAAGTACCAATAACAACTGGATTTACTAGTAACATATAAATGTTTAAATGTATTTCTAAATATTAGTTTGTGAACATTTGAATTTTATGGTTAAGTTAATCAAGAATCAAACATGTAGCTGAAATTCTATATTAGAGATTGTAAATGAGATATTAAAAGTTAAAAGAATGACTATGTTTCTCTAAAATAACATTGGATTGGAATGTTACCAATTTAGTATTAAGTTGGAGGAAGCTTCTATATTACAATATGATATGGACATTATGAATTTTTAACGATATCTCTTAGTTCAGCAACGCATAGACTGCAATCATAGAATTGGGAGAATCACATATATGCCAGCTGAAACACGAAGAAACTTATTGTGATAACTATTGGTAATATTTTAATATATAAAGTATCTATAGATGGCATTAATAAAGTCAAGTGATCATAAGTAGTATGCCAAAATTGAAGAAGTGTAGCTTTTGAACGAGATAACACTTCTTTCATTAAATAAGTTATATTTAGAAAAGGAATTCCTGTGGTTTTTGAAAATGACGAACTGGAGATCAAATTAAGATTTATTGAGGTAATCTAATGTATGAGAAAGGTATAAAGCTATAATACACTTCATATGAACAATTGCAATAACTAATCTAACATAGGAATGGCAAATCTGAGATTATCAACTCGTTGTTATTAAGTCTCATGTCATGTTAACCCTGTCAATAATTTCTTGTCAATATTGTCTTTCTTGCGAAATATGTCAGTCAAAAGTCATATTCATTCTTGTCAAGTCAAGTCGAGTCAAATATAGATGATCTATAATGTTAACCATCTCATTTGAATTCAAGATGGAGAAAAATCAAGATTTGCTATATTTACTTATGTTGATCTTATGCTAAGTTGTATGAAAAACAAATGAGAAGCTATAGCAACAACATAGTCATTGTAAGTAGAAGATTATGGATGAGAAGAAAGGTGATGATATGAGGTGAATTTAGAACCGTTGATGATTACAAGTAAAACCTAAGAATCAATAAAACAAGCAACAAATTAAGGTTAAACCAACAAGAAAAACTTGTAAGGTTGTAGAGTTAAGTCGTAAAATAGTATAATATAACTAAAGGATTACGGTGATGAAATAAGATATGATTGATATTAAAGCATGGAATACAAAGGAAGAAAATGAAATGAGAATTTAAGAGATAAATGAAGAGGTTAAGCAAATGTCAGATAGAGAAGGAGTGGAAGCTTAATTAGGAAGCAATTTAGAAGCTTAGTTAGAAGATAATTCAGTAAAATGGAAAAAAAGAATTGCAGAGTTGTGAAGTAACCTATAAAAATACTAGATAATTGGGTTCAAAAGTTAAAGAAAGGTATAATGGAACATTAGCCCAGACTTGGAAGTCATTGTGGAATAAAACATAGCAAAATTTAAGCATTACTCGTGATTATTCTAATTCTCCAAATACTAAAAGAATATAAGTTGTCAATTTTAATTAAGTGAGCAATACATAGATACACGGTAGTTTCGAGGATGAAACTATTGTAAGAGAGGTGAAAATGTAAGCCTCGCAATCCACTACTCGAGGTTCGATTTGTAGAATTTAAGGTGATTGAACAAATTATTCGATTCAGTCCAAATTTTACTACGAAGTTAAGAATATTAATAAAAGTGATCTCATGAGCTTGGATTTAGGAAAATAAATAATAAAATAATTAATTAATATGATAGTAAATTATATGTATACGACCCGTTATTTATCAAAAATGCGA
Source organism: Lumnitzera littorea (assembly GCA_024138015.1). Taxonomy (NCBI): domain Eukaryota; kingdom Viridiplantae; phylum Streptophyta; class Magnoliopsida; order Myrtales; family Combretaceae; genus Lumnitzera; species Lumnitzera littorea. Next base: position 144,659,742 of record JAMXBB010000001.1, read on the forward strand.
ATAATGAGTTACGATATCTAAACGAATACATAGAGATAAATTATATGTACACTAAGAATCATAAAATAACTTAAATAATATTTAGGAGTATTTATTTGTACCATATATGAATTTACATATAAGTAGAAATACGTGAAATTACTTAAAATACCCGAAATATGCTAAAATAATACTAAATAATTAAAGAAAAATATAGAAAAAGGAGGAAAATTCTAGAAATTGGTCATAACAACTTGGAAATGGAAGAAAAAAAAATCAACCAATCAAAATTAAACAAATAAAAAGTAGAAAAAGATAAGATAAGGCCAATGTCAACTCAAATTAATAAGACAAAAAATATCAATACGGCTCTATAAATACCCAAATTAAATTAGAAGTTAATTTAGTTAATTGGAGAGTAAAACAAATTGAGAGCACCGAAAAAAGAAGATTAGGGTTTTTTCTAAAATTTTTTTTAAAAAAATATGTACAAATAAAGGCTAAAAGGTGAACCAACACCCAACAAGAACCTAAGAATGGACGGTCACCACCAACACACGATGGTGGCAGCACTCAGACCGGCCGATAAGGCCATGGCGGCCGGAGCCACCAACTTCGATAAGTCCTATCTTCCTTCCGATTTTACTTATTTTGTTAAAAATACTAAATATGCTTAGAAAATTGTGACATTTGGTATTTTGAGGTTTTTAAGAATGTAGATTTAGGGAAAAATTTTAGTTTGATAATTTTGTGTTTGAAAATATACTATCCTTAATAAATCCCATAAACTTGAGCTTTATTCGAATTAAAAATAAATTACCTTAAGAGTATAGTTTTAAGCTTAAAATTTTTGTATAGACTACTTAGGGATTATAAAACAATATTATGAATCCCTTCTTCAAAAAATGAATTTTAAAATTTTAAATAATTTTTAGGCTTTAAAATGATATATAAAATGGGTAATTTGAGGCTTGTTAAACATTTAGAGCATAATTATAAGTTTTAGAATATTAAAATCTGATGAAGCATGATATTTGCAGCATTTAGGGTATTATATGTAATTATTAGAGTATTATATAGTATATATGTAATAGATAAAAATAGTAAATTTTATGTTAATTTTGTAATTTAAGTTAATTAGGTATAAATTCTGATTTGGGATGAATTTAGATATTTTGAGATGTTAGTTGATGTTGAGGGATGATAATTGAAGTGATGGGAATATTAAATGTGTATATTATGTACATATTAGGTGATAATATATAATATGTAAGTAAAAGAAATTAATGAGTAGGAAAATATTAGGTTAAAATTGATATAATAATAATAATAATAGAAATAGATAATGAATTTGGTAAAAAACTTAAATTTAGGTATTTATATGAAATATGTAAAATTTTCTTACATCGGGAGTAAATTCAGTAGTTAAGTTAAGATAAGATAAGAGCTATGCCGTACGAATTAAAATACAAGTTAGGGGTTAAATATGATATTTAGGATACCTAAAAATAATATGATTAATTTCATATTATGGATCGAAATAAATTTCTAGGGTTCGCATATAAAACCGTACTTAAAAACTAAACCAGAACTTAATTTAGAAATCAATGCAAAAACTAGATCAGAACTTAGCCTAAATCAAGAATAATTGTAAAAAACTTGAAAACTTAGATAATTAGGTATATTAAATCCTAAACCAAAGATAACAATATGTGTTATAAGGTAAAATTAATCTATAGTAGTTACGTGGAAAATTGAAACAATATTTGTATTACAGAGATTTTTTACGCTAGCCAGTGTAAGTTGCACCTGGAATGAGCAAGTAAGGAGTTCAAGTAAGTTAAGATTAATACGTTATTGTATTTTAGAGTATTAATTTGTTGTACTCGGAGGCTTGAAATTGTATTTGATTGTATTTGTTAGATAGTTAATTGTGCGCATATACTTGTGACTGAGTTGATGATATGATTCTAGTTTACTGCTCTGACATGTTTTATATGATTTGTTTGAAATGATTGAATACATTAAATCGGATTTAACTAAATATTTGGCTCATAAATCTAAATTGGATCTGCATAGCAACCCATTAGGGAAACATTGAGATTCTTTAACCAAATACTAACCCTTTCGAAAGGGATAACACTAAATAGTATAATTGGCCCCTTCTTCATCTTTAATCGAACTAAGTGACAGGAGAGGAGATTGCGGCAACGATGAAGTCAATGGTTCGACGGTAATCACAGGAGGAGCAATGTCTTCGTTGCATAAGCCTGGGTTTGGTCGTGAGCTAATACATTAAATAAAAACTCCTCAACCCCGATTAAAGTAGGTATAATTTCTCTAATTTCACAACAAGCCGAACAACGTTGTGCGATGGCATTTGCTTATACATATATTGCATCTAACTAATTTAGTTGATAACCCTGTTTCTATTTAAGGTATAATTTTAAGTCTCCTCCCCCACTTATTAAGCTATAGTTGCTCACATTCCTATAGACATTGTTGCAAGTACTAACTAGGAAGCGGCTTATATTTATCTTAAAGTTAGTAACTGCTGGATCCTGAGAAGTTAGGAAATACATTTAAAGAACAGAGATAGTTTTAAGGTCTTAGCTTTTATTTTAGATTTTCCATTTTTAAATAATGTATTATTTAAGAAATAAAGTATGATAAAAGCTTGCAAACATTATTTGTAATACTTGAATTCTAGTGAATATACATATATTTTCATACTTTCTTAGGTAAATAATTTATTTAATTCATGAACTATTTACTTCAAAGCATATTAGTTGTATACGCCTTGTATAAATCAAATTTAAGATAGCAACCGTATGGTTAATTTCTATCATAGAATGGTTTGCACGGCGAAACTATTATGACTCTGTCACTTCGGGGTGTAACACTCTATACCATGCATTCTATTCAATATGAATGTGATTTTAATCATATTCAACATATTCATATCCTACGTTTTTCAAAATGGAACTTAAAGGTATGAAAGGTCTAAACATGAATGGGCCCTACTTAAACCAAATGGAGAAGAAAGTTTAGATTCAGGTATGAAATTACCCTTAGCTCTACAACATGCTTCCTAACTTAGCACCTCCCATACCCCACCCTTACCCCCCCTAACCACCTTCGGGCAACATTTCTTCTCAACAAAAAGAAAAGAAGGATCAAACTTAATGAATTCCATGACCTAATTGACAACTCCCTCTCCTGCCTTCCTACATTAGATATGAATAAGCCTCTACTACAATCATCAATTGATTCAATAAAGTTAGGCCATCAAAAAATTAACCAAACTTAGCAAAGCAATCACATCAGGCAACGTAACTAAGAAACAAATGGGAAGTGAAAATCCTACCATAATATTAGTTGAAAATAATGAAGAGATGGATGAAGACTACAACATAGAGGACAAAGCTAAGAACATGTCAAAGTAGATAATAATGACTTTTCCCTAAACAACTACCAAATGGAGTTGCAAAAGTACATCTCTCTAAAATTGAAAAGCATGCAATAAGGAAGCCATGGAAAAGCTCCCTTATCATAAAAGTTTTTGGCCTAACAAATAAATGTCCAACCCTATACTCGAAACTAAAATCTATGTGGAAATTAGTAAATGACTTTTCATTAATTAATTTTGGTATAGGTTATTATGCAATCTCCTTCTAAGCAATGGATGATTTGAAATTAGTAATCTAAAACAGACCGTGATATGTATTTGGACATTTCTACCTAATAAGTAAGTAGGAACCAAAATTCCAACTATTGAAGGCTAAGTTCAACTCCGTGGCCCTTTGGATACATATATAGGAATTACCACTAAAATATCACTCAAAACCAATTTTTTAAATTAAAAAAAAAAATTAAAGAAGCCATAAGCCCTATCTTACATTTTGATGCAATCACTGTTTATACCGAAATGGGTCATTTTGCTAGATTATGTCTATAAGTTAATCTAGATAAACCACTCATCCATACGATTATTGTTGATGGTGTTAATTATCGAGTATTGTACGAAGGCATCACTAATATGTGTTTACACTATGGATGCCTTGGTTACTCTAAAGGAAAATGCCAAAAAATCAACTATACAAATGCTAGTGAATTAAATAATGTAGGGTCCAATAGGCACAATACTTAAGTGAGTGATATGCCATCTTCATCAAAAGATTTCTCCCTACTACATAAGAATTAGAACACATTTAATGTAATGAACCAAGCCGTGAAATCTCTAAGGTAATATACTATAGATCAATAAAATTCTAACGAAACTCCTTACGACTATTGGATATTAGTGTAACAAAAACAAAGGAGGAATCCAAATTTGAAAAAATCCCTGACTCAACCTACGTTTAACTAAGTGAACACTCCATCTTCATTGATCCTTAAGACGAAAACAAACCGTAAAGCCATCCTCACTTATACAAACTGTCATGCCCCGAAACGATAGAGTCGTAACAGTCTTGCTGTGCAAACCATTTTAAGATAGAAGTTGACCTTACAACCGCTATCCTAGACCTGATCTACACAAAGCGTCCATGACTAACCTACTTTGAAATAAACAGTTCGGAATTTAAATAAGTTATTTACCTAAGAAAGTAAGAAAATATATATATACACTAGAATTCAATTATTATAATTAACGTTTATAACGTTTCATCGTAATCTATTTCTTAGTTAATATATTATTTAGAAATGAAAATTTCTAAAATAAAAGCTTAGACCTTAAAAATATATGTTTGTTCTTCAAATATTTTTCCATATTCCTCAAGATTCACCAGTTGCTAGCTTTAGGATAATTGTAAGTCGCTTCTTAACTAGCACCTGCAACGACATTTATAGGATGTGAGCAATCACAACTTAGTAAGTCGAAACAAAGGACTTAAAACTATACCACCAATACAAATAAGGTTATCAACCGATTTGGTCAAATGCAATGCATGAACACACAAATGCCATCACACAACGTTGTCCGATCGGTCATAAGATTACAGAAATTGCGCCCACTCTAATCCAGGTTAAGGAGTTGCTGTTAATGTAACAGCTCACGACTATACCTAGGCTTATGCAATGAAGACACCACTCCTCCCATGATTATCTTCAAACCATTGACTTCACCTTTGTTATGACCTTTTCACTTGTCACTTAGTTCGACTAAGGATGAAAAAGGAACCAATTATGCCATCCGGTGCTATCCCTTTCGAAGGAGTCGATATTTGGTCAGAGAATCCTAATGTTCTCCTAATAGGTTGCTATGCAAGTCTGGTTTATGATTACAAATCATATATTTGATTAGGTCCAATTTAGGATGATCAATTAATTTATACAATATAGGCCATAACAATAATTTAGAATCATGGTATTAAACTCAAAAATAAGCACATGCATACAGCCACTACCTAACAAGCACAATCAGGTACAACTTCAAGCCTCTGAAATACAATAATGTATTAATCTCAACTTATCTGGACTCTTTACTTGCTCACTCGAGATCCGACTTACTCAAGGCATTGTTGATCATCCTTATAATACAAACGTAATGTCAATTTTCTATATAACTATTATAGGTTGATTTTATCCTGTAACGCTTATTGTTATCCTTTGTTTAGGGTTTAATATACCTAATTATCTAAGTTTTTAAGCCTTTTAAAATTCTTCTTGGATCACATTAAAATCTGTTTCATTTTTCGCATCAATCTCTAAATCAGATTTTTAACTTAGTTTTTTGTTAGAGATTTATACGTACATCCTAAGAAATCATTCCAACCCATAATGTGAAATTAATTGCATTATATGCAGATATCCTAAGTATTGTTTTTAGTCTCTAACTAATGTTCTAGTCTATGCGGTACACCAGAATCCTAATTTAATTACCGAATTCACTCTCGTTATGAGAAAATCTTACATTTTTCATATAATTATCCTAATTTAAGTTTCCTATCAAATTTATTATATATTTCTATTATTATCATAATATTAATTCTAACTAATATTTTCCTAATTATTAATTTCTCATACTTATATATTACACATTATCACCTAATATATATATAATATACACATCTAATATTCCCATCACTTCAAATAACATCTCCCAACATCAAATAACATTCTAAATATCTAAATTCATCTCAAATCAGATTTTGAACCTAATTACCCTAAATTACCAAATTAACTTAAATTTTTTCATTTTTACCTATTATATATTTACTACATATTATCCTAATAATTATATCTAACACTCCAAATGCTATAAATAGCATACTCCATCAATTTTCAACATCCTAAAACATATAATTGTGCATCAAATCAGTGATTACCCATTTAATTACTTAATTAACCCTAAATTACCTAGTTTATAAATCATTTTAAGGCATACAAATTATTTAAAAATTTCAAAAATTAATTTTTGAAAAATGGGTTTCATAGCACTGTTCTATAATCCCTAAGTAGTCTATAAAAAAATTTTAGGCTCAAAATTACACTTCTAAGGTCATTTATTTCTAATCCGAAACATGTTCGATTTTGCATAATTTCTTAAGAACCATATATCAAGAGATATATTTTCATCAAAATAATATTTTTTATAAAAACTAAATACAAAAATATTCTGGAGTAAGAAGTTTCATAATTTTCCAACTAATTTTGATATTTTTAACAATTTAAGAAAAATCGGATAGAAATCAAAACTCACCAGAATTGGTGGCTCCGACCATCGTCGGTGGCCATGAGTGTGTTGGCCCATCTAGGAGCTGCCACCATTGTATAGTGGTGATGGTCCCCGTCCACTCCCAACTACTCGTCGGGTTTAAGTTCTCCTTAGAAGCCCCAACTACATAGTTTTTTGTAATTTTTTGTAAAAACCCTAATTTCCTCTCAATTGTCACGCCCTGAAGCGGTAGAATTATAACAGCCTCACCGTGTAAACCATTCTAAGATAGAAGTTGACCTTATGACCTTATAACCGCTATCTTAGACCTGATCTACACAAGACGTCCATAACTAACTCGCTTTGAAGTAAACAGTTTGAAATTTAAATAAATCATTTACCTAAGAAAGTAAGGAAATATATATATATACATTATAATTCAATTATTACAATTAAAGTTTATAATATTTCTCCATAATATATTTCCGAGTTATTACATTATTCAGAAATGAAAAAAAAAAATTCTAAAGTAAAAGCTTAGACCTTAAAAAAAATATGTGTTTATTCTTCAAATGTTTTTCCTCACTCCCTAAGATCCAGCAGTTACTTGCTTCAAAGTAGTTGTATGTCACTTCTTAGCCAACACCTACACGGCGTCTATAAGGATATGAGTAATCACGGCTCAGTAAGTTACAATGGAGAACTTAAAACTATACCATAAACACAACAAGGTTATCAATCAACTTATTAGGTGTAATACATGTTCAAGCAAATGCCATCGCACGATGTTGTCCGACCCGTCATGAGATTAGAGAAATTGTGCTCGCTCTAATCCTGGTTGAGGAGTTACCATTAATGCAATAGCTCACGAAAAAACCCAGGCTTGTGCAATAGAGACCTCGCTCCTCCCGCGACTACCTTCGAACCATTAACTTCACCCTTGCTGTGACCTCCTTACTTGTCACTTAGTTCGACTAAGGATGAAGAAGAGACTCTTTGCAATCCTGCGCTATCCTTTTCGAAGGGGTCGGTATTTGACCGGAGAATCCTAGGTTTCCCCTAATAGGTTGTCATGCAGGTTCGATTATAATTACAAGTCGTATATTCGATTAGGTCTAGTTTAGGGTGACCAATCATTTCATACAAATTACACAATACAAGCCAGAACAACAAACAGAATCAAAGCATCACTCATAATCAAGCACATGTACACATCCAACTATCTAACAAGCACAATCAAGCATGATCTCAAGCCTCTAAAATATAACATCATATTAATCCCAACTTACCTCGACTCCTCGCTCACTTACTTGAGATCCGACTTACTCAGGCCATCGCTGATCATCTCTATAACACAAACGTGGTTTCAGTTTTTCATATAACTATTATAGGTTCGTTTTATCCTATAACGCTTATTGTTATGTTTTGTTTAGGGTTTAATATACCTAATTATCTAGATCTTAAGTCTTTTACAATTATTTTAGGTTCGGGGTTAAGTTCGGGTTCAATTTTCGCATAGATTTCTAAATTAGGTTTTAATTCTAATTTGAATTCTAAGTATTGTTTTATACTCGAACCCTATAAATTCATTTCAACTCATAATGTGAAATTAATCACATTACTTTCCGATCTCCTAAATACCATCTTTACCCCTAGTCAGTGTTTTATTTCACCCAGTACACTTAAATCCTTATTAGTGTACCAAATTTACTCATGATGTGAGAAATTTTTACATTTTTCATATAATTACATAAATTTAAGTCTTCTATCAGTTTTATTATATATCCCTATAATTTATATAATATCAATTTGTATTCTAATATTTTCTATTTGTTATATTTCCAATAATTACATATTATGTATTATCACCTATTATGTATATAATACACTTCTAATATTTTTATCACTCTAATTACCATCTCCTACATCAATTATCATTTCAAAGTTTCTAAATTCATCCTAAATCAAATTTTACACCTAATTACCTTAATTTACAAAATTAACTTAAAATTTACTATTTTTCCCTATTACTCATTTACTACATAATTAACCTAATAATTACATCTAACACCCTAAATGCTATAAGTATCATACTTCATCAGATTTCAACATCCTAAAACATATAATTATTCACTAAATTAGTAATTAACCATTTAATTACTTAATTAACCCTAAATTACCCATTTTATGCCTCATTTTAAGGCCTAAAAATTATCTAAAATTTTTTAAAATTAATTTTTGAAAACGGGCTTCATTGCACTGTTCTATATCATCTAAGTAACCTACACAAAAATTTTGGATTCAAAACTACACTCCTAAGGTCATTTATTTTTAAACCGAAACATGCTCGGTTTTGCATAATTTCTTAAGAACCATATATCACGAGACATATTTTCATTAAAATAATATTTTTCCTAAAAATTACATACAAAAATATTTTGGAATAACAAAATTCATAATTTTCTAAAAATATTTACTATTTTTACAAAATTACACAAAATCGGGTTGGAAATCGGACTCACCAGTCTAGGTAGCTCCGGGCACTGCTGGTCGCCGTGGCCTTGTCGGCCAGTCCAGGCGTTGCCATCACCGTGTGGTGGTGGTGGCCGTCCACTCCTAACTGCTCGTTTGAAGTGGGATCCCCTTTATGGCCATAATTGTACAGTTTTTTCTTATTTTTTTCCTAATCTTAATTTTTCTCTTAATTTCGCTTCTCCCTATTTTTTTCACTCTCCAAACTAACCAAATGAGCTGCTTAAATTTTATTGCTATTTATAGAGCTTTAGGGAAATTATTGTGCATTAATTAGACAAGACAATTGCCTTATCTTCTTCCAATTGCCTTATCTTCTTCCAATTTGACTTTTGTATTATTTTAATTTAATTGGCTAATTTTTTTCTTATTTTCTCGAGTTGCCATGACTTATATCTGGATCATTCCTTATTTTTCCTAATTTTTCTTGATTTTTTCTTAATTAATTATGAATTTTCTTTAATTATTTAATATTATTTTAGCACATTTCGCGTATTTTAAGTAATTACACATATTCCTACCTACATGTAAATTCATATATAGTACAAATAGATATTCTTAAATATTATTTAGGTCATTTTATGATTTTTAGTATACATATAATTTATCTTTAGCGATTCGGTAATTATCGGAATGCATTTTACGTATTTTCGATAAATAACTAGTTATATACTTAAAATTTAGAATTTTTATATTCTTTTATTTTATTGCTTATTTTCTTAAATTCAATCTTATAGGATCATTTTTACTAATATTTCTGGCTTTATTTATAATTTAGGTTTGATTAGATCTTTCAACCGATTAAAACCTCAAATGGTTAGTTGTGGGGCTTACATCAATTTCAACTCTCTCTAATTTTCTACAATTCTAGACATCCAAAATGAGCTTCTGAAAATTTTTGATTATTTATAGAGGCATAAAGTAATTTTAATGCATTAAATTGAGGTGACATTAACTCTATCTTCTTTCAATTTGCCTTTTTTTATTGTTTTAATCTAATTGGTTGATTTTCTTTCTCCCTTCTCAACATGCCATGCCCCTCTTCTAGAAATTTCCACATTTTTTCATAATTTTCTTGATTTTTTTCTTAATTATTTATGAATTTTCTTTAATTAATTAGTATTATTTTAACATATTTTGCGTATTTTAAGTAATTACGCGTATTTTTACCTACATATAAATTCATACATGGTATAAATAAATACTCTTAAATATTATTTAAGTTATTTTATGATTTTTAATATACATATAATTTATTTCTAACGATTCGTTAATTATCAAAATGCATTTTTGATAAATAACAAATAATATACTTAAAATTTGGAAATTTTATATCTTTTTATTTTATTACTTATTTTCTTAAATTCGAGCTTATGAAATTACTTTTACTAATAATTCTAGCTTTATCATAAAATTTGAGCTAAATTAGATAATTTATTCGATCGTTTTAAATTCTACGAGCTAAACTCCAAGTAATTGATTATGGGTCTTACATGAATTGTGATACTATACCAAAAAAATCTAATAAACCAATTCCAAATCAAGCCCCCATGGTTAATGAGGAAGCCAACTACTATGCTAATACATCAAATCTCATTAAAATGATTGAGAAGAGTGAATCTCTACACCATAACAGTGATAAAAACATCCTGATTGTCTTTAGATTGAAGCCTCTACAGACCTAATCTTCAAGAACTCTAGAAAACACCCTGATTGTCTTTAGATTGAAGCCTCTACAAACTTAATCTTCAAGAACTCTAGAACGCAAAGCAACACCCACTAAGAAATCTCCCAAGTAGAAACTCAAACATGGATAGACAAGTGAATGTAGCCATATTTATCATACCCTAAAGTGGTAGAATCGTAATAGTTCTACTGTATAAACCAATCTAAGATAAAAGCTAATTTTACAACTGCTATTATAGACCCAATTTACACAAAGCATCCATAACTAACCCACTTGAAGAAAACTGTTCATACAAAAATACTAGTAAATTATATATGAAAGTTTAAGGACATACATATTAGCTTAGATAATCTAAGAGATGTTTACATATTATAGTAGCTTAAGTTAAGAAAATATTTACATAGCTAGGTTCACAAAACCAAAAGATAAAAGTAGAAGTTTTCAAAAGTCCTACAACTCTCCAATTTAAGTCCTCATTCCCTTGGAATCTAAAAGTGACTAACCTTTAGGTAGTTATAATGCGGTATTTTAGTCGGCACCTACAAAAAGATCTATAAGGATATTGGCAACCAACCACTGAATAAGACTATACAACAACTACAAGTAGGGTTATCAAATAGTTAATTAAATATAATGTAACAAACAAATGTTATGGCATAACGTTATTCGATCTATTGTGAAATTAAAGAAATTTTACACTCTCTAATCTAGGTTTAAACAGTTTCAACATGCATACAATAGCTCATGACAAAACTTAAGCTTGTGTAGTAGAGATATCCTTCCTTTCGAGAATATCCTTCAAATGATCACCTTTATCCTTACTGTGACCTCCTCTCTTATTACTTAATTCGACTAAAGATGAAGAATGGACCATTATGCTATAGCGCTATCCCTTTCAAAGGTATAGATATTTTGTCGAAGAATCCTAATCATCCTTTATTTAGTTGCGATATATGTCCCTTGAAGGTTTTTACGTTAGATACAGGTAAGTCCAGTTTACAGTGATTAAACAACTTCACTTAGTATAACAATTCCAATCCACAATAGCAAACCAGTAGTAGACAGTCAAGCTTAGAAGCATACAAACATGCGTACAAACCATCTACTTACAAGCACAACCAAGTACAATCTTAAGCCTTCAAGTATTACAAAATAGTATCCTAAAATACAGTAACGTACTAATCCCACAGTTACTTGACTTCTTCACTTGTTCAATAAGGTGTGACTTATATGATGCCTCCGCTGTTAGTCCCTATAATAGAAATAGCATTTTAGTATTCATATAATTACTATATATAGGCTTAATTCTATAACTCAAGCTACTAGTTTTAGTTTAAGGTTGTCCTTTACTTAATTGTTTAGGTTTTATGTTTCTTATAATTAGGCTCGCTCTACACTGATCTCTAATTCTCCTTCTGAATTTGCCTCTAATTCCGCTCCTGATTATAGTTTTATTCATAGGCCCTAAAACATCTACTAATCCATTCTCTAAAGCTTATTTAACTTCGTCTCGAGTGTATAGAGCTTCTGATTCATGTCTTGATCAACTCCCTATATACCTTGTCTCTGATTTAACTTTTGAATTTGTCTTTAACCTAAATGCTTACTACATACTAGCATAAATCCTCATAAGTTCTGTTTACAACCATATTCAAATTAGATTATACAACTTATTTCCACTTCAGTATGAATTAAACTACACTTGACTTCATCATTTGAATACTTTACATATTATACATTTACCTAACCTAAATCCAAAATATTCCAATTCAACATTCCTAACATCATAAAACTTATCTCTCAACATTATTTAATATTACAATATAGCATAGTACATCCTAAAGCAGAATTACGGTCAATTCCTCGAAAAATTACTAAATGTATGTTAATAAATAGCTATTTTATAGGATTTTAGGGCCTAAAAATCAAATAAAAATATAAAAAATAGTATTCACAAAAAATTTTTATGGTAATTTAATATACATCATAGGTGTTTCACAGAAAAATTTTAGAGCCGGAACAATATTAATAGGGTTTTTAAAAATAAAAACGAAATCGACTCGGGTTTAGTGATTTCTTAATAACGATACGTTTCGGGACTTAATTTAAACAAAATATTGTTTTTCTTAAAAACTACATATAAAAATATGCTCAAATAATTTTTTTTTCATAATTTTTTTGGTTGGAAAATAATATTTTTATCAATTTAAGAAAAGTGAGTTAGGTTTTAAGTAGCTACCGACGTTGGTTGTTATAACCACCACCAGTAGTAAAGGTATCGTTGATAACATTAGGCACTACCTCCTCTATCAAGTGGTGGCTGCCCCTTACTCCTAAGTCTTGGTATTGTTGGTGCACTACAATTTAGCCTATAAACATTATATTATATATATATTCCTAAAAATACTTACGCCATTGTAAGCTCTACAACCAATTACTCGAGGTTCAGTTTGTAGAATGTAAGACGATCAACTAAAAGATTCAATCGAACCTAAATTATAAAGTAAAGTGAAAAATATTAGTAAAAATGATCCTGTAAATTTGAATTTAGGAAAATAAGTAATAAAATAAAAATATATAAAATTTCCAAATTTTAATTATATTACTCGTTATTTATCAAAAATATGTAAAATGTATTTCGATAACTAACGAATCACTAAAGGTAAATTATATGTATACTAAAAATTATAAAATAACTTAAATAATATTTAGGAGTATTTATTTATACCATATATGTATTTACATGTAGATAGAAATATGCGTAATTATTTTAAATACACAAAATATACTAAAATAAGGATAATTAATTAAAGAAAATTCATAATTAATTAAGAAAAAATCAATAAAAGTTTGGAAAAATGAGGAAACATCCAGAATTAAGGCGTGACAGCTTTGAATTGAATAAATAAAAGTAACCGATTAATTAAGACAAGCAAAAAGTCAAAAATGGAAGAGGATAAGCCATTGTCTTGTCCAATTAAAAGCACTAAAATTACTTTATAGCTCTATAAATAGCAAAAAAATTACAGGAGCTCATTTGGTCAATTTAGAGTTGAAAAAAATTTGAGAGCACCAAAATTTGGGTTTTTACAAAAATTTGAAAAATCTGCACAGTTAGAGCATTTATTCCAAACCAATGGCTTACCACCACCACCATCCAACTCCAAAACCAACACCTAGCCTTGTCGACAAATCCTTGGTAGCTGATGATGGCTGGAGCAACGAACGTCGGTAAGTTTCAATTTCTACCCGATTTTGCTTAAATTATTAAAAATATTTGTAAAACTACGAATTTTGTTATTCTGGGATATTTTAGCATGTAGGTTTAAGGGAAATTTTTATTTTAATGAAAATATATCCCATGATATATGGCCGTTAATAAATTTCACAAACTCGAATTTTGTTTGGTTTAAAAATAAATAACCTTAAAAATATAGTTTTGAACCCAAAATTTTTATATAAACTACTTAGGAGTTATAAAACATTACTATAAAGCCCTTTTTCAAAAATTAATTTTCTAAATTTTTAGATAATTTTTAAGCATTAAAATGATGTATAAAATAGGTAATTTAGGGTTAATTAAGTAATTAAATGAGTGATTACTGATTTAGTGAGTAATTATATGTTTAAGGATGTTAAAATTTGATGAAGTATGATATTTGTGATATTTAGGGTATTAGATGTAATTATTAGGGTATTATGTAATATATATGTAATGGGTAAAAATGGTATATTTTAAGTTAATTTTGCAAATTAGGATAATTAGGTGTAAAATTTGATTTGGGATAAATTTATATATTTTGAGATGCTAATTAAAGTTGGGAGATAATATTTGAAATGATAGAAATATTAGATGTGTATAATGTACATAATAGGTAATAATATATAATATGAAAAATTGGAAATATAATAAATAGAAAATATTAAAATAAAAATTGATATCATACTAATAATAGGAATATATAATAAATATGGTAGAAAACTTCAATTTAGGTTTTTATATAAAAAATGTAAAATTTTTTCACATCGGGAAAAAATTCAGTACACTAATAAGGATTAAAGTATACCAAGTAGAATAGAATACTGATTTAAGACCAAAAGTGATATTTAGAATACTCAAACCTAATGTTATTAATTTCACATTAGTGTTCGAATCACATTTTTAGGCTCTATGTATATTATCTTTAATTGGAACGCTTTAGAATCCAAATCAGAATTAGATTTGGAAATCGAACCCTAAACATTAGGATGAATTAATAATAACTATTATGTATATGGGAAGAATTAGGCTAAATCATAACCTAGAGTATATATACATATACATATCATCAAGATATAAATACTAAAAATGTATTTGTATTATATATTATAAGACACATGAAGACAAGTCAACCTACGGTTGGTTGAGTGAGCGACCAAGGATACCAAGTAAGTTGGGATTAATATAGTGTTGTATTTTAGAGGTTTGAAATTGTACTTGATTGTGCTTGTTCTAAGTTGATGATATGATTTTGATATGCTGCTTTAATTTGTATTATGTAATTTGTATGATGTGATTTGTATGAAATAATTGATCACTCTAAACTGGAGTTAACCAAATATATGAATTGTAAATATAAATCAGATATGCATAGCAACCCATTAGGGGAATATTAGGATTCTTTGGCTAAATACTGACTCCTTCGGAAGAGATAACGCTAGATAGCATAATTGGTTCATTCTTTATCCTTAGTCAAACTAAATGACAGGTGAGGAGGTTATGGCAAGGGTGAAGTCAATGGTTCGAAAGTAGTCGCAGGAGAAGCGGTATCCCCATTGAAAAAGCCTGAGTTTGGTCGTGAGCTTTGCATTAATAGCAACTCCTTAATTCGGATTAGAGCAGGCACAATTTCTCTAATCTCATGACCGGCCAGACAACGTCGTGCGATAGCATTTACTTATACATACATAGCATCCAACTAGGTAATTTGGTTGATAACTCTATTTATGTTTGCTATATAATTTTGAGTCTCCATCCTAACTTATTAAGTTGTGATTACTCATATCCCTATAGACTTTATTGCAGGTGCTAGATAAGAAGCGGGTCATAATTGTCCTAAAGATAGCAACTGCTAGATTCTGGAGATTGAGGAAATACATTTGAAAAATAGATATATATTGTCAAAGTCTTAGCTTTTATTGGGGAATGTTTCATTTTCAAATGATGTATTATTTAGGAAGTATAGGGCAACGAAACCCAATAAACATTATTTGTAATACTTGAATCCTAGTGTATATATATATATATAGATATTTTTCATACTTTCTTAAGTAAATAACTTATTTAATTTATGAACTATTTATTTTAAAGCGGGTTAGTCATTAATGTCTTGTATAGATCAGGTCTAAGATAGCGACTGTGAGGTCAACTTCTATCCTAGAATGGTTTACACGGCAGGACTGTTATGACTCTACCTACTTGGAGCGTGACAGCCACTCTCTCAAAACTCTCTAATTTTTCTACATACTGGAGGAGCTAAATGAGCTAAATTAACTATGTTTTGGATTTATAGAGAATGGATTGTTGGTTAGGAATTATGGGGCCTACAATATCCCTAAAAATACTTCACCAAAACTCTCACCTTCCATGGCCATCTCCACCTATGCACTTGCTTTATGTGCCCTTCCTCAACAGATGGACACACACCTTAATGGAACTTTATCAACAAACCTATATGAATGATTATCTAGTCCTAATGGAGAAGATACTGCAAGTAAGGTTATATGTAACCTTGAAGCATGGTAGGTAAGTTTAGAAAAATGGAGTAATGTTGTGGACTATTAAGGAATACATAATGACAATTCTAACTATGGTGCCAACCCAGCTGATGCACTCAGATCTAATGCTATAACAATGGGAAATGACTTGTATGACCGCAATGTAGAGGTTGTTTCAACACCACAATTTTGAACTGACCCCTTGACTAATTCTAGTGACCTTCTACATGATAAGGCAGCTAAAAAATTCCCTAACCTTCTGCAATAAGGAAGAGGCAGCAACCTTACTACTTTATGACACTAATTGAAAGAGATTTCATCTTGAAGTTAGGAAGGTGCTGGAGTTTGCCTCTTAGACATAGTAGTATCAACTCACTACAACTTTAATGGATCTTGAAGAAGTTACTGCATCATAAATACCAATCAAAGTTATGGCATGGAATATTTAAGGAGTGAACTCACTTTGAAAGGTTAATGCTATTAAGAAACTAATCCATGATGTTGGTCCTAACAAGTTGCTCCTAGTTGAGACAAAGCCTGATGCAATTAGCGCGTATGAGTTAGCTTATGATCTCCCCTTTGATGGCCTAATTTGTTTTAAAGCTAACAGTAGACGTGGTGGTCTTTTGCTGCTTTGGCATGAGAACTTGCTAGAGGTTAGTTGTATCCAACAATCTCTTCAAGAACTTCACATCTTAGTCTAGGTCAGGAATTATAACTCCCTTTAGTACTTTACAACCATATATGCAAATCATAATGAGTATATTAGAGAAAGTTTATGGGTTACTTAAATTATTATAGTTAGATCAAGAATAAACCATGGTGCCTTCTTAGCAACCTTAATGAGATAATTCATAGATCAGAAAAGTGGGGGAATGGCTCCTTTTAATTTAAGGAAAGTTAGGGCCTTTGTACTTGTATGTCAAACTATAGTTTAATAGATTTAGACTTTATAGAGCCCAAATATACTTGGTCAAATAAATAAAAAACTTTGAGCCTAATCCAAACTTGAATCAATAGAAGCTAGGCTAGCTATGCTTGGAAAAACTTGTACCTAAACTCTTCAATCAGACATTTGGGCAAATATGTATCTGATCATTGTCCACTTCTCTTGACAACCCAATCGGTTTAGACCATAGAGAAACAAAACAGTCCTTTCTAGTTTCAATTGATGTGGCTAGCATACCTTACCTTTAATAGCCTTGTCAACCAAGTTTGGGTTAGAAACAATGGTAACTTGCTAAAAATATTCCTTGACTTTCAATAGGCCTTAAAGGAGAGGAACTATTTAGTCTTTGGTTTCCTAGGGATAAGGAAAAAAGATATACTTAAAAAACTTAAAAGAGTGGAAATAGCCCTTACCTTACAGCCACTTAAGAACTTATTTTGTAAGAACAAAATTTAAGAGCCTCTCTTGAAAACATACTTAATCAAGAAGAGTATCTTTGGAAGTGGAGATCAAAATGAAAATAAGTAAAAAGATATGGAACGAAACACTAAGTATTGTCATGCCTTGGTCTTAGCAGGGAGATCAAAGAACAAAATTTAGGGCTTAATGGATCACTTAGGAAATTGGTTTATGGAACTGGCCTTACTTAAAGACCACATTGTAATACCTTAGGGTTCTAAATCCATAAATTTAGGGCATTGTGCAATGTCAATGGAATTAAGTGAAAGCTCATAACTTCGGCACAAAAATTAGAAAAAATTATTCTATAAAGTTGGATTGCTAAGATAATGTGTATATGGGAAATAATTAAACAAAGTCTCGAGTTAGCCGAAATCAAAAGTCATTTAAATAATGAATTTTATGATTAGGTTAGAATATTATTTAAAAGTGATATGTACTTAGCAAATATAATTTGTACATTAATGTATACAAATAAGAAAGGAATATGATGAGGATTTGAGCTTTGTAGAAGTTTTAGAATTTCCTTGTAGAAGCTTACATTAATGTGGAGAAAACACAAAATAATCAGACAAATAAACAAATAACATAATCAAGGTAGTCTTTGAGAAGGCAAGAGTTGCACATGGAATTGAATAAATGAAGCTAAGGGCTCCAATGGTTTTGAATTGCAAAACAAAGGGAGTTAATGATTTTGGCATGTAGTTTTGGAAACCAAGATGACACTTGGCAATTTTTTTCCCCTACCAAACCTATTATAAAAACTCTAACCCTCTTCATTTTACAATCTTTGACTAGATTACAATCTAAAAAAAAAAAATTAGGGAGTTTCTTTAGAATGCTTAGAAAAATTAAGAGAAAAATAAGAAAAACGATGCATATATTTGGTCAAACGCAAAACCTAGATCAAGGGAAGACCTGACAAATAACCCCTAGCACCATATAAGACCACAACCAATGCTTAGGCTTACCAACATAGTAGTGCCAGCATTGGGTAGCCAGAAAATGTTGCACCGATAAGAGCTAATTTTCATCAATTTTTAATAAAATCTTAAAAATAGCAAATTAATTGGAAAAATTATATTCCTAATTTATTTTTAGTTTAGTTTCATAAAAAAAATCAATTTTTCAAAATATGCATGTTTAATATATCGCTCTTAAGAAATAGACTATCCCAAACTAATTTTCAATTTGCTTTTCTAAAGGATTGAAGAAGTTGTTTCAAGCTCAAACTTTTTCTGTAAAATCTCTATGATGTTTATTTTCGAGCTATGTCAAAAGTTTCCTTAAATTTTCTCGGTAAATTTTTGTTAGTTTTGATTTGCTACTAAAGAAGTATTATTATCTAAACACCTAAGGGGGGCATTCTTAACTTATAAAGATACTTCAAGATCAATTAAAGCACTCATGAAGCTTAATTAGAAACTAAATATGAATCTTGATTACAGATCATTAAGATAGCATAAAACTCAAAGAGGATAATTAATGCAAGGAGCGCTGGCTTTAGGTAAGTGGATATTGTATGTTTAGGAATAGACTTACGTCTAGTTATATGCTTAATTCATTAAGCGTGATTCTAAATCCTAGAATGATATTTGCTGATTATGTGATGTACTTATACATGTAATTGATTGGCTATGCTTGGTTTAAATCTTGAGAATTGGTTTCTATGAATGTATTAATTGGATGATATTTACTAAGGCATATTAAAATTATGGAAAACATTAGGAAACGATTTAACCTTTAAAGCGTTTACTTAAGTAAACCTGATACAAGGTTTTAGTTTATAATGAAGTACATCAAAGAAAGATCGAGTTAACTGAATGACACATGATATGAAACTCAAATGTGTTACTTAAAAATTGTGCTTAGTATCATGCTGACGTATTTTTTGTGCATTCATGGCATAGCATAGCATGAATAAGACTTATGGGTCATATATTTGAAAGGGTAGTGTTTTTCTAAACAAGTACTTAGTATTGAAAAAGCTCTTTCTCTCAATTTCAAAAAGCTCGATTTTGAAGTATATAGAATCGCATTTGCTTAAACCCTTCAACCAGTCTTTGTGATTGATTGTAACCCAAAATTTCTAATAAATTACTCCTAAGTAACTCCTTATTGCCTGTTCAATTCTTAGACATTGTATTCAAATACCCAATTGACTTAACCAACCGAATGAAAAGCTCAAAAGCTTAGAACTCTTAGAATTTGGAAACCAGGATATCGATACTAATGCATTTGATCGTGTAAATAAGCACGACATGCATTTCTAAATTATCTAACTCGACTTGATATTATCTGTTGTCTGACTAAAGTATCTATGTGTTGGCTTGATTATTGTTTCTTAGATATGTTTCAAGTTATGCTATTTATTATCTACTCTCACTCAGTTCACCGCAAATTGTGAATATGTATTGTATCTATAGGTCAAGGTGAAGTATAGGGGTACCACCACCATTGAGGAGGAAGATTTTGAGAGCGCCTAAGTTAGAGTTAGCCACTTTAAAGGACTTTTGCTTTTTATGATAGACTTAGATAGTCGTTATATATGAATGTTATAAAAAGAGTTTGAAAGACTATGACAATTGGCTCGTACAAAATTGTAAATATATGAAGTATCACTTATTAGGCTGAACTTCATCAAAACCCTCTTATTATGTGAATAAGTTGTTGTATGTATATATGTAGCCTTGTCCTTTAGTTTATTGTAGGTTAGTTGTAGGTGTTGTATTTAGGGCTAAACTAGGATGTGACATACATTCACAAGCACTTCTATGATTTATACACTACTTCAAAAACTCAATGCCTTAAAGTTAACATGATTCCCATTAACCTTCATTCAAGGCTTAACCCAAGCTAGCAACTTGAGCTCCTAAAGCCACTTATATCCATTGAGATTGAGAAAGCCCTTTTTGGTATTAGTTAGACCAAATTTCTTGGTAAAGATGGAATCCATGCCATATTTCATAAGAAATGTTGGCCATTTGTTAAGGATTCGATCAACTCTTTAGTAATTAAAGTTTTTGAAATGCAAATTATCCCTTCTAGCCTATGATTCGCTTAAAATATATATATAAATAAATCGCGAATACTCCAGCAAATATATTGGGTCGGAATCAAGTAATATAGAGAAAATAAGGTTGTCGATCCCTCGAGGACTAAGAAATTACTAATCCTATGCTAGCTTTTATCAATATTCAAGTAATTAAAATTAAATTAATTAATCTAATAATTACTCTAAAACTATTGAAAAAAAAATAACTATGAAAAATTTAAAATTAAGCAATCAATTGAGAATTATGGGAAAATAGAATCCACCCTAAATTATTCCAATCAAATTGTTATTTTTTTATATAGATTAATAGCTATATGGTTATTCAAGTGAGATTATTATACCTTAAAACCTAAGGATTTAAACTCCTAATTAATTAGTCTATTCCTACATCTTCCAATTAACAATAGACTCTAAATTACAATCATATATCTCTTGATACTATGATTGTCTAATGTCCTAAATCAATTATCTCTAATGTTTTAGTAAATAATTAATCTTTGAACATAGCATTAATTTCTAATTAATTTAATTAACTCCATTTCCACATCGATTAATCAAATCAACTAAAAATTTCTAACAAACCCTATATCAACTCCCTATCATTAGGGTTTCTAACAATTATAATCAATTGAACAACTGTAATCAAAATCATAAAAATTGCAATCATAAATCATCCATATATCTCTTAATCCTATAACATGAACACAATCATTATCTTAGCTATCTAGCATTTCATCAATTCCCACAAATAAATTTAACCAACCATGAATTTGGAAACAAAAACACAAATACTAATTGAAATTGCAAAGAAATTCATAATTGAAAACATAAGTAATTCATAGAATTGCATAAGAGTAATTGAATAAATGTCACCAATATTTTATTGAAAAAAAAAAAGAATAATCTTCAATTACAACTTCAACTTAGTCTTCACAACAAAAGCAAATTCTTCTCAATGATCCAAGCAATTCTTCCTTAGAATTCTTCAAGAACTAACTAAAAATTATTCTACGACTCTCTAAATCTAAGGAAAGTATGTTTAAAAGTCTCTCAAACGATGAAACATAAGCTATTTATAAGAAAAATTAGGGTTAACTTGTGTGACGCTCTTTTCTCATGAAGGCCAGTAGTGTAAGTGCAAGGCCGGTGGTGTAGACATCAAAGGCCACTGGTGTAAGTTGTAGGCCGGCTACCTTCGTTTCTAACTTACATGTGTTCATTTGAACTTTATTCCTTTGCTTAAAATTCCTCTAAATCATTCATAATTCCACTCTTGAATCCTCTAATTCTTAAAATATCTAAATGAAATAATTAACTACCATTTCTTAATGATTTTTATAAAATCAATAATAATTCTATCTTAATTTGCATTTTAAAACATGAAAAATATGCCTTTATTAACCTAAATGAATCTCTTATAACTTTGATTCCAAAACAATTAGGTGTTAGTCAAATTACACACTATAAGCCTATTAGCTTGTGTAATACAATTTACAAAATCATAACAAAAATTCTAGTTTAGAGACTTAGACCATACCTACAGTCTATCATTCACCCAGTGCAAGCAAGCTTCCTATCGAGAAGAAACACTTTGGACAATGTCATATTATTAAATGAAATCTTACATTCAGCAAGAAGGAAAAAAGGAAAATGAGGAATCATGATCATAAAGCTAGATTTGGAAAAGGCTTTTGATAGAATTGAGTAGGATTACCTACTTAATGCACTTGAAGCCTTAAACTTTCCAAAATGATATATTAAAATCATTTAATCTTATCTTTCTTTAGTTACAGCGCAAGTTGTTGTTAATGGGGAAATGTTAGAGAGTTTCTAACCATCTAAAAGTTTTGGGCAAGGTAATCCTATATCACCATATCTATTTATCATTGGAATGGAATATCTAAGTTAACTGATTAAGAAAGAAGTGAGCAAAGGAAGCTAGAAACCAATTAAGCTTAAGAGCTTGAATGTTAAACTATCTTATCTCCTCTTTGCTAATGACATTATTCTTTTATTGGAAGCAAGTTCTTCTTTGGCTAAATCAATCCAATGGATGATCTTTTTTAACACTAGTCTAGTCTTAAAATTAATCATTTTATGTCTTATGTCCTATTTTTTGACAATACAATAGCATAAATGAAGGATAAAGTATCTCAAATTCTTAACTTCAAATGCAAAGACTCCATGGCCAAATACTTAGGATACCTTATAGGCAAAGGACTTCAACCAAAGCATTAGGACTTTGATGAACTCATTAAAAATTCACTCCAAGTTAGCAAGTTAGAAGTGTAAGCTTCTAAGCTTAGCTAACCGCTCAGTACTTATCAAGTCTACCCTTAATGCTATCTAAAATCATTATATATAAGTTTTGAACCTTCCTGCTAAAACAATTGAAGTCATTGATAAAGTTGCTTGCTCCTTTTTCGGAATGGTACCAATAATATAAAGAGGATCCACTAGGTAAGCTAAGATAGTATTTGTAGGCCTACCAAGGTAGGGGGTTTGGGATTTATGAATCTAAAAGTTAGGAATAAAGCTAAAAGCATATGGAACTTTCACACATGTAACACCTTATGGAGTCAATTCTATGCATCTAATACAAGAATTATGTTAAAGGCCTTATTGTGCTCAATCACAATAATTCCTCTCCACTATAGAACCCCTAATAAGAGGAAGTCAATATTTATTAGATCATAACAAAGTGCAGCTAGATAATGTTGAACCTAGGGTTCATTAATTGATTTTGATGAGAACAAATCAAAAGTAAATGATTAAACTAAGTCCTATTTAACCATATTAAGATAATTGAAAAGATCGATGGTTAATAATTAATTATACCAATTATCTTTATAAGAAATTTAATCCCTTGAGTGGTGATCAAATGATCCTGAAATTAGATTGCAAAGTATAGTTGTTCATAGGTTATTAAAAGTATTTCAAAGGAGATTTTTTGCCTATCAGGTTAACAATTCTAGAACACTACCAACTTGATGGTGAAGTGGCCTAGATAAGGAGATGAACTTGCTTCTTAACAAGGAACCAACTTATGGGTTCACTTGCCGGCATTCATGCTAGTAGAATATTTTGTTACCGACTTGTCAGTAGTGTAAAGCACCGGCATGCCGGTAAGTTTGATCTAAGTAGCCGTTGGAGCATTTAATGTACGACAACGAGAAGAATTCAAAGAGTTGATATAAAAGATCAACAACCTGACTAAAGGCAATTAAGATCAAATATTCTAACACAATTGAAAGACATTCTCTTACATTCTTTAGCTTATTTACTTTTCATTTGTCTCTTATATACTTATTTGCTATCAAACAAAAGAGACATAGTTGTAGTGCTTGAAAGTGCTCACATTTACAATCTTGAGAGAAGAAAGTGATATACTTAAGTTAGTCATGTGTAAAAGAGATTGTATAAGCTTGTGTATCTCTTGGAGCATTGAGTTGTGAAATTAATAAAATGAAGTGACGTCTTCGATTAGAGGCATTGTAAGTTCGTCGAGACTAAGGAGCAGTCTAAACTCCATGTTATATCCAGGCTTGAATTTCTCTATTCCTATCTCCTTTAATTTCTATACTTATTATTATTTTATTGTTGCTTTGATTACTCTTATTATTACATTTAATTGGATACATCGAAAAATAATTGCATATTATCCTAGAACTCAATTTACGCCCCGCCCCCCCTTGAGTTTAGCCTAGTGTTATTCAATTGATATCAAAGCCAAGTTCTAATCACTTGCTTAATCGCATATTAGAGAAAAGATCGTAGCATCTAATGCATTAGGCTTTTTAGAAGGACAAGCAACTAATTGGCTTCCTCTCTTAACCAATAGCAACTATCCATATTGGAAATGTAGGATGTTCATATTCTTGAAAGCTCAAAATAGACTATTATGGCATGTTGTTAACTAAGGACCATTTAAGATAGAAGGAAAAGAAGAAAGAGATTATTCGGTTGATGATTGGAAATTACTTGATCTAAATGAAGTTGCTATAAATATTTTGTATTGTTCCATAAATGAAAATGACTTCAATAGAATTTGTACATGTAAAAGTGCCAAAGAGATATAGGATGATATAGGATGAACTACAAAGCACATATGAAGTAACTAGTAGAGTAAGAGATATAAAAATAAGCTTATTATATAGACAATTTGGGAACTTTAGGATGGATCCAAATGAAACAATTAATGAAATGCATAATAAGTATATTAATATCATTAACACCTTGAGTGTTCTTGGGAAGACATTTACTAATCTTGAAATAAATTCGAAAATTCTTAGGTTTTTGCTAAGAGATTAGGAAGCCAAGAGAACTGCAATCGAGGAAGCTCATGATCACAATGAAATATCAAAAGAGCAACTCCTTCGAATACTTAAGACACATGAGATGGTAAAAAGACATGGAAAGGGTTTGAGCAAGAAAACAATTGCTCTAAAAGTTAGAGAGAAGAACTTAAGTGAAGAAGATAGGGATGACGATGATGAGGTTGCAATGTTAGCAAAGAAGTTTAAAAAGTTCAAGAAATTCAATAAAAGGATTAAGAGAGATAAAGATGGACATGGATCACCTTTTAAGTTCAAGAAGGAGAAGAGAGAAGTCATTAAATGCTACAATTGTCAAAAGTCGAGACATATTCAACAATATTGTCCATTGCTTAAGAAAGCTGATATAGAGTTAAGAAAGAAAGCTATGATAACTATTAGAAGCAATGGGAACTCTAGTGACTCTAACAATGAAACTTGCTTTATAGCTCTCAATGATGAGGTATGCTTTTCTTTACATGACTCTTCATTTGATGAACTTAAGAGTATATATGATGAGTTGTTGAAAGAATTCATAAAAGTGTAAGTGAAGAATAAAGTGTTGAAGCAAATGATGAGTAAATACAATGAAGTAATTGATACAAAAGAAAGATTAGAAGAAGAAAATGAATACTTGAAAATTGAAAATGAGAAATTGATGAAAGAAAATGTAGAGCTAAGTACTAAAAATAATAAATTGATGGATGAAAATAGTAAATTAAAAGAAGCCAACAAGAACTTCAAAAGAGAAAGGAAAGAACTAAAACTTAAGGAAAAGAATGATGAATGTGTAATTGACAAACTAAGTCATCTTGAGATTGAAAACACGATCTTAAGATCTAACTTAGATGGTTCTAGGAAAACAGTGGTAAAATTTGTAGATGGAGAAAAGAATTTGGATAAAATCCTTAGAACACAAAGACTAGGCTTAGGCAAAACTGGAATAGGTTATACTAAAGAGAATGTACATAGATCATACAAAAACTATTTTGTTAAAGCATCAAATAAAACTTGCAATTATTGTTTGTGGAAGATACAGTCATATTGCGCATACACGCGCATTGCGTCGTAATCTCTCCTTATACAACAAAACTAAAATGGTTTAGGTCCCCAAGGGATAAGCTTACATAACTATAGCTAACCCCAAATGACCTAAACTAAAGTGGGTACCAAAAAAATAACCGTTTGTTTTGTAAGGCCCTTTAAAGCATAACAACAAATGGATTTTGGACAGTAATTGCTCTAGATACATGACGGGAGACACATCCAAGTTTACATCTATAGACTTGAAGGATGGAGAAAGCATGACCTTTGAAGACAACCGAAAAGCTCATGTTATTGGTGAAAGTAACATTTGCATTAATAATAATCTTACTATTAAACATGTATTACTTGTTGATAATTTGAAACATAATTTACTTAATATTAGTCAATTGTGTGATATAGGATACAAAGTAATCTTTCATGCATCAAAGTGTTCTATTGAAACCATTAACAATGACCAAATCCATTTTAAGGGGTATAGATAAGGAAATATTTACAAAATAGACTTCAATATGTTTTTATGTTTTCTTGAAACTCGTCTATCTACTAAAAACAATGATAGTTGGTTATAGCATAGGAAGCTAGGTCATGCTAGTATGGACATCTTGTCAAAACTATTTAAAAGGAATCTTATTAAAAGATTACCTAAGATTAGTTTTGACAAAGATAAAACATGTCAAGTATGTCAATACGGCAAACAAACCAAATCATCTTTCAAATTAAAAGATGCTATCAACTTCTAGGCCACTCCAACTACTATACATAAATTTATTTAATTCAACCCAAACCTTGAGTTTAAGAGGGAAAAGATATACCTTGGTCATAGTTGATCACTTCACTAAATATATGTAGACCTTCTTTCTTGCCAAAAAGGATGAAACATATCATGTAGTATTGAATTATAACAAGAAGTTCCAAAATGAAAAAGGTTTTCCTATTGTCTCAATAAGAAGTGATCATGGGGGAGAATTTGAAAATCATGATATGAAAGAT
The DNA here is from genome assembly GCA_024138015.1 of Lumnitzera littorea. Lineage (NCBI taxonomy): Eukaryota > Viridiplantae > Streptophyta > Magnoliopsida > Myrtales > Combretaceae > Lumnitzera > Lumnitzera littorea. The sequence goes on from JAMXBB010000001.1 coordinate 144,687,168, forward strand.
TTTTGTAATAAAAATGGAATAGAACATACCTTCTCGGCACCTAGAACTCTACAACAAAATGGAGTTGTCGAAAGAAAAGATAAGACCCTTATAGAAATGGCTAAGACTATGCTTTGTGATAATAACCTACCTAAATATTTTTTAGCCAAAGCCATCAATATGACTTGTTACATATCAAATCGTGTTTTCATAAGACCAATTCTTAAGAAAACCTCTTATGAGCTTTGGAAAGACAAAAGACCTAATATATCATATTTTCATCCATTTGGAACAAGATGTTACATTCTTAATAACGAAAAGGAACAATTCGGAAAATCTGATTCAAAGTTAGATGAAGGTGTTTTTCTTGGTTATTCTCTTACTAGTAGAGCCTATAGAGTATATAACAAAAGAACACTTGTTGTAGAAGAGTTAATTTATGTTGCATTTGATGATACTTGTACATATAAAGAGTTTAATGATAAAACAGAAAATATTGGTGCTCATTTGGACAACCTTGGTCTTAACTGGAATCAATCTAATTCAATTGAAAAGGGATTCTCTAGACAAGATGAAATTGGTAACAACTCTAACTTAGATTTACTTAAAGAATGGAAATTTACGAAAACTCACCCTAAAGATCTAATAATAAGAGAACCATCCAATAGAGTGCAAACTAGAGCCTTACTTAAGAATCTAAGTAATGTAATGTACCTATCTCGACTTGAACAAAAAAATGTAGATAAAGCTCTAAAAGATGAATTTTGGATCTAAGCTATGCAAGAAGAGCTAAACAATTTACTAAAAATGAGTTATAGAACATAGTATCTAAACCAAAAGATAGATCGGTAATTAGAACTAAATGGGTTTTTCAAACAAGTTAGATGAAACTAAAATAATAATAAGAAAGAAACAAGGCACGCCTAGTTGCAAAAGGCTACAACCAAAAAGAGGGAATTGATTTCAATGAGACTTTTGCTCTAGTTACTAGATTAAAAGCCGTTAGAATGCTTTTAGCATTTACTACATATAAGGACTATAAACTATATCAAATGGATGTTAAAAGTGCTTTTCTAAATGGCTACATCAAAGAAGAGGTATATGTAGAGCAACCATCGAGATTTGAGGATAGTGAATTCCCTAAGCATGTATACAAAATAAAGCTTTGTATGGACTTAAGTAAGCCCTTAGAGCTTAGTACAAAAGATTAAGTAGCTTTTTGATAAAGAATAAGTTCACTAAAGGGAAACTTGACACAACACTTTTCATTAAGCATCACATTGATCATATACTAATTATCCAAATCTATGTAGATGACATTATATTTGGTGCTACTCACATGGACTTAGTTGATGAGTTTGTCCAAAGCATGAAAAATGAATTTGAAATGAGTATGATGGATGAACTCAACTATTTCTTAGGCCTTCAAGTTAAGCAAACCTAAGATGGAACCTTCATAAACCAAGCTAAATACACTAGAAAGCTCTTAAAAAGATTCAAAATGAAAAATTATAAGACTAAGCCAATTCCAATGAGCACTACTTTAAAACTAGATAAAGACGAAAGCGGAAAGAACATTTGTGAAAAGTTGTATAGGGCATGATAGAAAGTCTTCTATACCTAATTGCACCTAGACCCAATATCATGTTTGTTGTGTGTCTATGTGCACGATTTCAATCTTGTCCTAAAGGATCTCACTTGAATGCGGTCAAACACACTTTCAAGTATCTTGCAGGCACTATTGAAATCGGCTTGTAGTATCCCAAGTTCATCTCATTTGATATTATTGGATATTCAGATGTCAACTTCGCTGGTTGTAAAGTCGATCGAAAAAGCACAAGTGGCGTATGTCATTTTCTTGGTAACTCACTAGTATTATGGCATTTAAAAAAACAAAACTCAGTGATACTCTCTACTGTCGAGGCTGAATATGTAGCAGTCAGTAGTTGTTGTACCCAAGTATTGTAGTTGAAGCAAACTTTACTTGACTATGGTTAACAATTCACCAATATCCCAATAAGATGTGATAATGTAAGTGCTATTAACTTGACCAAAAATCCAATTCAACGCTCTAGGACTAAGCATATAAAAATTAGACATCACTTTATTCATGATCATGTGCAAAGCAATGAGATTTGCTTAGAATTTGTTGATACTAGCAATCAAATAGCCGATATCTTTACTAAACCCTTGAGTAAGGAAAGATTTTGCACTCTAAAAAGAGAATTGGGAATGATCATACAAGACGAGTGCTAGACACATAAGAACCAACATAGCATTTTTGAATAAAATTAACTTAACCAAAAAAATCACACTATGAGGTATAAGAAACATGATCATATGATCTTTATGCATTCAATATTACATTTAGCATGTTTTAGGTACACTTGAAGCCATCCATATAGCATACAAGTTCACACATGTACAAATTTGTCATGCATTGAGTTTCGTGTCCAAAACTAGGGCTCACACGTCTATTTTCATTTATAAATCATGCTTGAGTAGTCAAACTAGCATAAATTGAATTTCATACATAATTAACTTCTCTAGACTTATATTAGATACTAAAATGCTATAAGGAGCTTTTCTTGCATATTTTGGTCAATATGAATGTTATTTGGTTTGATCATAAGTCATTGTGGTTCTTTATAACTTCCTTCATACTTGGAAAATGAACTTATCTTGAAATTATGGAAGGATGTCTACTTGTTCTCTATTTATTCATATGATTAGCCTTGATCCTAAGGAACTCATGTAGTGATTTTGTAATTTATAGAGCCTTAAAGCTATAATTTGCTCTCATAATTCTCAAATATGTATTTGAAAATTACTTGAAGTATTAGTGTACCAAAACTCAATGGCTATTCACATGCCTTACTTATATATGCACCCTTCTATCATTAAACAAATCATAGGATTTTAGAGTTTGATTTGGCTAAATTTTTTAAATCTAGCTTAAATTTTGCTTTTCCAAGCCTTAATGGACTCAAATAAACGTATTTGAAGTGTTAGAATATTCATTAAATCAATACAAGTCAAATTTGAATTGGAAACCTTGCTCAATAAAGAGAACCCTGCTATTTTTTCTACAAAATTGTAGAAAACAAGCATATTGGTTACCCAATCCACCAGCTTACTAGTTTACCTCCTTAGATAACACAAAAATTTCAGTTCTATTCACTTGGCTTGCATGTTGGCTTTCCCACATACCGGCTTGTTAGTATACTGCCTTAGATTTTCAAATCTTTTTTATTATGTTCAATGAACTGGCATGCCAATCCAGCTAACCACCAGCATGCTAGTATACTCTACTGGTTAATGAGTTATTTTATATTCTATTTGAATAGTCGGCATGCCAGCTCCCCACACTATCGGCATGCCTATTTCCAAGCACAAATAGCATCGATCCTTTTACTCTCTTCCCATTTTCTTCCCAAAACCCCTTTTTCTCTTCCCCCAAACCTTAAAATCCTTCTCTCTCTTCAATCTTCTATCTCCAAACCCTCAAAATCATAATTTTCCTTCATTAATCATCTCCAAATCCATACAATCTCTCATCAATCCTTTCACTTCTTCAAATTACACTCTCCTCTTCTCCCTCATACTACTTTCTCTCTCTATCAAACCCCTATCCACCATTACAACGCCACCTTGATGAGCTATAACCACTTCTAAATGAACTATCACTACTTATCTTGCCCCATTCCTCCTCCAGCTCAAAGATGATGATCTATAAGCTACATGAATTGCTAACTTCTAATTTATTTTGTATATGCTCTTCATTATGTTTATCTTATGTTATGAACTTAGCCATTGGTCACTACAATTATTACTTTATATTATTTTATCTTAGCCATTTCGTTGGTTTATGTTGCTTATGTTACTTATCTATATTGTTTACTACTAGTGGTTTATGTATTCTATTGAGTTATTATACTCCTCATAGTTGGCTCATGTTTTTAAACATTTGGTGTAGTATAGGCTAATCTTGATGAATTCATTATGAAGATTTTATTTGGCATGGTTTTTAGCTTCTTTGATTTTACTTTTGTAAGGGGCATATCCTAAGGCTTAATCTTGGATCATGTCGACATTTTGACTTAAATCCTCTACCCTCTTCACTGCCTATATACTCCTTTGTTTGATGAGGCCAAAGGGGGAGAAATGTTCAAGTTATTAGAGTGTCAAAAAGTGTATTAAGTTGAATTGAAAATAGTTACTTAAAAGATGATATTGATCTTATAACTTTGGCATATCTTAATTCTTTGAAATATTAATATATTCTTTGTGTAAAGTTATTAAGAAGTGAGACTTAGTTCCTTAGCACATCAATACTCTCATTTTGCAAGCATTCACTTAATCTTATTCAATAGTCAAATATCTTGAAATCAAGTGCTAAATTGAAGGGGAGCATTTTAAGTAAAAGAGTTTTGTCCTCATAAAAAAAAGGGAAATTGTTGAACCTAGGGTTCATTAATTGATTTTGATGAAAACAAATCAAAAGTGAATGATTAAACTAAGTCCTATTTGACCATATTAAGACAGTTGAATAAGACCGATTAATTTAGTTAATAATTAATTATATTAATTATCTTTACAAGAAATTTAGTCCCTTGAGTGGTGATAAAATGATCTTGAAATTGATTGCAAAGTATAGTTGTTTGTTGGTTGTTAAAATTATTTTTCAGGAGATTTTTTGTCTATCGGGTTTATGGTTCTAGAACACTACCAGTAAAGTGGCTTAGATAAGGAGATAAACTTGCTTCTAAATAAGGAACCGGCTTACTGGTGTTCATGTTGGTAGAATATTTTGTTACCAACTTGTCGGTAATGCAAGGTACCGACATGTTGATAAGTTTGATTCAAGTAGCCGTTGGAGCATTTAATGTGCGATAATGGGAAGAATTCAAAGAATTGATATAAAAGCTCAACAACCTGACGAAAGGCAATTAAGATCGAATATTCAACTATAATTAAAAGACATTCTCTTACATTCTTTAGCTTATTTACTTCTTATTTGTCTCTTATATACTTATATGCTATCAAACAAAAGAGACATAGTTGTAGTGCTTGAAAGTCCTCACATTTGTAATCTTGAGAGACAAAAGTGATATACTTGAGTTAGTCATGTGTAAGCTTGTATATCTCTCGGAGCATTGAGTTGTGAAATTAAAAAAGTGAAGTGAAGTTTTCGGTTGGAGACATTGTGAGTTCGTTGAGACTAGGGGGCGGTTCGAACTCCATGTCATATTCAAGCTTGAATTTGACAGTAGCATAAGTTTAGTTGAATGAACACTCTTAGAATGATAACTTGATTAGCTTTAGCATTTTTCAATTTATTCTCGACTAATTTAGTCCATTTCATCTTTAGAAGAGCCAAACTGATTGCCTCTTATATATAATGCCTTCCTTTAATATGAAAGAGCTATACATAGATATGATACACTCAAACAGTTTTAGAACATATGATTAGATATGGAAGCTATAATTCCTACTAAGTTGAAGTTATTTTTATGGTGAATATATTTTAATGCCTTATGATGTATCTTTGAGGTCATATGCATAGAGGTCACACTACAACAGATGGGAATAGAAAAGGAAGATAAAAGGTTAGCAAATCCAAGCAACTATCTAGCTAGATATGACACACCAACTATATCTTACTTGATCTGTAATTTGCCAAACGTAACTCACTGGTCTAAAATATGAGGTCACTCACCACTACTCCTAACTAAAGAGAATAGATAAGAGTTGAGAGTAAGTGAGAACACTAGGGTTGCTTAAGGAGGAAACTTGTAATAATCAATATTGTAATGTGTTGCCTATGCACAAGTAAATAGGGTTTACATATTAGCCCTATTAGAGTTGCAGGGCATATATGGAAAAGACAAAAGGGTAATTTACAATAAGAATACATAAAACATATTAAAAGGAGTAAAAAAGATAAAAAATATCCTATACAAAAAAGTAAGAAATCCTTCTGAATTTTTATGCTAGAAGACATGTGTCACATGGTAGCCGGTGGTCTGGAATGCAGCTGATCTTACTAAAGTGTACCTTAAGATGGCTTAGCTTTTAATATATTACAATTCAAATGAAGTTAAAAGAAGAGTCAGCAATCAGAGAAAACTTGACTTAGTTTAAGTCAAAGCTTGGTTACTAAAGGATGTTTAGAGCCTCTCCAAGTCGAGTACTTCGTCAGCTTAGATTGGATAGATGTCTGAAGCTATTCCACTTGGAGGCTAACTGGATCATGGTATGAGCTCAGCAATAGATTAGGGAAGCTTAGTAGGTCAGCACTTTTGCTTGGTAGCAACTCGGGAATTGTGTTACTCCTTACTATTGCCTTCAAATCCAAAGAGGTCTTTGGCTCTTGCTTTGTTTTAGCATCTGCTGAGTCTTCTTTTGGTTGGTATGGAATCGGGTTAGATACATTAAAGGTGGAGGAAATATCGTAGTTCTCAAGTAATTCAATTTTATAGGTGTTACGATTTATCTTCTTTAGGACTTTGAATGGACCATCAATTCATAGAGATAGCTTACTCTGTATCAGGTGTGGAAATTTGTCTATGCTGAGGTGAATTCATACTAAGTCACCTGGTTTGAAAGAAAGAGTTTGGCGGTTACGACTATCGATCTTTTGCTGTCTCTGATTGAACTTAGCAATTTTCCTTGCTATAGACTAATGTAGTTCTTGTATTTCTTGGGCTTGAGCGACTCCAAATTAACTCTCTTCAGCAACTATGAGGGTATTGATCAGATCTAGGGGAATAATAGGATTAAGGTCATAAATGATCTCGAATGGAGTCTTCTCAGTGGTACTATAGACAATTTGGTTGTATGCAAAGTCCACAACTGATAAACACAAATCCCAATCTTTTAGATTCTTTCCTACGACAACTCAAAGTGAATTGCTTAACGTCCTGTTCACCACTTTAATCTAGTCATCAATTTAAGGGTGGCTATTAGAGTTGCATACAAGTTTATTTCCAAGTCTTCCCTAAAGGGTCTTCTGGAAATAACTTAAGAATTTTGTATCTTGATTTGAGACAATGGTATTCGATATTATATGCAGTCGAACAACTTCCAACAAAAATAAATCAACAATATATGAGGCATCGTTAATTCGATGGTACGAGATGAAGTGTGCCGTTTTACTAAAGTGGTCTACTACAACAAGGATCAAATCCTTTCCTCTAAATATTCGGAGCAACCCTAAGACAAAGTCCATGTTGAGATCAGCCCAAGGTAAGGTAAATGTATATAAAGGTATATACTCTCCATGTAGCTCTCTCTTCCCATTAACCCTCTTGTACACTTCGTAACTACTGACTATCTTATGGACATCCTTGGCCAAAACAAGCTAATAAAAGTTCACTCTCAACAGGTTGGCTATTTTGGTCTCTTAAAATAACTTGATAATCTACCACTATGAGCTTCCCTCACCAATAGCTAGCATGTGGAACAACTCAGTAAACATAGCCTTCTTTTATTGAACAGATAGCCATCTTTGAGGTAATATCCAATAATTGCAACTCCTTCTTTATACTACTCAAGGATAGGACCAAAATGAGGGTCATGAGCATACCACTTGACGATAAGGGAAAATCCTAGTAATTTCGTCAACAAGTGGTTAGCAAGGTTTGCCGATGTCACAAGGCATCTACGACTATGTTGGCACTACACTTCTTATGCCATATCACATAGGAAAATTCTTCCATAAATTCTAGTCTAGTAATGCTTTCTTCTTACTAGCTCGAGTGAGCTGGTTATTGGTCTCATTAACTTAGGTTAATATCATAGGTTGTAGCATGATCTTCTTTCCATACTTAACAAAGGCATAAGTGTTCTTATATTCATCGTGAATAACATGTTAGTCGAACAACCAAGGTCATTCAAGTAATAAGTGTGAGGCTCTCATAGGGACAACATCATACATGATTTCATCCTTATATACATTCCCAACACTAAAAGGTACGGTTATTTGCTTAGTGATGTACAAAGCACCCTTATCATAAAGCCAGTATAACTTATAAGATCGAGGGTGTTTAGAGGTCAACAGTCCTAACTTCTACATAAAGGATTGTGCAACAATGTTGGTATAACTCTCTCCATCTACAATGATGGTAGACAATTGTCCTTTAATAGTACACTCAGTGTGAAACAAATTTTTCCTTTAGTCTTCCTCAGAGCTTGGCAAGGAGCTTAGTAAATGCTAATGTCATCACTTCTCCCTAATTGGCATAGATATATGTCTCCTCTTACTCCTTGGTTTCAACTCTTCTAGTATTCTTCTCCTCCTCTATGTTGCTCTCATTAATGTTATCTACTATATCTCCTCGAAGCACTATAGTACATCGGTTAAGACACTCAATGGCCATGTGTCCAAAATCCAAGCTTTTAAAGCACTTTACTTCATTCGTCTTCCATCTGGAGATCTATCCTTTCTCATATGTCCTAAGGATCGGCCTATCTTTAGCTCGGCTCTTTTGGCCTACTTAGCTATCATCAGGTCAGTCATGTTTTTCCTTAACTTAAGTAGGTTTCCTCGGCTCGGCATGAGCAAGTCAACGTGGAATAAAAGCTCAAGAAAAACTCAACCTAAGTCTGCTCGGGGCATTTCTCCTCTACTTTTCAACCCTTGGTGCTACCTTAATAGCCTTCTCCAATATATAGAATCTCTATATTTTTGCAATATTATGAATCTTATATTTAAGTCCATAAATGAAACGAAATACAATGGGCTTTGCGCTCTTACATATCTGCTTAGATCATCAACATATGAAATTCTCTTACATAGTGATCAATAGATCGGCTTCCTTAACGAAGCTCTTGTAACTTGAAAAATGTATCATGTAGACAAGTCTGTAGTACAAATCTTCCCCTCAACAACCTCTTCATCTCTTCCCAAGTTCACGCGTCTCATCTTCCATCTCATGCTCTAGCCATATTTAAATTTTTCTACCTTATAATAGCATATCTAGAAAATTCAAGTGTAGCAAGACAAACCTTAACTACATCTATATACCCATTACAGTTAAATACTTTCTCTATCTTATCTCCCACTCTAAATATTCATCTACATCTTCACTTCTACTAAAGGGTGGGATTTAGACCTTGATATTATCAAGTCTTCGAGGGGTTCGGCATCCTTACTCTTGTACTTGGTAATATTGAACCTCTTCTTCTTCCTCTTCATCATCCTCTAAATCTACGTCCTTAATCTCCTCCAACTCTAGTAGTCGTCTAGCAACTTGGTTTGCAACTCCTCTAGCTTGATAGGGTCAAACTAGGTTATTAGCTTGGCCACCTTGGTCATATCGTCTCTTAGGAGCATTCTTAAGTAGGTTACGGTTCCTGCCTGTTGGCTTGTATCGTAGTAACTAAACTCTCAATAAGACTGGTGAGTCTATCAAGCCTATCATTGACTAACCTAGAGGTATTATTATCATTTTGACCTCAACCAGCATAAGCACCACTATTCAGGTCTCCAATAGCTCCTTGAACGCTTGAATCTAACATTATGTAATACTTTCTCCAATAAGTCAATAATTCAGTACTCAACAAACACTTCTGCTTACTATTCAAAATCATACTAACACATTCTAATAACTTCAACACCTAACACTCACTCGAATACAACAAAGAATGAATTTGCTCTGTTTTTGCAATGAAAAACAGGGTATAATAAAGTAGCAATAGAAACTCCACTTACCAATACACGAACCTCCACTTCATAACTCACAACTTTAAACTTACTTCACTCAAACAAACTACAGCAATTATGAAAGGAACATAGCAGCCACTACCAGTAGACATGAAAAAAACTTCACACACTTTCACTCAAAACCGTGCTTTGATACCAACGAAGTGAATAGGTCTCCAAGATCATATATACAAAGGCCGCACCATTGCAAATGGGAATAGAAAAGGAAAACAAAAGGTTATATGAACAAAGTTTCGTATATATAAATGACTTTGCTACCAATAAAAAGAAAAAAATCTTAGCTAAGAGACACGTTGTCAACTCTATGATATGCAAGTTATGTTTAGACAATGAGTCGGTTGAACATCTTTTTGTTGTGCTCCCCGTGGACTACACCCGTGTGGTATAATTCCCTAGCCATCCATGTCGAGATGGAACATGCGCTCTCCTTGGATAAGTGGTTGACGTCTAATGTGAGGAGAAGAAGGGGTAGCAAACAAGAAAAGGCGTTTCTCTTTGCAAAGATTTGCACGGTTGCATGGTGCATACTGAAAACACGCTTCAATTTAGTATATGGGTCTAAGAGCTTGAATGTGTCTTCTTTTGTTGCAGCATGCCAAATGGCTTTATCGGAATTGGCGGCCACTCTTACACGTTGCTTTGTAGAACATGTTGCAGGTGCTTTTCAGGGGATGCCGTATTGTATTGGTCATATCAGAACTTCAGGCAAGGAAGAGAACTAGTTTTGCATATGACGCCTAGGCGTGGATTAAGCCCGCCTCGTGACCAGCATGTGTCAGCAAACAACAGCCGAGGCCCTCCGCTGATCTCTGGCGAGCAAGTTGAAAGATATGCAGCCTGCCCTGCTAACTCTTCGCATAGTTCAACCTGTAGCCCAAACTCACCCATCCCGCTCGCTCACAATCACATGCTTGCCCCACTGCAACCCCTTGAGATTAATAGCAGTCATGGCCGACAGCTACTTGTGGCGTCTTTACAAGCAGGCGCAAGCAGGTCTAACAGCATCGCGCACCCACCAGCAGCCATGGCAGACGCTTCCCCAGTTCGGACAGCTCCAAAGAATGATCTTATAAGAATCAACTTTGATGGATCATTTGATTCCCTCTCGAATACAGCCACCACAGTGTTTATAGCTAGAGATTCAACAGTAGCGTTTTGTGGAGGCTCCAACCGATGCTGTGATGCTTGGAACCCGGAAGAGGCAGAGGCCTCGGCTACCCTCGATGCGGTCATCCTGGCAAGAAGCAGAGGTCGAAAGTGTATCCTATTTGACATGGACAGTGCCTTGGTACTTAATTCATCAATGTCCCATGATGAGGTTCTTTGGTATCTACACCCCTTAATTTCAGACATCAGGAGTTTGCTGGACAGTCTTCACTCATTATGAATTCAAGCTCATCCACCAAGCCAACGAAGCTGCAAATCAGGTTGCTGGTTATACACGGAAAGGAAAATGCCCAATAGACTGGGTAGACGTCCTACCACCTTCTCTTTAGTCCATTCTCACTTCGGATGGCTACTTTTCTGAGTTTTCTTTGCAATGTATCGAGATCACTGACGGCCCTGAATATTTGAATTTATGATGAAAGTGCTTCTAGTTTTGGCAGCAATAGAAAACAGAAAAAAAAAAAAAAAAAAAAGGCTAAGCTATCATTTGTTACAATATATATTTAGAAATAGTAATCTTTCTTATGCTAAAATTGAAATTTTTACTTTGGGGGCTTATAAGTTAAGGTTTTAGCAATTTGTTTGCTCTAATTTTAACCTAACTCAAAGGTTTATAATCATCACTCATTTAAGTGATCAAATTGAAGAGAAAATTATTATAAATTTCACTAATTTATCTGTATGGGCAGTAAATTATATAATCCAAAAAAGTCATCTTCTTTTTCTATGTTACTATTAGTTTATCTTTTTATGAATTTTTTTTTCTTCATTTCTCTTTATTTTTCACTTTTTTGGTATTTTCCTTACTTTCTATATTTTGTACTTTTTCTAATTTTCTATTTTTTTAGGATTTTCTGGTTTTTTAGAAGCTCCTTAATTTTTCCATTTCTAATATTTCTCATAAAAGAGGCCAAAATTGGCTAAAAAAGACAAAAGGGACCACAATGGGGAATCTTCGATTACAACATCTTTAAGCAAAAATGATTTATATAAAGCTAGCCATTAGGGATTGTCAAAAGTGAACAGAGGAGCTTGAATGTGGTCAGGGGAATTGAACAATTAAGGGTAGTTGGAACTTAGATTATAGTAATTCAAATGTGTGAAAAGAAGTTTGAATGTAGTAAGAAAAAGTTATATTAGTGTGGATGATTGCAGGAAAGGAGGATGGAGTACTTGTCTCCATTAACACCTTATTTATAAGGATTTGAAGAGTTTGATTATTATTCAAAATCAGTATTTAAATGCTTGACTGATAAAATATGAAATAAAATATAGCCGTCATGATATACGAGAGTCTATTAAGAAGGGTTAAAAGAATTTAAGTCTACTCTAAGTCTATAAAACCAAAACCAAGCTTAATATTCATTTACTATATCATGTGTCTATATATTTGACATTATACTGGGGGGCTTATCTTTGTCTTTTAGTTAACTTTTATTTAAACCTCCTTATTTCTCTCAAATTGACTGAGGAAACTAAACAAAAGCAACAGGCCTTCACTAGCTTATGGGCTTTATCATTATAGTGATAAAAGTTGATATTTTAGCTTATATACCCCCATTATAAACAATTTACCTTGCATACAACAAAATAGGACACACAAAGGCTTCTGTAGCATCTACAATATTCAATTCTCGTACTTAGCTATTACTTAAAAATCAAGAAGGAGCTTGAAAGGTCTAGTGATTATCTAACCAATTGGTAACAAATATACTTGATGGTTATGTATTATAATAATCTTGATTAAACAATCTAAATGCACAATGACAGTTTCATCTATCTTGGCTTATCTAATACTTAACATCAACAACTTGTTCCTTCCACTTTCTTAATTTGATCCATATGAGACTTGGATATTCAATTAGGCACTAAAAGTGATGGTGGAATAGAGAAATCAATGGGAAGTTATGAAAATGGAATGAAATTAGTGAAAATATTGTACTTAGGTATTAAAAGTGAGAAAAGAAACAAAGAGAAGCCAATAGAAACATTTCCAGTTTGAAATGGAGAGAAAAGAGCGGAAAATGGTGGAAATCAACTAAAATCATAAAAATACCCCTAAAAGTAAAATTACATATAAGAAGTTAGAGATATTTCAATCCATCACTGATTATTTTCTTCTATTTCCTTTACTTTCTTCTTATAAATCCAAACAAGAAATGAATACTATGTTTCTTTTATTTTCCTCTTCTGTCATTTCCTTTCTTTTCTTCTTATACACTTTTGCTCATTTCCGTCCTTACTAAGATATCAAAGTGCACTTTCTTTTTTTCTTTTTTCTTTTTTCTTGGCAAATGAAAAAGACAATCGTTATTTGATGTTACAATTCATCAGAATTTAGAAGCTGTTAAAGTACACTTTAATCATTCAGGATGTATTGTGTTAAGATCAAAGTTTAGGAGTATTATTTGGAATTTTCTCTTTATTATTTAAGGAAAAATGTTAATGAGTGCCTATAACACACTTGTTGATAAGCTTGATGAAAAAACTTTGTGTCTCTTTTTTTGCACTTGCTTTCTCATTTGGAGTCAAACTTAAAAAGTGTGTTATGTTTCTATCTAAGCACCTTATAAATTTCTAGTCACTTATTTATTTATTTATTTTTGGTACGTGTCCATTAACCAATTAGTGTGGTTAGATCAAATCAAGAAAAAGGAAAAAACTGCTCATGTTAAGTATTAGATAAGCAAGGGTAAATGAGAATGTAAGCCAAAATCTGGTTTTCTTTGTGACTTATTATGTATTTACATTGTCTAATTAAGATTATTATGATGCATAAACATCAAGTATATTTGTTATAAATTAGTTAGATTAATCACTAGACATTTTGCATACCTTTCAAGGACCTTCTTGACTTTTAAGTAAAGGTTAAGTAAGAGAATTGAGTATTGTAGATGCTATAAAAACCATTTATGTTTCCTGTTTTATTGTATGCAAGTTAAATTACTTATGATGGGGTATATAAACCAAAATATCTAACTTTTGTTACTATAATAGTAAAGCCAATGACTCATGAAGGCCTATTGTTTTTGCTCAATTTGATATATTTGCCTTATAAGAGAAATATGATATGATAATAAGAAGGTTTAAATAAAGGTAAACTAAAAGATGAAGATTAAGCCATGTATAATGTTAAATATCTAGACACGTGATAGCGACCGAATATTAAGTTTAATAGACTTAAGAGTGGGGGCAATAAGTAAGCCTAAATTCTTTTAACCATTTTTAATAGATTCTGGTATATCATAGGGGCTATATTTTTCTTTATCCTCTATCAATCAAAGCATTTAAATACTTATTATTGAATAATAATCACACTCTTCAAATCCTTATAAATAAAGTTGTTGATGGAGAGAAGTACACTATCCTCCTTTCCTAGAGGTTCTGAATTCTCTTTATTCATCCATCCTTATAGAACTTTTCCTTACTACATCTAAATTCCTTTTCACACATTCAAGTTATTATGATCTAAGTCCCAACTACCCTTAATTGTGCAAACCCCTTAACCACATTCGAGCTCCTCTGCTCACTTTTGACCGGTTAGATTTATGCGAACCATTTCTATTTTAAAATATTGTAATTATAGCGGCCTCACTCCGACCTCTTTTATTAGAAATATCAAAAATGAAAAAAATTGTGGAACTACTAAAAAAAAAAATTAGAAAATCCTAAAATAATACAAAAAATAAAAAATGGGGAAAGCTAAAATAAATAGAAAGAAAAATAAACAAAAGGTGAAAAATAAAGAGAAATAGGAAAAAAAAAAAGAAATTCATTAAAGAATAATAATAACATGAAAAAAGAAAATAACTTTTTTGTATGTGATTTACAACCCATATAGATAATTTAATGAATTTTTAATACAAGTGTCTTAAATTTGATAATTCACTTGCACGACTGATAATTGTAAATTTTTTTTTTTTTTGGAGCAAAGATAATTGTAAATGTTTGAGTTACCTTAAAATTAGAGCAAACAAATTGCCAAAACCCTAATTTAAAAGCGAGGGTATAAAGCATTAAACTATGTTTCCACCCGCATATTTTCTCGGGTACAGTCCAAACACAACTAACGCCCGAACACAAAATTATTCAATTCCAATGGCCTTAATTTGAAAACCCTGGATTCCAGCTCCATGATTTAACATGAAATTTTGACCTAAATCCCTGAATTATGGCAGGTCACTGGATGTCAGTCCTGCCCCTTCTATTTGTCTCCCTTCTCTTTCTGTACGACGAATGGATTTCAACTCCATCTTGTACACTTATACCAAATACCTCTCTTCCTGATGAACAAACCACCCAAAATGTGGAGGACCCAGATGATTTAAGGGTCATGATTGTTGCTAATTTGCTTTTGTTGGGTTCTAGTTCTACTTTGGTGGATACATACTTCAGGGATTATTACATGTCCAAGTTCTTCAGGGTAAATTCACTTTCTTTCTTTTTTCCTCCCCATCTAACTTGCTTAATTGCTTTCCTTTATAAATATATTGCAATGTGATTTTATAAATATTATGAATTTGTTGGTTTTGTGTAAAACATGTTAAAAAAAAAAAAAAAAAACTACTGAATGTGTTCTGCATGATTCTGAATCCATGTGATTGATATTTTTCATTTGATAAATTGTGTTTTCTATACTAATTAATCTGAGATGTGGTAATTCGGTTGAATGTGTATGGATATGAAAATAGAACCCGCTGCATAAAGTATGCCTCCAATTGATAGGAAGAAAATGGGTTTGCTGAGATTGAATGTAATGTTTTGTATCAATGGAAGGGACAGCATCATGCGGTTGAAACAATAAATAGAATTTGATAGAATAACTGAGAGTGAATTTAGGCCCAGTGGATCTTTGTTGTGAATCTTTGTTTTTGATTTTTTATTTTTAACACGAATTACTGCTGAAAACATATTATTTTCTTGCTAGCTTTACTAGGTGCGTTTAAAGTTCACTTGTGAATTTTAAGACACTTTCATGGAAGAAAGCTCTGGCAGCCAGACAGTAATATTACTAGGAAAGGACCAACTATTCCCACGGAATAAAACTGTTTTAGGTCAGGCTGTAAGTTCGTATCATAAAAGCCGTCACAGCTACGAACCTTTCAAATTCTATTTTCTTCCTTGTTCTTTTCTTCTTTTATTGATATTATCTAAACTCTGACCTCTTACTATATGAAGAACCAACTCCTCTTGAACCTTAAAATGCAAAAATAGATTCCACTAAAACCTTTTCAACAGATATGAAAAAGAGATTTTTTTCACTTTCACATCCACTGGAAATGCGATAATATCCTTTGTGTAATCAATGAAAGGGAAGAGATCTAAGTAAATGTAAAGTAAAAGAAGGGATGAATATCACTTTAAGGGTTATGGGCTGGCACTTCACTAGGGGTTTCTATTGCTACCCTTCTGCGATTCTTGTGGAAGTGGAGGGTGGTCCAGCAAATATTTTGTCCGGCTGACCCAGGTAGTGGACTTAGTCCTGTCATCCTAGCTACAATATCCCCAAATGCCAAAGTACATTTTTAGTTGTAAGGTGGTGCAGTTCATCCATGAATCTTTCTTGGACTCTGGACCAATTAGATACACATTTTGGTTCCTAGATGCAGCGTTACTCTCTTGTGCTTGCTATTGAATTGCCGCCAGGTGATTAGGCAGCCAATGTTTTTGTAAAGTTTCTGGTGGGTTGGGTGAATTTGAATTACTTTATACAAATAGAGTCATATATCTAGCCTTTGATCAATTTAAGTAATGACTCATTTTTCAAATATCACTGTGTATTGACACATCTTTCGTTATATTTTAAGCAGAAATCAGTTCAAACTTTAAAACCTGATATGCTGCTAGTTCTAGGGGATATTTCGGCTCAAGGTTTGGAGATGAAAAAGAGTGAATGGATCTCTGTCCTCCATCAATTCCATCATCTGATGGGCCCTCTTATTGGTCTTCCATACCATGTTCTTTTTGGTGACAGGGATATTGGAGAATGTAGTAGGCTAAATGTTCAATTAATCGATTGGATTTCTAGGAGCTTTCCTGGATTGGATTCAGTCGGTTGTGGGGCATTTGAGATTAGTAATGTGACATTTGTCTCACTTAATACTGTGGCTTTGCTTTGTGGCAATGTTGATCTGCGATTCAGTGTGGAAAAAGTGATTGAGAAGGAAAGCCTGGATTATCAAAAGGAAATCGAACAGCCAACTGAGGTTACTGATGAATTTCATGGAACCACAGATATGTTCTCCCATGTCACATGGAGAGCAAACTCAATGCCCTCTGGATCCGGTCCTGTTCTTTTACTCCACTTCCCTCTACACAGGGCAGCAAATACCTACTGCAGTGGTGAAACTTTCAACAATAGAAAAAATTATTATTCTCAAGTGGTTGCATCTAAATTCAGAAGCAGGTATGCCTGGTTCTGTCATTTTGAATGTTGATAATTTGTGAAATAAGTCATTACCACATAATTTGCCTTAATGTGCTTGTGTTTCATCTAATAATTGCATTTCATAAAATAGTTCTCCATCTTTCATGCTATATCTGTTTTTTGTTCTTAATCCTATTCACATACATGTATCTAAATGATCCATTTAACTATCAACTATCAAGTTATATTAGTAGCTGAACACTTTGGTTAGTGCTTGAATGTTATGCAAGTTGGGGTGGCTGACTGATATATACATATCTAGAGATATATGCATATGAGTATAGAAGTTCCATTAATAAGAAAAAGAATATGATCATTGACTTTAAATATGAAGTTACAGTTTGTATAGCAGACTTGGTTTTAAGGTTTCATAGAATCATTAACTAGTGTTTTGAATATTTCAGAAAGCTTGCTGGAAGAGGGCCATACGACCTATCGTACACTCTACCCCCTAATGCTACTGAGTACATAGTTCAAGCTCTTAAGCCAAGGTAAAGAGACTGCAATATAAATCTTTTTCCTTTCAAAAATGAGCTGTGACATTAGAAAATCAATTAGTGCTGCACAATTGCTTTGTTGATTCAAATTATGTCCACGTGAGGATGAAGATTTTTTGTATGAAAACAAAATCCTCTATGATTTTCCACTATGATTTCATGGCTTGTTTTTGAAATTTTTTATCTTCCATTTCAATCCTATTATTTTCTATCGTGAAATCTAATGGAATCTACAGTGCTGACTGAAATGTTGCTTCTAACAAAAAATTCAAAATCAATCTGCTTCTCCTTAATGTGTATCTTGAAAACATTTTTCATGAATGTTTAATTATGACAAAACAAAGGTCAACTCGGTCCACTTGGCTCTTGCTCTGGTGTTTCTTGTGGGAATCAAGATGCTCACAGGTTTTAATGTTTCATCCTTCGTTGGGAAGAGTCTCACTACCAGAGTGAAGCAACATAATGCTGCATTGACCATGAAAATGTTATAACCCTAAATATCAAGAGGATTTCTTAGTTTATCTTATCTATGGTCCTTCTAATTTGCTCATTAGAACCTACATGTCTGGCACAAGCAGTGCATGACACAATTGATGCTCTGCTTGCCTCATTTTTCTGTAGTTGATTCTGTTTTCTAACTATATGTAAATACATGCACATTTGTAGTTTACCTGAACATACGGAATTTTGCATACCTTCATGTGAATTCTCACTTCTTAGGTGGTCACAGAAATTCAGAATTAATACTGAAATTCCAGTTCCTTTTCCATTTGCATGACTGCTAGTTAATCAACCTACTAATCCAACTTGATAATGTTACTTTGCAGTCATGAGTTGAAGATAGCATACTAGAGAGGCGATGAAAATGATTTGTTTATAGATGTGTTGGATTTAAGAATTTATGGTAGGAGGTCCACTGATCTTAGAATGAGCTGCAAAGGACTTTCATCATTGTTCTAGGGTATGACTGTTCTATCCTTGTGTCCCAAATGACCGAATCTTTTTTGATTTGCAGGATAGTTTTTAGTGCACAAAGTTTCGAATTTTGTGATTACACGCATAAAGATGGAACACATGAAGTATCTGTTCCACCTATGTCTTGGAATGCCAGAGATGACCCTGGATTTCTTCTTACCACCTTTAGATTGGGCAACTTGGCCGGTATTAGATATTGCTCCCTTGCTAGAGAATCTCATGTAATTTTATACGTGTTTGTTTTGATGCTATTAATATTTATCTTAGTGTTAGGAAAATGTTCTGCATAGTTCCAAAATATGCTCATGTGGGTTGAAGTGCCTTTTGCGATGCGCTTGTTTTGATATGGATTGGCATTTCCAGGATCCACAATTGATATTAGATGAAGTTAGACCGAGCGGTGATATATGGAAAGCATAATGTTTCAATAAAGTTCAATCAGTCAAAATTAATATCAGATAGTTAGGTAGGCAGTCTTAGCGCTCTTCGTATGGTAGGAAAACCATTGATGTCAGTATTTTCACTATTGCAAAGGAAAAATGAGTACTTAGTTTGTCTCTAAGAAGCATTATAGCCCGTTTACTTCACTAAATGGAATAAGAGGAAAATAAGGTTTCAATTTCTAAGGAATTAAATAAAGTTGTAATTGTTTTTACTTTGTTTAGTTAGATAAAAAAATAACCAATGAATAGAGATGTAATAAAACAAAGATGACTAAAATACCCTTATTTTATTATCTTTCCTTTCATTTTTTTTTTTTTCTCTTTCTTTCTCTCTCTCGACAATGAATAGACTTCTTCCCTTTCTTTCTGTCTCTCTCTCTCTCCCCAGCAATCCACACAACCAAATCACCCTCTCTCTCAACTATGACTAATTCTATTGTTGTTGCTGTTTATTCTCTTTCCTCTTCTTCCTTTGTTTCCTTATTTGCAATCACTATGGGCAATGGCAAAGGCAACATTTACATTCACAAATTTGGGTATGATAGCAAATTCTAAACACAACCAAGAGTGCAGTCACTATTATAACAGTAGCCAACAGCCAACTTCTCTTGTTGTTTTGTAACAATGAGTGGTTGCATGTATTCTAATAGTTTAGATCTAGGTGAGTGTTGAAGAGGTTTGGTGGTTGTGGTAGGTGGATGTGATGATGGTTGTTGGAGAGGTCAAGATCTTGGTGGGTGTAGGGTGGTGGCGGTCTAAATCTTGGTGGTGGTAGTGGTCGTCGAAGAGGTCTGGTGATAGTAGTGGTAGTGGTAGTGGTAGTGGTAGTGATGGTGGTAATGGTGGTAGTGTTAGTACTTAAGTAGGGGTATGTTGGAGGAGACAAGAGCAGTAACGATTTTTTATTGGGAATCACAATTCTTTACTTTCATAAAGGAATCCTTATTATTGATTTCGAAAGAATTGGGATTCTTTGTAATTGTAATTTGGGTAAAGTGAACATAATAATAAGAGGTATGTAAGGAATAGAAGGGGAATGGAATTTCCATTCCCCGCAAGTGAATAGGCAATTATTGTTGGTTTTGACTTGAGAGTTAGTCTCTTGCACCTTTATTGCATAATGGGGTTTTCCTAGAATTAGTCTGCTGGATCAGATAGCAAATCAAACAAATATGTTATTCAATAGAAGCATTACTCCAAACGAATCAATTTATGCAACTTGCTTCGATCAATTTGGAAGAAAAGGCATTTGTAGATTTTGAAGGATTTTATGAGTGGTTGCTTCTATGTACTTACTATCTTATACAAGAAAAATTTGCTCATTTCAATATACGCCTTAATCATGAAATGTGAAACAAGTAGCCGACAAAGGTCGGTGGAATAGGTTGAGATTTGAAAGTTTATACACAACACTCCGATTTGAGTCCCATTGGTCACAATATTGTTGCTTGACAAGTTCTACATTTAAAAATAATTCCCAAGTCCCATAAAGGATCGGAAATTTGCCCAAAATATGGAGACGAGATAGTTCTCTTATGACAGCAAGTTGAAAGTGAATGTAACAATAACGGGTCAATAAGAAATAGGAAGTAGAAAGATGGGGACTAGAACAAGCACAGAAACAAGTGTTAGGATTTGCGTACAAATGTTTCGGGAGAAACTTGCAGGAAAATAAGGGAGAAATAAGAAATGTGTATTCTATCATAACTGAATGGCTCCATCTTAGTAACCAATGTTTTTACTTGATAGCTGACACCACCGAGGCCTATATACGTCAGAACTCAGATGCTATTTTACCCACACCCTCCTTCACGAGTAGAATATAACAGTGGTATTATTTATTTCTGTCGCATTTCCTCCTCCCAAAGTTCCCTTACCCATAAGGGAATGTTAGAAAATAGTAGCTGCAGATCCTAATAAAATTGCCCAAGTTGATACAACAGATTGACCATTGTACTAAGACCTGTGTAACAGCTGCATTGTGTTGCTTCGCTATGCACCTATCCAATGTCTTGACAGGGATGGGAATCAATTAATTAGGGGTAAACAAGTAATTTGCACCCAATAATATCGCACAATTGAAAAGGTTTTAAGTGGGTATTAAATGTCTATATGATTTGAAAGCCGATCCCACAAGATAAAGTTGAGTACAACATTTCCTTACCTTATATCCACCTTAATACTATTCTAAGATATATATATGGTAAAAAGTTCTAAGTATTCTATACCAATCCAGTAAAACTTATTGAATAATAATAATAAATATAAAATAATATTACATTTCTATCTTCAATGTTTAGCATTATTAATGAGATAATTAGATAAAATTATCATGAAAAAAGATAGTATAATTTGCTTCTTCTTTTTTCTTTATACCAACAATCTCCTACTCAAATATTTTTTTTTCTACTCTATTTTTGCTAAAAACAAAACATACATAGGTTTCTATATATTAATGCAATTATTTTGTAAATTAATATTCAAAATTTTATTTAGTATATGTGCATAATAAAAAGGTTTAAAATTTATTATTTTAACTTCTTATGAAGTGTACCAATCACTCTTAATCATCTAAAAAAAATATTTCCATCCTATTAAGCTTAAGGAATTATTGCAAGTTAAATTATTAACAAAGTCCTTTAACATATATTAGATGTAATATAATTACGACAACAATCAAATATTTTTCCTATTGATTATCTTAATATTGACTTATTTAAGATAAGTCCGACCATCCCAATTTTATCATCTTGAGTCCGTCCTTATTTGAAATTCCAATTAATATAATCTTATCCAATATCCCCACAATATATGCGAAGAAAGCACCATATGAAATACAAATGAAAATGAGGATATAAGAGAGGAGCCAAAGCTTGTGATGGCAAGAAAAGTAATGGTTGCTCAGTATATAAAAGTTTTAGCATCAAAACCACAATAGAAAGCATACTATTGGACGGTTCCATAAGATATTAGAAAACATTGCTATAGAAAGATTAAACTCTAAAAATAAAAACGGTGATACTTAATCGATTCAATAACAAGAGAAGTTTGAAAAAACTCAAGATATGATCAAATGAATTCTATGGAAATTAGGTCTAAAGAAAAGTACAATATGGTAAAAGAGCCATAAAAATCAAGGAATAAAAACCACAGTAAGGATCATGCACTTTCCTCCATATCCAATTGTGATTAGCAAATAACATCAGCATGCAACCCAAAAGATAGGATGTCAACCATATCAGCGTTCTCATTAAATATACTCAATAAAAGCCATAAAGAAATCAAAGAGAAAAGAAAAGCTTCAACTAACTACACGGAGAGACAAATTTGAAAAACTAAAGAAACAATTAAATCTATTCAAAATAAAGTAGATACGTTGTGAAAATTAAAGGTTGGATATAAGATTCAGTCATAAAATACTAAGGCCAAAAAGGAAAAAGAGCTAAAAATATATAGCATTGCTAAAGAGAAGTGAAAACTGTCAAAAAGATTCAGAAAGCTTTTACACATTCCATTTATATTCGTTCTCATAAGACTAAAAGAAAAAGTTAAACCAATAAATTAAAGAAGAACATAATACAAATACAGGATTGCAAGAGAGGAGTGAAAGCTTTTAATATAATGTTAATGAAACACTCATATTTCATTAATAAAAAAAAAAAAAAAGCACTTGCATTTTTTATTTTTATTTTTTTGCCTTTTTGATATCTAGCATTCGCTAATATTGTGATCAAAGGATGAAAGCCTCAACATCACACAAAGAAATCGAGTTACAATTGAAAATGCACTACCTAGTGTTCCCATTAGATAAAAGAATATCTTGCTATAGAAAAATAAAATATGATCCTTGTAGAAAGAGAAGTACTAAAAAAAACAATATGAAATGCATGGAATTGCAAAAGAGAAGTAAATACTTCAAGAAAAAAAAAAAAAGAAAATTTTTGCATTTTTTATATCTGTATTCACTTGAGTTGTAGCTAATGGAAGCCAGCTTCTACATTAGAAAACAGGCCACAATCGGTGACTCATTATCCGGCATTCTCATTAAATATTTGAATGAAGTGCTATAAATTGATTAAATGATAAGAAGAAATAAAATAGAAAGGAAAAGTTCCAAACTTGAAAAGGGAAAAAAAAAAAAAAAGCAATCACGTGAATGCAAGAAAATTAGAAATGGTTTTTGTTTGGGGTGGATTGATCTTTTATTTAAAGGCAATATGGTGTAATTTTTAAATTTAGGTGGGGTATTTTTGGGATTGCAAGAGAGGAGCAAAAGCTTCCGATATAATGACAAAAAAATACTTATATTTTTCATTTATATCCATCGTTTCCTTAAACTTGTGACCAATTGATGAAAGCTTTTGCATCTAAACCACAATCAGACCTCAAAAGCATACCATTAGAAGCTCCAATTAGATATGAGAAGATATTGTTATAGATGGATTAAACACAAATGAAAAGATTATCCTTAACCGGTTTGATAAAAAGAAAAGTTTAAGAACTCAATAAGATAATCAAATAAATTTACTGAAAAAAAATTTATCAAGTAACATAGAAAATTGGTTACAATGGAAAAAGGAATGTTAGATAATTAAAAAAGAACATAAATAATAGCTAGGTGCAGTAAAAACTCTAAATAAAATGATACTTGCACTTTCGTATTAAATGTTCCCTTGAGATTATCAATGGTAGAAAGGACCGTTATATCCACCTAAAGAAATTGCACAAATCAATAATACATTATCCAGCGTTCTCATATGAAGAAAGTGCTCTAAATGGATTGAAGACATAAGAAAGCATAACAACTTAATAGATTAGAAAAGAAAAGTGCAAGAACCCAAAACAAAAATCAAATAAATCTAAGGAAAATTAGTTATGATGCAAAACTAAAAGTTGGCTAGACAAATGAAATAAATTTGTAAGCAAAGTATGAGACTTGAGAAGAGCAGTAAAAACTTTCAAGTGATCAATAGCAAACTAATACACTTTTGATTTATATCTAGCGTTCCCTTATAATATGGTCGATGGAAGAAAAAAAAAAAAAAAGTAAAAAAGAATGGAAGGAACCTTAGTATCCACCAAAAACCAAGCCACAACCGATATTGCCTTATCCAATATTCACACAATATTTGGGAAGAAAGTGCAATAACTAAATGAAATACAAATGAGAATAAGGATCGTAAGACATGAGACAAAGCTTTTCGATGATAGAAAATTCATATCCAGCATTCGCTTAAGATTGTGGTCAATATATAAAGCTTTAGCATCAAAACCACAATAAAAATCATACTATTCGTCGCTCCCATTACGTATTAAAAGATATTGCTATAGAAAGATTAAAAAACAAAAAGGAAAAACCATCCTTAATCAATTCACATTAACAAGAGAAGACATAATAACAAGAGAAGTTTGAAAAAATTCAAAAGATACGATCAAATGAATTATATAAAAAATACATTATAATAAAAGTACAGTCTCATAAAAAAGCCATAAAAACCAAAATATAAAAGCTACAATAAGGATCATGTAATTAATGGTCTTATAACCTAATAGCATGAATACTAATCTTTCAAGTGGGATAAATCAGGTTCAAATTCTCCTCTCTCATTATTGTAATCACTAAAAAAATAAAGCAAACAAGGATCATGCAATTTCCTTTATACCTAGTGTTCCCTCACGTTGTGAGTAGCAAATAACCTCAACATGCACCCCAAAATATAGGCTATGAACCATTCTCACTATCTAGCATTCCCATTAACTACACTCAATAAATGGCATAAAGAAATCGAAGGAAGAAGAAAAGACAAAGTTCAATTGAATTCATAAAAAGACAAGTTTGAAAAACCAAAGAAGCAATTAAATATGTTCAAAATAAAGTAGACACAATCTAAAATAAAAAGGTCATATATAAGATTAAGTAATAAAAAACTTAAGCGAAAAAAGGAAAAAAAAAAAAAAGAAACTTAAAAGTATAGCATTGCAAAAGAGAAGTAAACAATGTCAAAAAGATTCAGAAAGCTTTTGCACATTCCATTGATATCCAATATTCTCTAGAGATTGTGGCCTATAGTAAAAGAGCTTTACATTACAAAACAAGCAACAATCAATAACACACTATCGCGAAGTAAGTGCTACAACAGATTAAATAATAGTAAAGAAACCAATAAAATGGAAAGAAAAAGTCCCCGCATTCAAAGAAATGGTCAAATAAATGCAAAAGAAATTAGGGATGATGTAAAAGTTGAACCAATATATTAGCTAAGAGCATAATACAAATTGCAAGAGAGGAGTGAAAGCTTTCAATATGACATCAATTTAGCACTCCCATTTTTCATTTAAAAAAAAAACACTTCCATTTTTTTTTTCTTTTTGATATCTAGGGTTCCCTTAAAATTGTGATCAAATGAAGATAGCTTGGCATCACACAAGGGAATTAAGCCACAATCGAAAATGCACTATCTAATATTTCCATTAGATAAAAGAATATATTGCTATAGAAAAATAAGCACAAAAGAAAATAAATATGATCCTTGTAAACAGAGAAGTTTTAAAACTCAAAGAAATGACCAAATAAGTTCAATGAAAATTACATTATAAGAAAATTATAGTATTGAAAATGAGTCATAAAGATCAAAAAAAAAAAAAAACAAGAACAAGGCTCTTATACTTTATTTCATACCCAATATTCCCTTAACATCATGATCAGTAGAGAAATCAGAAGGAAAAGAAAGGAAAAAAGTTCAAATGGTTCATTAAAAAGAGAAGTCTAAAAAACAAAAGCAGTGATCATAAAAATATACAATAAAAAAATAACAAGAAAAGCATGACGTTGCAAAAGAGAAGTAAATACTTCAAGAAAAAACAAGAGAGTTTTTGTACCCTTCATTTATATCCGGTTGTGGACGATGGAAACGAGCCTCTACATCAGAAAACGAGCCACAATCGATAACACATTATCTAGTGTTCCCGTTAAATATTTGAATGAATTGCTACAAATTGATTAAATAATAAGAAGAAATAAAATAGAAAGGAAAAGGTTGAACCTTCCAAAGAAAAAAATCACATGAATGCAAAGAAAATTAGAAATGATGTAAAAATTAATTAGACGAATAAATAACTTAGAAAAGAACAAAATAAAAATAAGGGATAATAAGGAAGGGGCAAAAGCTTCCAATATAAGGACATTGCGACACTTGTATTTTTCTTTTATATCCACCATTCCCTTAAAATTTTGACCAATTGATGAAAGCATTTTCATTCAAACTGCAATCAAAGCTCAAAAGCGCACCACCGGATGCTTTCATTAGATATGAGAAGGTATTGCTATAGATGGATTAAACACAAAAGAGAGAGAGAGAGAGATTATGCTTAACCGGGCCGATAAAAAAAAAAATTTGAGAACTCAACAACAAAATTAAATAAATTTGATAATAAACATTTATGATGTAACATAGAAAATTGGTTATAATGAAAGTAGGTATGTCGAACAATTAAAAGAGAACATAAATATAGCCAAGCATTAGTAAAAAAAAAAAAAACTTTAAATAAATTACAAGAAAATTCTTGCACATTCATATCTAACTTTCCCTTCAGATTATCCATGGAGGGAAGGAATCTTCTTATCCAACTAAAGAAATTGCAAGATAAATAGTACACCATTCGGCATTCCCATATGAAGAAAGTGCTCTAAATGGATTGGAGAATTGAAAAAGCGAAAGCATGACAACTTAGTAAATTAGAAAAAAAAAAAAAAAGAAGTGTAATACCCATATAAAAAATCAAATAAATCAAAGAAAATTAGTTATGATGCAAAATTAAAAGTTCAACAAACAAATGAAATAAAGTTGTAAGTAAAGTATGAAATTGGAAAAAAGCAATAAAAAGCTTCCAGTGATCAATAGCAAACTATTAAGCTTTTGGTTCATATCTAATGTTCCTTTATAGTTATGGACAATCGAAAAAAAAGGGTCCAAAATAATGGAGCCTTATTATCCACCAAAAAACTAAGTCAAAAATCAATATAACCTTATCCATCTCCTCTCTTCCCATTCTTCTCCTCTCCTTTTCTACCCCTTCCGACCTACCTTTGCTCTCCCTTAGTCCCTTTTCCTCCATCTTCGAAACCCTAAATCCCTTCTTATCTCTCCGTCACTTTCTAGCTTAGCCCCATTTCATCCTCAAACCTTGTCACGTTCTCAACCCAGAAACCTTAATCCCTACCCTTCTCTCCCTCCTTACGCTTTTCCCACAAACTCAACCCTTACCCCCCATTTCTATCCTTCCCTTCTTCTTCTTCTTCTCATGACCAGTCCACTCCATCGACAAACCCTAACCAACCCCTTAACCTTAGCCACCTTTGGTTCTTCTACCCCAGCCCAAAACCCAGCTAAGGAGGGTGCCTCTGTAAGTTCATCTGCTCCTTCCATTGTCTACCCTTCTAGGAAAAAAGGTGTAGTACCTTCTTCTACTCCTCTATAGAGTTAACACTCAAAAGGTAGATTCTAAACAGTGTGCCCTAAAAAAAGGCCACTCTTTTGTCTTCTTAAGGTTGAATCCTTACATTGTGGAGCCTAAGCTTACTGGCCAAAGTGATAAAACTTCTACCAACCTTTCCTCTTTTGGTAACACTACTTTGGAAGAGGTAAACAACCCAACTGATCAATTGGGAAACCAAAACCTTCCTTCTTCCTCCACCACAAAACATAAATCTTTTGCTGAGGCATGTGGTCAACCATCATCTTCTCTACTAGTTCCTTGACTTTAAAGTTCAATATCTCCCTCCCATTTCTAAGGGACCTATTGCCAAAGTTAAGCCTTCCCCTAAAGTAGTTACCTGTGGCACCAAGTTTTAGAATATTATCCTAATGGGTTTTTTCCTTGATTGAAAATTGCCTATAACATTGTTCAACCTACAGATATGAGATTATGGCAGAAATTTAGTATCCTTAAGGTTTTAGGAAGTAAAGAAGGTTTCTATTATTTTCTCTTTACTTCCTCGAAGGATTTGGATAAAGTCCTAGAAAAGCCTCAATTTTTCTCTCAATGTCTCCTTATTCTTCAAAAATAGAGACTAAAGATGTCTCTTGACAAGCCTCAACCTGCTGTCATCCTTACTTAGGTTGTCTTTTCTCGCATCCCTTGCAAATTCATGGATGCAAGGGACATCAACTATATTACTAGTGGAGTAGACAAGCATATTCCAATGGACTCCCTTATTGCTCTCCGTTCTCGAGCCAACCAAGCTCGTATACTTATTGAATTTGATGCAAGGAAGTAGATGGTATCAAAAGTTGAGATTGAAAGGGAAGACGAATCATCCTCCTCTATCACTGTTAGGTACCAATGGCTTCCTCTACATTGTCCCCTGTATATGGTTTTTGGCCATGTATATCCTTCAAACCCAAAGCCATAGGCTCCTTAAGGTTAACCTTCAACAAAAAATGAATGGGTCACAGTTAAGAGAAGAGGCAAAGGACCTGTTAGTGTATTGCTGCCCTACATGATATTTCCTCTCCTTCATCTCCCAAAGCCAACTTAAACTAGGGTAATAGTAAGGAGGTTAACTCTCCATTGAAATCTCATGCTTTGGGCTGTAATGAGTCTTCTTCCCTTATCCCTAAAGAAGAATATGAGTTTATTCCTTATGAGAACCTCGAGCTGTATGTTATTGCTAGAGATATTGGGAAGAAATCTTCTAACCAAGAGACTACACATGTATCGAACACTCTTATTGACCTTATCCTAAATAGTGATCTACACCTTGTTCCTCTTAGAGAGAATGGGGAGGAAGCTAATGCTAAGTCAACACCTAATGTTTTACCCCTCTAAAAGGTGTTCAAGAAGTAATAGATCAAGAGTGGATTGAGTTCTAGGAGCAATAAGAGCTCCTCTAGAGGAAAATAAGAAAAAATTTTCAAGAGAAAGCGTCAATTTACTTGATGCTCCTGTCCTCTCAATTTTTGTTCTATCCATGAATTTTACAGCATGGAATGTTCAGAGGACTAGTGACCCCATTAAAGGAGGTGACGTAAGGAAATTATGTGCTGATAATGATATTTCTTTATTAAGGTTGTTAGAGACTAGAGTCAACCACTTAAATGTTGAGTTTGTCAAAAATAAAATCAATCATAACTGGAAGTATGCAATAAACCCCTTTGTAGCTAAGCGTATTTGCCTTTATTAGAGGAAAGATTATGGAACATTAACATTCTCAAGGACACTAGTTAGTTTTCCCATTGCTTTTGCCTAAACTAGAAGTCAAATTGTGATTTTTATACCTCTTTTATGTATGCCTCTAATTCAAGTGTTGAATAGAAAGACCTTTAGCTTAATTTGCTATCTCTTCAAGACTTGTTGGCTAACTACCCTTAGGTGGCTTTAGGTGATTTCAATGTCATTAAATCGATTTTTGAGCAAAGTGGCAATTGCTTGAGAATGACTCAAGACATGGAAGATTCCAAAGTTTTCTTGGATGAAAATAAATTGGAGGATCTATATTTTTTGGATAATCATTTCTCATGGTCAAACAAACAAGAAAATAACCATGTCCTTAAAATATTAGACCATATCTTGATAAATCAACTCTAGTTGGAAGTGTTTCCTAAGTCAATTGGTGTTTTTTCTCCTTCCTTATTATCTAACCATGATTTAGCCTCGATTCAAATGAATTTTTCTAAGTTAAGCAAAACTTTACCATTCAAATTCTTCTATTTCTAGTATGATTTCGACAAATTTCTTGCCTTCTATTGAAAAAGTTTAGAAAAGAGAGCTCTCGAGCTCCAAGTGTTTTCAAGTGATAGTTAAACTTAAGCTCCTAAAGGAGCAACTAAAGCATCTTAATGTTAAACACTTCTCACATATCTCCTTAATAATTGCATGTGCCAAGGTCACCTCTCAAACATTCAACAATCAATTGCACAAGGGATATAAGCCTAGTAGCAGAAGGGAAAAAGGCTTTTAAGCATTACTACTTATTACGAGGTGCTAAAGAAAACTTCTTTAAACAAAAATCAAGAGTGAAGTGGTTCAAGCCTAGAGATAAAAATGATTCTTTTTTCCATAAAGATGTCATGCAAAGGCATAACAAAAGCATTATCTATGCACTGGAAAGAGAAGATGGTTCTCTTGCTAGTGTTGAAAAAGAAGTCCATCAAGAAGCCACTAACTATTTTCATAACCATTTTTCTATCTCTCATGTTGCAGGTACCTCAAATCAACTTCTATACATTCATGACTTCATCTTTAAGAAACTAAATGTGGACCAAATTAACTTGTTTGAGGTCCCTTTTACTAATGAAGAGATCAAGCTTACTACTTCCTCTTAAAGGAACGGAAAAGCATTTAGACTAAATAGATATTTGGCTAAATTCTTCAAGACCACTTAGCCCATTTATGGTGAAGGCTTGATTCTCGTAATAAAGGAATTTCTAGCTTTTGGTTTCCTTCTTAAAGAACTTAATTGCACTATTATCACTCTTGTTTGGAAAGTGTAAGCTCACTCAAAATTGTTAGATTTCAAACCAATCACCTACTGGCTGCTACAATGTGATGTACAAGGCTATATCTAAGTTAGTGGCATCAAGACTAAAGGTTGTCCTCGATGACCTAGTCGGTTAAGAACAAGGAGCTTTTATTCCGTCCTGGCGCATCTCGGATCATATGTTTATTACTTAAGAGTTAAGAGATGGGTATGACCTACACAAGGGACCTTTAGGATGCACTTTAAAGGTAGAGATCACCAAGGCATATGACACTATTAGTTGGGATTTTCTAGACTAGGTTTCACTTGCTATGGGCTTTCCAATGCACTTCAAGCATCTTCTCCACCAATGTTTTTTAACCCTCCATATCTCTCTAAATATCAATGGAGAACTTGTAGGTTTTTTCCCTAGCTCTAAGGGTCTCCGTAAGGGCAACCCTATTTCATTGTACTTATTTATTCTTATCATGGAAGATTTATCAAGAATGTTGAGGAACTTAGCCAATTCGAAGGAATTCTCCTTCTGTTGGCATTGTAAGGAAGATAGAATCACTCATTTATGTTTTCTAGACAACCTTTTGATTTTTTGCAAGGGGAATATCCAATTAGTGAAGCTTGTTAAGCACGTTCTTAACATCTTTGAAAAATTTTCTAGGCTGGTAGCAAATTCCCTCAAGAGACAAGTTTTTTTGTGCAATGTCCAACCTCAACATAGAGAAACTATCCTTGATATTCTTTGCTTTCAAGAAGGCAAACTGCCTATTAAATATTTGGGAGTCTTACTCATCTCCTACAAGTTGAAGAAGGAACATTACGATGGCCTAGTTGTAAAAATTTTAAGCCGCATTGAATCGTAGATCGGTAAATTCCTTTCCTTTGCTAGTAAATTGCAACTCATTAAATCAGTTATCTTTTTTATGCAAGTCTATTGAGCTTCTATCTTCCTCCTTCCTAAAAAAGTGATCAAAAAGATTTATCAACTCATGAGAAATTTTCTGTAAAGTAGTAGGCTAAACATTTCTTCTAAGGCAAAGGTCAAATGGGATATTATGTATAGACAAAAGGATGAGGGAGGCCTTGGAATCCCTAATTTGGAACTATGGAACAAAGATGCCCAAATAAAACATATTTGGAATCTCTTTAATATGGAGCGTAAGGGTATTTGGGCCAATTAGATACATTATATCTTTTTGAAGGATACCGGTTTTTGGAATGTTCAATGTCCTTCCGCATGCTCTTAAACTTAGAAGAAGCTTTTAAAGCTGAGGATTGTAATTAAGCTATGGATTTGCTGGCACATAGGAAGTGGTCTTTCTATCTCCCTTTGGCTTGATTTTTGGCTCTTGTCAAGGTCATTGGATGATGTTTTTAATGCAAGGCGGATTGCAAGTTCAAGTATCCCTTATAATCTAAGACTATGCTCCATTATTGATTGCAACACCTAGTCCTTCCCTATTGATTCCTTCTAGGGAAATGTCAATATTCCTTCATCTATTCTTCTTGATCAATCATACATGGACACTCTTTCCTAAGGCTACAATTCCAAGCAAGTCTTCTCCATCAAATGTGCCTATGAAAACCTTAGATCGCATGCCCTAGAGGTTCCTCAAAAAAATTTGATGTGGCATGCCTAGGATTGCTTTTATCCTTTGGCTAGTTTGCTTCAAAAAATTTTACACTTTAGACAAGCTTAGTAAATGGTAGGTAACATTGCACACAATGTGCTATCTATGTTGTTATACTCCAGAGGACCCAGATTGCTTGTTTTTCACTTGCCCATATTCAAAAGTTGTGCGGCACAACATTATCTTGGATTCAAGTTATTCATCTTCTCTATCCCCATGGCAAATATCAATCACATCCCTTATTAATAGTCTTACCACGAGATCTACATCCACTTGGGGTCTAGCACTAGCTATTGGGGTTTATAATATTTAGGAAGTATCCAACAACATTCATTAAGGAAAGTCGATCGCAAGACATGAAGTTTTAGCTTCATCCATTTTGAATTACATATGTTTCTATTGTTAGGATTGTTTGTTAGGTCCTTTTGTGTATCCTTCATGGGTTTTCTCTATATTTTGAGTGGTTTGCTCTAGTCTCTCTTTTTTACATCTCTCTTGGGTCCCCTCGCTGACTCATAGTGTTTTTGTAATTACTTGTTTATATCAATAAATTATTCATTTACCCAAAAAATGTATGAAGAAAGTGCTATACATGAGTTTGGCTAGAAAAGAAAAGGGAGTTGAATAATCGAAACATAAGAAGAGCTCAAACTGAAAGAACAAAGAAGCAAAAAGCCATGATAAAATTATACTGAAAATTGCAGAAAATCAATCAATAATTTAAAAAATAAATAAATATACTAAAAATAATTTGTTGGCCAAAATTTCCCAAAGAAAAATCTTAGATCAACATGAAAGCAAGATAAAACCAATGTTGCATCATTCAGCTTTCTTCATAGATATTTAACAAACAGTGCTATTTCCACCGAGAGAAAAAAAAAAAAGTGCTGTGACTCGAAATGATTAATAAGATGAGGAAATTTATGTAATTTGAAATAATACTTAAACAAATCCACTCAAATTAGTTATCACAAATAGAAAGCCGAAACGACAATATGATGGGTAGAAAAATTAAGATCAAATAACAGTAAAAAGTATACACGTACTGTCAAAATCATAGTAAACATATATAAACACTATCAAAAGGAAAGGCAACTAAAAGAAATCATTCCTCGAAGTTAAAGAAAGAAGCAGTAAAATAAATTTTAATATCATTCAAAAAAAAAAGAAGGAACTTGGAACAGTAATGAGAAAAAAAAAAAAAAAAAGGAAACTGAAGGACCAGCTAAACACTTCAAAGAAGATTAAAACATCAACAAAAAGTAGACAATCAACAATGCAATACCATAAACCATTGCATAAATAATCAAAACCACACTCATCACATGCAAGAAAGACATAGAAAAAGTAATTTTAAGATGCAAGAAACATAACCTAAACCAGCCATATTTGCATTCACGAAAACTCGACATCCCCTCGTCATGTTCACTGACAGACCCAATCGTGGTTTCTTTCCTCTCCAAACTCTTAACTTCTCATTCTACTTTCCTAATTCCCTGCAAGATCGATAAAAGAGAAGTCACCAAAACTAATCTTGATCGATCCGACTTGAAATGAGACAACATCATGAAATCACGCACTTAATAGTATTTAATTAAAGAAACAGTTGCAATATGCGAAATCAATTTCAAGATTGGAGGGGCCTTTTCAAACCCTGTCCTGATAATCTACTCCATTTTTATCTCCACTCTTTGCGATCAGAATACCTTCTTAAACACTAGATATGTGCATGTAAGAGCAAAGAAACTCGTTGAGTTTACGATGGAAAAACCCTTGTGATCAATCTTGAACTATGAATCTACGCAAGACTTTGTAAAGGAGCGGGCCTGGGGGTTTGAATTCGACGTTTCGTACAAGCGAGGGAAATAGAAATAGAATAGATCCATTTAAAGTTTATATCGGTAGCGTGAGAATAATGATTATCGATTAATAGTAGATGGAAATTAATTATTGGACATAAGCCCCTCAATCCTGATCGAACCCAACACGCCTCCTAGCTAAAGGTTCACCTTTGTGAGTTTAAGCCCTAAGTTTGAATGGACTAGGTCCGGTATGTCTTGCAACAACTAGAACAAACAAGATAAAAATAAAATAGCCATGTTATAAATAAGTGAGACACGTTGAGTATAACAATTCTATTCCCCTATACTTGTAGGGAAAGATCTCTCCCGCCAATTGATCTCCAATCATTGGCTTTACTTCGTTTATAAATATCAAGTTACCACTCAACGGTAAGTATCTTTACACTCTGTGTACTAAGTCTGTGTATTACCCTTAAGCATTTTATACTCACAAGAGTCTACTACTAATTTAAACATTGGAGTGATTACGCCAAACAACCTCCCGGCATCCCCTCATTGTATATTTTTTTGCAAGGCCATTACACGCAGAATCTAATCGACTACCGACAAGAACCTTGAGACGACATTTGGTGCTATCTATAGGAAGACTGAATTCCTACACCTGAAACCTTAAACACATCACACATATCCCGTAAGCAATTCTTTTGACATCATGTCTCAACGCAACGAACAAGAAAATCAACAGTTAGTAAATAACTAACCTAGAGCCAATCAACCCCTCCTAAGAGCTGTGTTAAAGGAGTGTATGGAATGTTTGGCAGAAGAGTATACCGTACATAATAGGTTGCTCTGAGCTCGCCTAGATGAGGTGAAACGACACAACGCACAAACTCACCATCCCAAAGCTTCAGATGCCTACATTGGACGGAATAATATCTAGCAGCAGCAATAGAATGGAAGGGATCAGTAGCCAGCAAGGTCTTCAACTACCTACAATCGAGCTCTAGCTAGCAACAATTAAGAAGCCATCTTACAGGGAGTGCAGGCTCATTCGGCTGCATGACAAGCTCATCCAATAGACGATGCCAACTTGAACCAGCTTCACGCTATGGTAAAGCGACTCTTCGAGCAGCAAAGGAGCAAGCCTACTAGCGACACCGAGCTTATCACTAGCAATAAGATCCCCTTCACCAAGGGTATCCAGGATGAAGTGCTACCCCCTAACGGCAAACTTCTGTCCTTGGACCAGTACGATGGCACGAGCTACCCCAACAACCATCTTCTCCACTTCTACACCCTTACGAACCTTCACGGTAATGGGGATGCTATACTGTACAAGGCCTTCTTAGTTACTCTGAGGAAGGCAGCTCAGACGTGGTTTAACCACCTCCTTGACAATTCCATCGGCTCTTTTGATGAGCTGACACGAAGGTTTAACCTCCATTTCAAGGCTAGCAAGCCCTCATCCAAGGACACATCATCCTTATACCTAATCAGGCAGGGTGAAGGCGAGTCCCTATGCAACTATGTAGCCCAATTCAACAACACCATGGTCAAAATCCCTCAGCTCAATGAAGGAGTCACTATCTATGCCGCTCAACTCAACATCCGACCTTCAAGAGATTTCTTCCAATCGCTTGCAAAGAGCAAACTGAAGACCTTGGCTAACTTTTGGAACAAAGCCCAAAAGTACATCGACCAAGAAGACAACATTCACACTAAGCGCGACTCCAACCAAGAAAGGTCAAGTGGAAAGCAGGATAAGGAAAAATTGTTTGTAAAAGATCGCCTTAACAGTAGGATGTCAAACAAACCAAAAGGAGAGAGCTTTGGGAAGAAGAAGCACCAGGCCAAGTGCAACGCACTCCCCCTTCCCATTTACACTCAATACATGCCCCTAAATAAGCTCATTGCTCAGGTTTGTTCGAAGGTGAAGCATCAGAACTTGCTCCAAAGGCCACAAAAAATGCAGGGGAACCACCTTAGTCTTTGAAACTCTAACAAATACTGTCAATTCTACGATGACCATAGCCATACCACCGAAGAGTGCTTCCATTTGAAGAACGCCATCAAATATGCCATTTAACGCGGCTTCTTCAACGAATATATGGCTCATCAGATGAACGACGACCATTCGGACGATGACGTAGATAAGGCACCTTGGAGGCGACAAACTGAGGATGCCTATGTTAGGCAAAACAATGACCGCTGCAACAATCGCACCCCCAATGGTATCATTAATGTGATCATGGAAGGGTTGCACCTTAAGAGTCGGCCGAGCACTAACACCTCAGTTAACGTCCCATTAGAGATGCTGGCTGTAAGGGAGAAGAGATAAAAGCTAGACACTTTCATCTCCTTCTTCGACAATGACCTTAAGGGGTTTGATACACCCTATCAAGACACCTTAGTGATAGGGGCAAGGATCTGAGATCCTAAAGATTATGGTAGATACTGGTAGCTCCACCGACATACTCTTCCTCCAGACATACAAAAGGATGAGGAAGAAGCCGCCAATAAAGATGAAGCTGTATCATCACAATCTGATTAGCTTCAACGGAAGTATGGTCCAAGCTAAGGGCATCACTACACTAGGCATGGAACTTGGCGATGAAGACCACGTAGCACAATGACCCGTAAAGTTCGTTGTGATCAATTGTCCTTCTCCTTACAATGCGCTCTTGGGAAGACCAAGCCTAAATACATTTGGGGTAATCAGGTAATTATATCCTCCCTACATTTGAAGGCTAAATCCTCGACCCTAATTAGGGTGGGAGTTTGTAGATGTGATCAGAAGCTCTCATGACAGCTATACATCAAGGTAACTAAAGGGGATAGAGTCTTCGCCCTAGAAACAAGCCTATAGGAGAAGCCAACTAGGAGGGGCAAACCCGAAGAAAAAACAGAAGACGTTTAGATTAGAACCTTACCCAACCAGACCACGAAAGTCAGGATTAAGACTCCAGCCAAAGTGAAGGACGAAATCATTACCCTCCTACAAGCAAATTCGGATAGGTTTGCCTAGTCCCCATTGGATATGCTCAGAATTTCACCCAACTTAGCGACCCACAACCTTAACATTAACATCACAACGCGACTTATTAAACAGAAAAAGAGGCATTTTTCCCTAAAACAACAAGCTGCAATCGAGGAAGAAGTGTAGAAGTTGCTTAAAGCCGGCTTCATGAGGGAGGAAAAGTACCCGACATGGCTAGCAAATGTAGTACTGGTTAAAAAGAAGAATGGGAAGTGGTGCATGTGTATAGATTATACCGACCTCAACATCTACCCTAAAGATTGTTTCCTTCTCCCTAAGATCAACCAGCTTGTCGATACGTCAAGACACACCCTACTAAGCTCTATGGATGCCATCTTAAGGTATAACCAGATCAAAATGAACCCAAAAGATGAAGTCCATACCTCCT
Source organism: Lumnitzera littorea (assembly GCA_024138015.1). NCBI lineage: Eukaryota > Viridiplantae > Streptophyta > Magnoliopsida > Myrtales > Combretaceae > Lumnitzera > Lumnitzera littorea. Next base: position 144,724,714 of record JAMXBB010000001.1, read on the forward strand.
TTATCACCGACTACAGCACATATTACTACATTGTGATGCCATTCGAACTGAAAAATGCTAAGGCCACATACCAGTGAATGGCAATGAAATTGTTCAAGCCCTAGATAGGGCCCAATATGGAGGTATACGTCGATGACATGATCATCAAGAGCTAGAAGCTGGTCAATCATGTCAAGGATCTCCAAGAAGCCTTCGATCAAATGCATATGTATGACATGAAGCTGATATGATCATCTAGGGCTTAAATAAGTTCCTCGGATTTCTGGTTACCTAAAGAGGTATTGAGGCTAACCCTGAGAAGATTACTGCCATCAGGGGAATGAAGCCTCCAACTTCTGTCCGAGACGTACAAAAGCTCACTAGTAAGGTGGCCACCCTAAGCGGATTCATCTCGAAGAGCGCTAATAAGTGCGCTGAGTTTTTCAAAATCCTAAAATATCCTAAGGATTTTGAATGGACTCTAAAGTGTGCCACCGCCTTCCAGTAGATCCAAGATTTCCTTGCTCATCCACCAATCCTCTCCAAGCCTATCCCAAAGGGGGAACCGTTCTTGTACCTAGCCGTAAGAGATCGAGCACTCTCTTCTATACTGGTCAAAGCAGAAGAAAGAGAACACAAGCCAATATATTACGTCAACCGCATACTACATGGGCCTGAGGTCAAGTACACTCGAGTAGAAAAATTCTCCCTGGTCATCGTCATCACATCCCTACAACTGAGGCCTTACTTCCTGGCGCACCAGGTAATTATACTCACAAATCAACCACTGCGCACTATGCTGCAAAAACTTGAAGCGTCTGGACAGATGATGAAGTTTGCAATGGAACTAAGCACGTATGAAATCCAGCACTAGCCACGAACGGCCTATAAGGCACAGGTCCTAACCAACTTTGTGGTAGAATATTTTGGAGAGGAAGAAACACCGCTGGGCGATGACAAACCGGTATGGACTCTCCACGTCAATGGATCATCCACCTCTGGTGGTGGAGGTGCGAGCTTTGTTCTAACTAGCCATTAAAAAGTCACCATCTGCTACGCCCTCAAGTTTGGGTTCAATTCCAACAACAATGAATCCAAATATGAGGCGCTTATCGCCGATCTCAAGTTGGCCAAGGAGATCGGTACCAACTTGTTGTGGATATTCTCGGACTCCATGCTTAATGTCCAGCATGTCCGAAGTGAATATGAGGCCAAGGATAGCACCATGGCCAAGTACCTAGAAAAGGTAAGAGGCCTCTTAGTGGAATTCCCTTCTTGGGACATCAAGAAAATCCCTTGAATGGAAAATTCCATGGTCGAATAGCTATCCAAGCTCACCTCAACCGGCATGCAAAAGCCTGAGGTGAAGGATAACAAGATCTCTATTGAGTACTTGCCAGAAAAAAGCATAACCCTAGGCTCAGCCGAGGTTTTGGAATTAACTGCAACAATACTAAAGCCGAGCAGGATGAATCCTATTTGAAGTTATTTGGAGCAAGGTACGCTGCTGGAAGAAAGGAAGGAGGCGAAGAAGCTTCGGTATCACGCCACCAATTATACATTGGTCAATGGTATCCCGTATCGTCGAGGAGTCAGCCTCCCCCTGCTCCAATGCCTCCAAAAAGGGGAAGGATTGCGCATCATGAAAGACCTGCACGCTGGAGTGTGTAATAATTACATTCAGTCCCAAGCCCTCTACCTACAGGTACTATAACTCAGGTATTACTAGCCCACTATGAGGTAAAACACAAAGGCCGTAGCCCAAAAGGGCCTATAGTGCTAAAAGCATGCCCCAGTCAGTCATGCGCCTAACACCGCCCTCCAACCCCTAACTAGTACATGGCCTTTTGTAAAATGAGGGATCAATATCCTTGGCACCTTCCTAAAAGTTTTAGGAAGACAATAATTCATAATTGTCACTGTCGATTACTTCATGAAGTGGGTGGAAGCCGAAGCAGTGGCTAGAATCACAGAGAAAAGTGTTAAGTCTTTTGTCAAAAACAACATTCTCTCCCAATTTGGAGTCCCTTATGCCCTCATCATGAACAACAGCCGACAGTTCGATAAACCCAAGTTCAGGGAGTTCTGCGCTAAGCACCATATCACCCTATACTTCACCTCGGTTGCTTAACCCCAATCAAATGGACAAGTGGAGGCGACCAATCAGATCATTTTAGATAGCTTGAAGAAGCATGTGGACTATTCTCAGGCGCCTGGGCCAATGAGCTACCCAATATGTTGTTGGGGTACAAGACCACACACCGCACTTCCATAGGCAAAACCCCCTTCCACTTAGCTTTCAAGTTGAAAGCAGTCACCCCCATTAAACTTGAGCTCCCTAATATTCGAACTCAAAGTTTTGACGCCACCCTTAACAACTCATTGCTGTAAGCAAGCATTGATACAATCAAGGAAATCAGAGACCTTATTATTGCTCGGATAACTGCATACCAACATCAGGTCGCACGATATTACGATCAAAAGGTTAAACACAAGGAGTTCAAGGTCGACGACTTGGTGTGTCGAAAACTAGAGGCCACGGGTTCACATTAAGGACAAGGTAAGCTAGCTCCCAATTGGGAAGACTTGGTTAAAGTCAGGGAAAGATTAGGCAATGGAGCATACAAGCTAGAAAGATTGGATAGCAAGCTCATCTCATGCATATGAAATGCCAACAATCTCCGGCTTTATTTTGATTAGAATTCCTTTACATACAAGTTTTTCTTTCTACCATGATGAAATAAAAGTTGTTTCACAATTGATTGTCTATTTCTCTCTCACTCCTTCTCTTTCTGCCGCCATCCGAGCCTTTGAAAAAGCATATGGATGGTTAACTAGGAATGTCAGAATGCCACCAACCTAACCCCTTAGGGTAACCTCAACAAAGGGAAACACCCCTTATACAGAGGAACTCCCCTACACTAGGCAAGCCGAAACACCACCGACCTGACCCCTACTTTAGGGTAACCTTAGCAAAGGGAAACACCTTGCACAGAGGAACCCCCCTATACTGAGCAAGTCAAAACACCATCGACCTGACCCCTACTTTAGGGTAACCTCAGCAAGGGAAAACATTCCTTACATAGAGGAACTCCCCTATGTTGGGTAAGTCGGAATGCCACCGACCTGATCCCTACCAAGGTGACCCCAGCAAAGGGAAACGTCCCTTACACAAAGGAACTTCCCCAACCGTTAACCTCGGCAAGAGTCAACTCCCCTTGCACAAAGGAATTCCTAATTAGATATATTCAAAGACAAAGAGAACAGGAGAGGACATTTTAAAAACTTTCTATTCATTTATGGATTGTTTAACTACATAGTAAAGGTCAACATCCCAACCTATCTGACATTGATTTCAAAAAAAAAAAAAAAAGAGAGAAATCTACTATCTCCTAAGATCAACTAACTTCGGTAGTTCAAAAAAGTTCAAGGCATCTATTTGCTCGGAGCATTAATCTGTCGGTGCTTAAGGCAATAAGCCTTGACTTAAAGCGAAGCCTGAGCGATGCGAACCATGAACAATAAGAGGATCACCCTCAAATGGTTAGTCTTTAAGAACTGCTTCAGGGGTAGCCTCCTACTGAGCCGCTAGGGCAAAAGTGAATGTAGAAGTACCCTGCCCTACCCCAACAATAGAGGGAGCACCTACATCATTGTCAGCCGCCTAGGTGGACTCCCTTTCCCGTACCAAGGCTTACCTATTCTCATTAAAGGTCGGGGAATCTAAAAAGTCGATGAAGCTCAAGTCTAGGTCTAGTTAATGGGAGAGAACCTTCCTTCAAGTGTAGTGGGCGAAGTCAGTGGACAGGTCCTCTAGTTTTTCTAACCACTCTTAGGTGTTCCAATAGTCGGCAACCGCCTTCTTAGCAGCAGCATCACTAAGGAGCTCCCCATTCTCTATCTTGGAGATGATCTCTTCCATCTCCATCTCTGAAACTTTGTCCTGTAGCTCCCCAACTTGCTGCTTCAAACAGAGCCTTGAACCGGCCAACTCTAGCGAAGTGGCCTTAATGCCCTTATACTCGAACGCCTTCATCAGTAGCTTAGTTTGTAGCCTGGCCATAGACGCCTTCAGCTCGGCATTCTCTCTTTCAAGTTGAGCCTTGGTTTTACCCTCCTTGTCCAGCCTCTGAGAGAGACGAGCCTTTGTTTCCTGCTTATTTTCTAGTTGAGCCTTTATCTTCTACTCATTTTCTAACTGAGCCTTCAAGTCATCGGCCTTCTGGGCCACCTTCTTAACTTTATCCCTCTCTTGCTCCATATCCTTGAGTTTGGCCTTAAGTCCCGCCACCTACACAATAGAGCAGCATAGGCACCTGTTAATCTTAGCGAACTTTATCAAGTACCTCTTATTAGAAGTCTCTACCTCCAGCAAGTACTTCTCGTGCCAATGTAACGCCTCCCAAAAGCCTTTTACCTCTCTCAGGGCTACATCGAACTTATTCAATTGAAGCAGCACCTAGCCACAATACTGCAAATAAAAAACGAAGCTTACGGTTAATATGATTGACAAATAAAAAGCATGACAACACAAGAGCAATGAAAACTTACCTGTTGCATCAACGTACTCAAGTGGCCTGTCATCTGTACGGGGTTGCCCTCACCGTCCTAGGAGAGCCCTTTGAGGATAGCCTAGTCACCAAGGGTGTAAGACCCCATCAAAACCTGGTAGCTGTGAGCCCAGTGCCGCAACGTTAGATTGTTGGCACAAACCTCCCACTTCAACATGGGGAGCTTCCCCCGAACCCTCTTCATCTCCGACTCAAGGGCTCCTCTCAATATCTCGTCATCCCGAGAAGTATACAACACTTCCTGGAATGAGTCTAGCTCTATCTCCATTAGCCTAAAGTTGTCAAGGACTTCAAAGAATATGTCCCTCATGTTATCGGCATTCTAATAAGGATGGGCCATCTGCCACTCATTCCACTTCCCCTTATTTAAAGGCATCCTCGCTAGGGGCCTTTGCTTCTTCTCTCCAGGACCAGGCTCCCCAGCCGCCTAGGGAGCCTTGTGCTTTTGGCCGGCAACTTGAAGAAGGGTAACTAGTTGCTCAATCTCTTCCCCTTTCGCCCTCAAAAGAGAAAGCACCTACACCTCAGGTCCCTCCACTTCGACACCTTCATCACCCAAGACAATGGGCTCAATAAAGGGGGCAAAGGCAAGAACAAGCAGAGCCATACCCAAGGGCTTTGCATCCACGGGCTCGTCCCAGATGCCAAGGTAAGTCCCTTGAGGTACAGACCGCGGCCGTACCTTACTAGTCTCGCTAAACCCCGGCTTCATCCTTATTGCCTTTGCTTTTAGCAAGTCTACCTTGGTTTGCGCCTGGCTCCTGCTCATTAGGTCATCCACGAATGGACAAGGCATCCTCGGGGCCAAATTTTTGCCTGTAAGAAACTCAATCGAAATTTAATAAACAAAAACAAAAATGAACTAAAAGAAACTACCAATACCATTCGCAAAACACCGTTGTGACCAGCGTGACCAAGGAGATCCTCCTATCCCATAGGCGTCGAACGAAGCACCTCGATACTAGCACAACAAACGTAAGTGCGTAAGAACAAACCTATACCTTCAACCCATATCTCCATCACAGCTTTCTTCATGTTGGGGAAGAGCTCAGAGATCGAGCGTTAGAACTACCTCTCTATAGTCTCCACAATGTTAATCTCTTGGCTATCTCTCAGCGCCATAAAGGTTAAGATCTCCTATGTGGCCTTGATGTCACTGGGACCAAGACCCTTCTTACCTCCGGAACAAACCATCCAGGTCCACTAAGTCCAAAAATCTGCCTCCCCAGCCAATTCAACCACCACATACTCGTCCTGCCAACCTTTGACCAAGTCTACAAAGCCGCAGAACAGCTTCTTCCCCAGGTGCGGCTGGAGGTAAAACTACCCCCAACACTCTTCCATATGTAGAAATAACAAAAGAGCTCGGTAGTAACCCTTATCACCAGATATTCACAGAGCGCCTGAAAAGCCTTCAATACCCTCTACCCATTGGGAGTGACCTGCAATGGACTACAGCGATGGTAGTTGAAGAACTCCTTCTTAAAGCGACTGGGAGGGAAGCCCTACCTAAACTCCTGGCACTTCTCAGAGACCGTGAAGCGCCTCCCTGACAGTAGGGCTACCCGCTTGTCTTTGCTCGGCAACCTAATCTACCACCCAAGGATCACCTCCACAAGATAGTTACTGATGATCCAGCTAATGGCAGATTGCCTGCTTCTACTCACACAGCAAATAGGCCCCTTACCCGTATCAGGAGCATTGAACAAATCCATCGCGAGGGGCAAGGGAATGTCTGCATATACATCCTTGGGGATAGCATTGATAATTCTAGCCTTGTCCAACGCCTCCATGGCCATCCTCATAGGTTGATCGAGTTGTGCTAATAACTAGACCTTGCCTTCTCGTGCTTGAGGGGAATCATTCCTTATAGACTCTGAACTAGAGAGTTGCAATGACAAAGAGGAACTAGTCTTACCTCTGTTGGTTGACATGGTGGTAATACTTGTTTAAGAAAAAAAAAAATAAAGAGGCTTTAAGAAAGTTTGAACAATTTCGAAGAAAGTTTGAAATCTGATAATGGCAGAATAAAGAGATTGCAGAAAAGTGGTCTCCCATTAGGATCCTTCTATTTATAAGCAAACTGCCTAAGAAGTCATACAAGTGGTTATAAGGATCCGTATAAGCACGAATCCCTTGGAATGTTGTATAGCAGACACGTGGAAAGCATTTTGATCGAATAGCCACCTTTGAAAGGCAAAAGGTATGTAGCTGCATACTAGTTTGCTACAACACAACACCTGTTATGTTGCATTTAATGCACGAAAGATTGGCTAGTGAAAATCATATTTTGAAAAAGTTCCTTCGATAGGAAGCTTCCTCAAGCCCAGTTCGACTTTTACCTAGTCGACATAATAAAGACATGACACAGTTGCATCTACTCAGTCCTCAACGAACACTGTTTGGACATATTGGTTCGTAGCCTCGAAGCACCTGCCCATCAAGTCACAAGGGTATCCCGTTCTAATACCCGAACCTAAGCCTTGCTTGGCCCCTCAACACTCCGACCGCATCGGAACTCCCGACCATTCCTATTCATCTCGCTTTATTTGTATTCAGCCCGGTTATCCATTACCTCAGCCACCTTCCAATTCGGACCCATACGCCCTCCATGTCGGTTTATACTAAGTTAGATTCCTCTAAATCAGACCAATCATGCCTTGGTAGGCCATATATCCCTTCTCCTTGCCTTCGCCTCGGCAATGAGACTGCAGCGGAGGGAGAGGTAAGTGTTGATAGGGTACTTTGGACATGGGCCCCTCAAACCCAGCTAGACCCAATGCACTTCGTAACTTAAGGCTCACCTCTATGGGCCTAAGCCTTAGGCCTAAATGGACTAGGCCTAATAAGTCTTACAACAGCTAAAACGAATAAGATAAAGATGAAACAGCTACGTCTTGAATAAGTAGGACATGTCGAGCATAACAACCCCACTCTCCAACATTTACGGGAGAAGATCTCTCCTATCAACTGATCTCCAACTGCCGGCTCCACTCTGTCTATAAATACCATATTACTACCCAACAGTAAGTCTCTCTACACTCTACGTACTAAGCCTACATATTACCCTTAAGTATTTTATACTCATAAGAGCCCATTGCTAATTTAAGTATTGGAGTGGCCATACCGAACAACCCCCCGACATCCTCTCACTGTATATTGCTTTGTAGGCCCATTATGCACAAAATCCAATCAACTACCGACAAGAACCTTTAGACAACAAACTTGTCGGTCCTCCTCTTTCATTTGGTGAGTGAATGATATAGTTAATTTGTTGTTGCACCAAGACATAAGTTGTAGCTGTCATGGATCTAGAGCCAATGAATCACAGTTCTAGTATGTGGAATCATAACCGTCTTATGCAAGCTAGTTCATAGGCAAGTTCAATGGAATCGCCAATCCATGGTGCAATTGCTAAACTTATGAATCGTGAAGTTCCTTTTTTTTTTTTTTCAGCATGTCATTTTAAAACTTACCCTCCACTTGTTATTTTTTCAAGAAATAAATAACAACAATTTTGTTTAGAAAAACAATTACATTACAAATTTTGTCCAAAAAAAACTAACTAACGAAAAGTTATTTCATTAATAAAGGTTACAAATTATAAGATACATCACACGTAGACAATATATAAAAAATAAAATTATATTACATGATACAATTTTGAAAATTAAATAAGTGTACAACATAATAAATAAAGTGGTTATATTACATTGATAGAATTGTTTAAAAAAGCATAAATATTGGGTAACAAAATTTTCAAATTTTAAGGTTGCTCAATAGGTGTTTACATATCCATTATTCGAAATAAACCATTATAGTTCCATAGGTTATTTTTTAAAAACTTTAGTGTGTTTTGTCATTTTTAATTTAGTTCAGTAGGTTGTACTACCTTGATAGAATTGCTTGTAAAAGCATAAATATTAGATAACAAAATTTTCAAATTTTAAAGTTGCCTAATAGATGCCTACATATCCGCTATCTAGAATCAGATCATTACAGTTTCATAGGTTATTTTTTAAAAAAATTTAGTGTGTTTTGTCATTTTTAATTTAAGAAAGAACACTAAGTTTATATGATTAGCCAGATTATTTATATTGAGAAAAAATTCTCAAAAGTGATCTATGCTTTACTCAACAAACTTTTTGAAAACACTAAAGCTAATATCCTAATTTTGAAAACAATCAATTGATTTTTTTTTTAATTATGAAAATATCTTTCCTAAGTATAAAAAATTTTAGTAATAAAAGTCAAAGTAATTAATCACTTTCACCTCGTCAATGCTTGAGTGTAGATTCTATCGTGCTCCCACCTAATGCATTGAAATCAACAAAGTATTCATCATCTTCACTAGATGTCCCATACGATTCCTCATCACACCTTTCCACCTTTGCCTAATCTTCAATACATCTAATGGCTTCAACGGTTACTATCAATAGCGACGCTCTCCAATCGTCTAAAATTAGTCTAACCATGTTGAGAGCTTATTTAACAACAGTCGTTGATGCTAGAGCTGCAAGGATTTATCGTGCCATTTGAGAAAGGATTGGAAATATTCTTGCATACGTCTTCCACTAGTTGAGAATATCAAAGTCCCAAATGTGAATGCTATCACCAAACTCGAAAAGTTATGTTAAGATAATTGTCAAGTTCTATTAAAGGCTTAATAGAACATCTTTGTCTTTCCAACTTCTACTATAGTAGACAATTTGCAATAAGAAAAGTACCATTGCTGCCTAACTAGGAGGTATTAAGGGCAATAGACTCACCGGAACTTAACCACCATCGAAGTATAAAAAATGTTGGAACAATTCATTCAATACTTAGTTTTTCGGTCGAAGGACACTATTCGTAGAAATTGTATAGGAATCTTATGTCTAGGAAAATATGATGATATACTTATAATAACAATTAAGATAATCAAACAGACCTTCAATTTTATTGCGAGGGTCCAATATGATAGCAAGTAGATAAATATGAGGAATGTTTCTATAATAAGCCAACCATTTAACATGCATATCGTTAATAGGTTCCTGTAAAATTGGATCATAACACGCATTCACTAAAGTAGCTAGTATGTTTACGGTTTCAATAACAAATAAACGAGAGCTACACTGGTATGCCTATAAGAATGTCTTAGTGTAATCATAAATAATTTTTAATATAACAAGTAACCTTGTGTAAACATTCCAATCATTTGGGTGCAGTGGAACTTTTTTGATATGTTACATGGCAAATCAACACAAATCATCTTTGAAAGGGACAATACTCTGGATAAGCTTATAGGTCAAGTTCCACCTATGCTGTACATCTCTTTTGAATCTTTTGGGGTGTTTCCCTTAACTTTTTACAAAATTTCACCCATTCTTGTGAATCGTTAGTTTGTCTAAAATTTGATCAATAACCTATTTGACAAGGCATATTTTGAAATCCAAACATGCTAAGTCATCCTTCACATATAGGTTCAGTACGTAACGTACACAATGAATGTAAAAGAATGTGCCTCCAAAGCTGGGCTTGTAAAGTCCTTGTATGTCAAGTATTGATACCATGTTAACTACAACATTGTCAAATCCAATAGAAAATATTTTTCTATCTATTCGTATTCTTTCAAAATAGTACATAAAATGGCATAAATATTTTGCAACATGTTGCGCACGTTAAATTTTCTTAGTGCAATCAACCTTTTCTCTAGTTGTCACTTTTCATCTACCCAATGATAAGTAACTCTTACGTATGCATTGTCGTTTCAGCTATCCATCCATATGACCAAACAAATAGTAACTTGCATATCAAGCGTGCTTAACATTGCTGTAAGTTGTCGCTTGCCACTATGGTTATGAGACCCCATAGTTAAATATCTCACATGGATTATGGGAAGTTATAGTATTAATTTATAAAGCCATAATAGTGAATATCTTGTCAATATAAGCTTGAAACTTTTGGGTTAAATGGTTAAAATAAGCCCATTAATATTTATTGGCTTAGCTATTCACTGTTGTTAGCCTAGAGCATTACAAATGGTGTCAAAACTAACCCTTTACTAGTAAGTAGACGATTCAAGTTTGGCTCCGATTTAAAGAAGAGGTCCGAAAAAGGTGGGAAGTGTCATCAAGTTGATAACTCCTAGCATGTTTTTAGGATGACTTATAGGTAGTGGGTAGCCTAAATCGTATATTGAAAAAGGGGGAAGATCTAAGTCCAATTGTAAAGTTTCGCAACAAAAACATCACTTATTTAAGAGGGGGAGATTGTGAGATCCTATAGTTAGGGGGAGATTGTGAGATCCTATAGTTAAGTATCCCAAGTGAATTGTGAGAGATCGTGATCGTAATCGTAATTTATAAGGCAATGATTGTGAACACCTTATCAACATAAGCTTGAAATTTTAGGGTTAAATAGTTGAAATGAGTCCATTAGTGTTTATTGGTTTAATTATTCACTACTTTTAGCATAAGGCTTTATAGTGGTAAAGATGAATATTTGTTCTACGCGATATTCATGAAGAAAATGACTGAGCATTGGGATTCGAACAATCTTGTTCATAATGCACAAGAAATGGATTACTACCTACCTCAAAGGAAAGATGTATACTGGCTATCATTTTGCATAAACCTTCCTTTTGCTTTTCTTCAAAGAAATGGAACAGTGCAGACCTTTGTGAAGTGAATGGCCTTACTATTTGTTGTTGTGTGTTGTCTATTCCATACTCCGTCAAGTGTTTCCCCCACGTATACTTTCTCAATGTTACGTATCTAAAATGCACGAATGTTTCCATCTTCACCTACAACTTTACAAAAATATTTTACAAATATATCCGATTTCAATGGCTTAGGGGGCTTACCACTAAGTTCACTACCACTCCTCGAATGGCCTTCCATCTCCCCCTTCGATTGTTCCTCCTCATTGGATGCCACCTCTTCTTTTGTATATAAGTTATACACAAGCATCATTTGCTCCAACCTTGGAAAACAATGCAATACATCAATCTCTTAATCTTGAGTGAAGTCATGGAAATCGTCCTCTTGATCAATGTTGTCCATCGAGACACTGGTTGATGTTGTTGCCTTATCTTTATTAATGCCAAACTTTTTACTAGAAATACTATGAAAAAAACTTACTATATTCTAAAAAAACACACAAGTTGTTTACGAACTTTTTTTTATAATATTGCGCCTTAGAAATTAATATGAGTTGGAGATATGAAAGCAAATAAATATAGGATACTATTATACTGGAAGAAGATATTAAAATGCATTAGTAGAAGAGCTTAGCAAATCAAAAGAAAAATGAAAGCTATGAGCTTGTTATAGCATGCAAATAGCAAAGCAATAAAAAATTTTGTACGCTCCATGAATGTAAACTCTCCTATTCCTACAAGTATTAACAATCATTTGAAATTTTCTGCTCAAATTTGACACTCCAATTCAAATTTCAAATCATGCGCTTCATTCATCGTCACTCAATTCATTTGAGTTCTGATTTGAGCAATCCAATCTTTATTTTTTCAATTGTCCACTCAACTCACCACCATCTTCAACCTTCCATCAATTCACTATCAATTACTCATTTTCTTTTTATTTTCAAGTATTTACTCATTTTATTAGGATTTTTTTTTATTTTCAGGCTGTTTTCATTTTTTTTTTAAGAAAAAAAGGACATGTCAAACTTTTGGGATGAGGTAGGCCAAAACCTACCGGTTCTATTTAGGTCAAAGTTATTATGGAACTTACCAAATCGATGGGTTCTTTAACCGGTTCCAACTTGGCAAACTTAGGCACAATCTGAGTTAAACCTAGGAATGAGACCCGCAGTAAAACTGCATTACAACAACAAATAAACCGGTTCCAACCCGTAAGATTGTAGGCTCATTCCTAGGTCGAACTCAAATCGTGCCTAGGTTTATTTCTTGTTGTATGCTAATGATGTTAATGTGAAAAAAGACTTGAGAAGACCTTGTACTCATGTCTATGCAGATAAAAAATCAAGCATGTAAAACAATTATCTATATTTTTATTTACTTAATATTTGAAGAATATTCTGTTAAATTTTAACTATACATTATCCAAGATATAAAAAAATCCTCAATTAATGTTTGCATCACATAAAATTTCAGATTAATAAGTATAAAATTTCATAAAATTTATTATTTCGTATTTTGCATCATACGAATCATGAAATTCCATGACTAAAAAAATTGCGTAAGGAATACGATTATGGTGACATGTTTCAATGTAAATCAATACACAAAGTAAGATTTTCTTAGTTACATATATAAAGAGTGAACTCCTTAAATTCACCGCTTGAAGATCGTTCACCCATGTTTCACGATTATTTGTTCGTACCAAGGCTATTTTCACCATAATAAGATCATTTTTATTATAGAAAGGCTTTTCACCATTTTATCATACTGATGCTCAATTCCTCGTAGCGAGACTACTCACCATGCCCAGACTATTTTCACAATAAGTAGAGCAATTCACCTTTTCCTCATAGCGATGGATTTTTCACTGCATTACCACTTTTTCTATGACACATAAAAAAAATTAAAAAAAAAGTTCAATTAACACACATTTATGGTGTTATTGCAAAATTCATATTTAAATGGATGTAAACAGTCCAAATGGATATTATGTGGCATAGAGATTGATTTTAGATAATCCCAGCCCCATGTGGTGCTTGCAATTGGCTATGGCGTTCATCACATTGAAAAGATTCATAAGAACAGATTTAAAGATCTAAGACTCTTAGAAAACTATTGTGTTCAAGATTAATTAAGTTGTTAATACATTAAAAGACCCTTAAAAACTCTAATTCAGAGTCATTATGGACAATAAGGAATAAAATAAAATAAACAATAAAGCATGTTTATTGCAAAATGGGGACTTTGTTCAAACAATATAACATGCCATTCAACGAACCGAGAAAGTAGCTAAATTCTTGGTTTAACTTTAAGGAACACTTCCTCAACATGCTCTAACAAACCGGCTTAATAGATATTAGTAACACCTTCATTGAACTTTATTGATATTCCTTAGTAGAAGCATTTGAGTGATGTGTTTTTTATGCACTCTTTGCAGCTGCAGATTGTTCTAGAGATGCCTTAAGAAAGCTCGAACTCCCCGACAGCATGATGTGTGATGAATAACTCTATGAATGTACTAGGTATTCCTCAAAAAAAAACTATTCTCTAAACCAAATTAGTTAATCCTAAAGCCCTAACTCTAGCGATTAGATTGATATGCATTATATTCCTATCAGAGAAAGCAGAAAATGTTAGGGACCTTGTTAGAAGAATTTGTATCTTGTGATTGTGAGAGAACCATTATAATATTGTTATTTATATTGCAATGACATGTTCGGTACTTCCTATGGTTTTTAACCTCATACTCTTTTGGGGTTTTCACATAAATGCAGTTTGTCATATTCGCTTTTTGACTTCTTTTCTTTTTTTTTTCCCTCTTACTTATTGTGTATTTTATGATTTGTAATCTAAAATCTGAATCCCATTAGAGAAGAACTTTTAAAATTTATAAAATCTGATGATGGTTATATACATACTTAGATATGGAGAATATACCTATGATGAAGTACATGTTATATTTCCATAACCTATTTACCGTGTACTCACTCATTCAGCATTAAACTATCTCAATTTTTTTTTTTTCGCATATCTACTTATATTCAATATAATTGCTATCAATGAAGCTCAAGGTTAAGGATGAGCTATTTCAACAGTTTACCAAGTGATGATTCAATGTTCTAATTCAAGTCGAGCTAAGTTTTCATTTGATATCTAGTCAAATTCAACTTAAGCTTGAGCATGGTGGAGTTTGACCCCTATCCGAGTACCTATATAAAATCAATTTAGTTATCCGAGCCTAAACTGGACTATGACCTACAGTGTCCATCAATACATATACTAGAAAAAATATAATAATAAGAAAGACAAAACAAGACAAGAATTGTCTTGACTATGGTGGCATTCTATCCTATACCCATTCAATTATTCAAAATGACACACTACGACACACATGTGCAAACACATACACAAACAATACACAACAAAATGCCTCCCCCCTCACTTTCTCTCTTTTCGTATAAATGTATGCACATAGATACCCATTTTTCCACAAATGCAAACCCAAACCCAAACACAAATACAAATACAAATCAATCTTTTAATATTTTTCATGCATTTATAAATTTTACAAGTTCTTATAATGTCAATATTACAATGGCACATTTTAAGCAGTACTTCTTATGTCACCTTTTTAAAATTCTCGAATTATTAATAAGGAGATTGGTAAGAGAGAGAGAGCTTAATTATGTTAAGATTAGGTTGTGTGACTTGATTTCTATCTTATTGGGTTTTGTCTCTTTTCTCATTTTTCTTTTTTAAAATAAACGGTAGAGGGTTGCCTCCCACTATCCTCAAGCGTCTTAGCCCCCACTAATTGTAGGTCATATGATCTACATTTTATAGTAAGTTCTAACCCACCTTTAAATAAGATAGTCATTCTAGCTACTTAAGGGCAGGGGATAGCCAATGTCCACCTCATTCATACTAAACTCAAAAGATATATTCTACGTATGATTTAATTCAAAATAAGTAATTTGAAGTAGTTATTAAGTTTTTGGACTAAGTATAAATTTAGTCGTCAATATTTCATTATTTTGCTATTTCAATCTTAAATACTTATTTCTTTACATTTGAGCATTCAAATTTGTAATCATTTGTAAACAAGTCCTTCAATTAATGGTATTAAGTTTTTTATTATGTAGTGGCATATGGTGCAACCCCATTGTCTCACCTAATTATGTAAAATAAATAATATAATAAAACTAAAGAAATTAAAAAATTGTAAAAAATCTGGAAAATGCAAATAGGAAAAATATGTCTCATAATCTTAATTTCCATGTAATTTATTAAATAATTAATATAATAAATAATTTAAAAATAATTGAAGTGATAAATGAATAAAAATTATCTATAAAATAAAAATAATAAAAATTTAAGAAAAATAAAAAAATAATTTAATAAGGAATAATACATATATATTATTTATATAAATTATTAGAAAAACAAAAATTTTGGAAGAAATTGAAAAGTTCAAATAAAAGTAAAAACTAAAGCACAAAAATAAAAAAAGCTTCTAATCACCTAAGATTAAGGGTAGTTAACCACCTTATTTAAAGGTAAGTTGCAACTTACTAAAAAATATAGGTTGAACGACTCACCACCAGTGATAGCTAGTTGTCGATCACCTTAAGAGTCCGCTCAACTCCCTTATGATTGTAGGGAGCTATCCTCACCTTTTATTTTTAAAAAAATGAAAAAAGAGAGAAAAATCAATTGGATCAAAATTGAGTCGTACAACCTAAACTCCACCTAATTGGGTCTTTTCTCATTTTCCTTCTTTTTATTTTTTTAAATGATAATTGTGGATTGACACTTACCACTTAAGAGGGGTCATGCAACCCTTTTACCCTTAACACTATAACGATAAATAGCCACTCGCAATTGTTAGAGGTGGTTGGAACAATTTTTTTCCCATATTTTTCTTTTTTTTTTAATTTGATGTGTTCATTCTTTTTCTATATTTTTATTAATTTAATTTATTAATATTATATTACTTATTTAAATAATTTTATGGATGAATTAGAGACCCTTAAGTTCACACGTTAACAGAAAATGAAAAGAAAAAGTCCCCTTTTGCAAATATTTATAAACATTGAGGACTCAAATGAAAAAAATAAACATTTAGGAATGAAATAGAGGCAAAATGTTGAGGACTAAATTTGTTTTCTCCCATTATGAATTGTAGTGAATCGATCTTCAATCTATATAAAGCATCTTGTAACCAACTTATATCACATTATTATATAATTTAACCAGTATGATGGAAATTCAACCAAGTTAGCATAACTTATAATTCAATACTAAAACAAAAGAAATTATTATTTTAAGTCAAACTTGATCAAGTAATAAAATCTATTTAAAACCTCAAGTTTATTTATGTTTGTTTATAGTTTATATTTGCCGTATTATATTATTATTTTCCTTTTTTATTAATTAAAATCCATAGTATCTGTATCTTTTTTTTTTTTTTAATTGACCTTTGAAAGGATTAAAAATTTAAATATCTTTAACTTACAAAGTATTGACAAAACTCAAAAGTATTCCATGTAGAGTAAAAAATTAATGTTGATAAGCTGTATTCGCATCTTTATTTTGTATCAAATTCATATCAGTATCAAAAATACATAAAATTAAATAGAGATTATAAATTATTTAGTTACAACATAATCATTTTTATTCGTATCATAATTGTGTTTTTATTTCATGGTTTTTCTTTGTAATTATATTTTTCGTCATATTGTGTTCATGTGATATCCTCCAACATGTAGACTTCACCCAATCCACATCCTGACACCTAGGCCAATTCTTTGTCAATAGGGAAAATCTGGCATTTCAAACTGTGTACACAAATTATATCATAAGATTCATATATGTTTTGGTTTCCGTAGTAAACATAAGACTTCGTTATTTTAACAGGCATCACGTAAATTAAGAGGCTTAAAATGAAACAAATGTGATGAATGTCCCTTTGATTTCCTCTGTCCTTCGCTGCTTTCTTCACTTTCCTCTAAGTCGTCCAACATGTTCGATATTGGCATTTAAGAACATGGTTTTTAAATTTTAATACAGAAACAAGCAAAAGAAGGGAAAAGGAGCTGGAGAGAAAAACTCCCGTTAGCAGTTTCACCAGCCAAAAAAACTCAAATCATATGTTTTGAAACAGATGCCTCATCAAGCATCCAGAGAAGCCCGGAAGAGATCCTTTTACTGCATTATCTACATTAAACATGAAGCACGTGTTCCATAGGGTTCTTGTGTCCTATACCGTACAATGTCGTCAACCATGGCATGTACAGAAAACTTTCATGAGAGCTCAACTATTTTTATAGGTCTTTTATTTTATTGCTTTTTTGAATGGCTGATTCCTTTCGCATTACCTAACTTATCTTTGCCCAGATAAGATTTCTTTACTTCAGTCAAGTTATCATCACTTTCACCGTCATCATCATCATCGCCACTGCTAGTGGTGTCAGATTCTGTCCCGCTCGTGCTAGCACAAAGAGGAATCTGACAAGTGCGGATTCTGCAGCAGCCACCGCTCCAGAAGTGTGGAAATCAGCAACACCCAACATAAAATCCTGCAGAATGCAAAAATCGAAAAGGTTAAACACTGCCACCAAACTTTAGGCCAAAAAAAAAGAAGGAAATTACCATCTCTATGATTTCCGATTCGTTCTCATTTTAACACTTCTATGTCATATTTTGCAGCATTATCCTACACAACTAGCCGCATATAGATCAGTTCTTCTGAAAAGGACAAACCACGAGATACGCACATGAAAAATGCACGTAACTTGGCATTGACCTGCCACCTGCAATTCTTTCTTATCTTCAGATATGACTCCTAGGAAATCTTTCATTCGTCCCAAGAACTGCAGCACAATACGAAGAAGTTTTAGGCACACAAATTAGTGGCTCCTTGAACAATTTTTAGAGGGATTATTTATTGTAATATTCGATTTTTGCCCATAATAATTATAATTTTTGTTTTTAGGGTCGTAATTTAGAAAATAATAAAAAAAATTGAAAAATGATAAAAAAGACAAAAAAATAGAAAATTGTTAAAAGGAAAAAAAACTAAAAAAAGAAAAAATTTGAAAAAATTAATTTGATGGAATCTTGATTAAATAGTTGTCGAAAAAAAAACAAATCTAATATAATGAAATTAAATCTAATAAAATCAAGATTTGTAAAATTTGAATCTATTTTGGATCTTTATCGATTTGATTCGATTTAAAAGATTTATTTTCGAGTTTTATAAATAAAGGTTGCATAGTGCGAGCTAAAAAGAACAATGACACATTTATTAAAAACACACTCGAATCCACTCCTTATATCAATAGTTGTGCTCGCGATAGAATTAGGGATCCAATATGTTCCCTTTCGTTAACTTTACATGCTTTTCCTTATAAGTACATAATAGTAGTTTTTAATTATTGTCTATAGCTTGTCTTATTTATTTATTTTTATCTCACTTAGTATATGCGCAGTTATTTTTAAGACTCGTAATAATTTTTTTTTATTTTTTATTAGTAATTAGTTATATCATTAGTATCTAGTGAACATGTGTTAAGTTAAATTTTAGTTTTCATTTATTTATTTATTTTTAGATTTCATATTTTCAAAATCACATTTTTATAAAATCTCATATTTTACAAAATCTCGTTCTTTGCATATTGTATTGATTTAGAAAAATTGTATTAGGCATGTTAGGGTTTTCTTGATAAAAAAATCATTTTGATGTTCATAAAATAAAAAAAGAAATCTTTAATTGACTTCTTTTTTACGGCGAGACATCTGTTCCATAGTTTAGGTTTTTTTTCTATGGTTAGACATCTTTTCTATAATTTAGACTTTTTTTTTTCTATAGTTTATATATTTTTCCTATTGTTTAAGTTTCTTTTCTATAATTCAGACATCTTTTCTATAGTTAAACATCTTTTCCATAGTTTAGGTTTCTTTTCTATGGTTAGACATCTTTTCTATAATTTAGGCTTTTTTTTCTATAGTTTATATATTTTTCCTATTGTTTAAGTTTCTTTTCTATAATTTAGATTTTTTTTCTATGGTTTAAATATCTTTTTCATAGTTTAGACATATTTTCTATGGTTTATACATCTTTTCTATGGTTAGATATCTTTTCTATAATTTATATATATTTTCCATTATTTAGGTTTTTTTTCTATGATTTAAACATCTTTTCTGTGATTTAGATTTTTTTTCTATGATTTAGATTTTTTTTAATGATTTAAACATCTTTTTCATGGTTAAGCATCTTTTTCTATGATTAGGAAATTTTTCTTTTCTTTTCTTTTCTTTTTTTTTATTTTTTATTTTTAAGCATATTTTTTATATAAAAAATTCATGCTGTAGAACATTGCATATTTCATAAAATCTTTAAGGTTTTTCTTGAAAATAAAAAAAAAATTATTACTTAGTTGTCTTTAAATAAAAATCTTAATTTATGATTTTTCAAAAATTAGGTTTTTAAGTTTTTTTTTATAATTAGGAATAAAAATTAGGCTTCTAAGGATTTTTCTTAATAAAAATAAAATGGTTAATAAAAACACAAATTCAACCGATCATTTTTTTATAAATAAAATCAACACATTAAAGTTTTCAAAAAGAACTATAATCGTCTAATCCCGATTAGCGACTACGTAAGTACCTTCGAGGCGACGATAAAATATGTAAAAACTTAGGTTCTTTTTTCTTTTAATTTTTTATTTATTTATTTTTTCTTTAAAAATATTATAATTAAAAAAATAATCCTAATTTCGGTAAATAAATAGTAGTACTCGTTAAGGATTTAATAAGTTAACTCCCGAATTTGGAACCCTCTAATTCTTCATTCAAATTGAAATAAAAAACCGGTAACCAAATTGTAATCAATCTACCTAATTGGTTACGGTTTCTTTCCTTTTTCTCGACTCTAGTCGGGTGGCGACTCTAAAAATTATTTTCAATAAAAAACTAAAATTTCTTAATTTCTTAATTTCTTTAGTCGATGATTAATATTAAATAGTTAGAGTTAAGTATTAATCGAGAAATAAAAAATTAATTTTAAATAAAAGAAACCAAAAAATCAGTCTCGACACCTATATTTTTTAATATTTTAAATAAATATCAGAATAGCATCAGGCATGTAACAAAACTAAGAACAAATATGACTAGGAGTATACAATACATTAAAACCACTCAATGTGTATCTCAGATACATATTGCGGTAAAACAGGTCAATTCTTTGCATGATTGAAAAGAAAGGGAAAGACAAGAAAATGGACAACTTTCGTACCAGAAAATCTTCATTTGGTAGCATTACAAACTAAAACCTATGAACTTATCCAAGCCCTAAACCTTTTAATTTTGAATGTCACCCCACAAACACCTGATATCACTACAATACATATCCATGGACGATGTCCTCTGAAAGTAGAGCAATTAAAAGATATTAGTTCAATGTCAGAGCTATATTTTCTTTTAGAAAGGTAAAATTTTAAATTAAAGAACTTAGAATCAACTAATTTCCTAGAAAAAATTTAGGTGGACTGATGACTACCTTGGCTTTTAGGAACCTGACCAGTGAGGTGTTTTCCCATCCAAGGATGGATGCATTTTTTCAGAGGTCTTATCCTTTTCATTATGTATAGGTAACGCAGATTCTGGAAAAAATGAAACAAGCAATTCAAGAGTCCTGGCATAAAGTAAAGACAGATGGAAATAACTTAAACTAATTTACAAAGGTCAAAGTTAATGTGCAATGAACCCACCCGTAGATGAGGCAGACAAAGTCTTCTTCTCTATATGCGGAAGCTCTTTATTGTAGGAACCATTTCTCTATCTCAAAACTGAAGATTGTTGTCAAGCCAAGGGTCGGAATATGCAGCTACCTTTTATGCTTCTTAAAAGGAATAAAGGAAGCAACTGTGGGATTTTGAATATATATATATATATATAAAGTTCTAGTAATTTTTTTGAAATAAAAGTCATAAGGGACAGCAAAATCTCCAGCTTTTCTTTTTCATTATGTTACTGTATAGGGCCATCCTTTTCCGACGGTGTCACAGTCTATTGAAGGCAATAGAAGTATGAACTACAGCCTGACTATACATTAATTCTGGAGAAATTAAAATTCTCGACCTTCACCACTTCAGTTCAGTCCATACACTTACTTCCTTACTAACACTAAAGCTGCTAATTACCAAAATATTAAGGCTCCCCATTGCTCGAAAGAAAACTATAGTTTATAGTCCTGTGTTTCTCATAGGCTATAATTTCTTAGTCTTGGAAAAATACTCTTAGGTTTGGTCATATAATTCTAAATCTTGGAAAAATACTCTCAGGTTTGGTTATATAATTCTTAATCTTGGAAAAATGCTAGAGAATCTATGACAAGTTTCAGAATGCTCTAAACTGATTACGTGATTAACATATTCTGTTAATAGTAAATGCAATTCCCTCTTTCTCTAGAAGGCAACAAAATCTCACAAATATGCCCCAAATTCCAAAGCAATCAACCGAGAATTTAACACTAAAAGCTTTTTTAAAACTTCACTATTAACTTTCATACGTGTAATCTATCTCCCCTAGCCAAATGATCAGAGTTCTTTGCCAAATACCCGTCTTAATGCCGTCCCACTCCAAGTAACACCAAGCTTTTGACTAATACTACTTATTATACTGCTATTTCCTAAAGCTTTGTAAAATGCCTCAGCTAAAGCAAAAGTCAACACTCAATCTTCTCATGAATTCTGTCTCGACCATTTTTTTTTTTTCAACTAATTCGCTCTCATCTTTTTTCAATGATTGTTAATTTTTAATTTTTTTTTTTGGATAGTTAAAAATTCATTAATAAAAGAAAGATTGATTCTTATTGAATTCTTCTTTTAATGACACAAATCTTGATTAGAGATTTAAAGTTAAGATAAATACTATAAATTCCTTGAAAAAGTATTATAAGTTTTTCGTGAGAAGGAGTTATAGTAATTATAAGGTACGGTTAACTAATTTAGTGATACTTAAAATATTAATTTATAATCATATGTGATACCGATATTTGAATATTTTCCCACGACAATTTTGCCTCTATCACTTAATATTTAATTACACACTATATCAATATGACAATGTCTAAATCTTTTCCTATGAGAGTATTGTTCCTAACACTTTATAATTAATTACATGCTATACTAATATCTAGATATAAACATTACTTATTTCCTTTAATTCTCTTAAATTAATTTATTTATTATTTTTATTTTTAATTTGGGTTTTACAATTCCACAACAACTCTGTACTGTAAAAACGAAGTATACAAAAACACTGTGATGAAACTAGTACAAACTAGTCTAAAAACTTCAACTGTGCCTCGGGTAGGCAACCATCTTGTCAGTTGGAAAGCCCGGCAAGGGATGATGGTTTCCAAAGTCATGCACGATTTCAAGATATTTTGTAAATTGAAATAAAAACTTAAATTTCCAACGAAAGAAATCTTTTGGTGCCCTCTCAATTGAACAACATTGTGATGAAAATGAATTAAAGCAATATGTAATGTTTTCATGAATTTTCTCTCATCCACAAAATCGAAACTTTAATTCCCATTAGCTCCTCCAATCCACTCAATCGAACAACGCTGTCAAACATGAGCATCTACAAGAATTTCACCATCTCTCTCGGTAAACTCATTGCCATCGCCTACATCGTCAAAATTCAACTTACAACTCCCAGCAACTTATTCAAACCCTTTGAATTCAGCAACGTTGCCAAACGCGAGCACAAGCACAACACAATTTTGTCCGAAACTCTCTTCTTATTCCAATGCTATTTTAATTTTGTCAAAATTGAAATTAAATTTTCCAGCAACACACAGATAGATTCCTCCCAGTCGGATAACTTTGCCAAGCAAGAACAAAAATGAATTATAATTTTTGCACGAGCAAATTCTCACTTCTTCTTATTCCATTGCTTTTCCTTTATCCTCGAATGCAAATTACTCATAATTGAACAACAATATTGACAAGCATACCGAAAGGGAAATTCAATCTTTTACACAAATTCTTTCTCTTCTCATTTCATTGATACATTAGTCACTTCCTAAACCCGAAAACCGGCTTAAATTTTCCAGCAACATGTCCAGCCGATTCCTCTTAATTGGCTGCCTATAATGGCATCCCTAATAGTTTTCATAATTTATTAATATATTTTATCCATTTTGTGAAATCGTTTTAATTTTAGATATGTTTAGGTGTATAATCACTTCACTATTCAAAAACCATAATAAATGAAAGTCAATTAATGGGATATTATTACTCATCCATTTATAAAAGATTGAGTTGCTTAAATAATTTCTCTTTATATTGATAATTAAATTAATGTTTCCGATAGTAGTTTTGAGAGATTTTATAATTCTGTTCTCATTATTTATTTTCATTTTTTTTAATTTAAATCATTGAATTTATAATTTATTCAATAATTTAAATTTTAAATGAATATAAATTAAAAGTAAAATAAATAATAGAATCAATTTCTTAAAAGATAAAAATAAGATCATATGTTAATGATGATTGTGATTGTTGGCATTACATGCGTGCGTGGATAGCGACAATTGTACCGGATGTTGTAGTAACTCACACATGCCTGGAAACGTCATTTCAGTTACAAAACATTTTTTTTTTTTCCCGCTGGAATACAAAAAATATTTATTTCATCCCAATTGTTACCTTTGGCATTGGAGGGGAAATGGCACTAGTACAATATAAGACTTTAATCTATAGGTTAATCTAGTTAAGTTTGAGTAGATGATACCCTTACTTTGTATATAATTACAGGAATTGAAAGTTTCTATAGACACAAGTAATTACTAGGAGAATTGAAAGAACAATATGTATTTACTTGTGAAGTTTATAGTTGGTTTTGAAGTATGCTCATATTATCGCAAGAATATGTGGCAAACTGTTTATGTCCTTTAATTTTAGGATATGAGGCCATAATCATTTTCTAATTGTGGAAGTGTTTTTCTTTTTTAAAGAGATTAATTTTTCAGGAAAAGGAAAAGGAAAAGGCTTTTCATATTTCCAGATATTTATTTTTTGTTAAAAGCACAACTGACTTTGAAAATTTTGGGGGAAAAAGAAACTACTTTAGGTCTTTAATAAGAAGTCCGAGACTTGAAGGACCCTTTCAAATAGTTTAGAGCATATAACTAATGTAGACTCGAAAATATTCAACCTATAATCATGTGAAAGATATATGTGTAGATCGCTAGTTTACACTTCCAGAACATATCTATCTTAATAATCCCTTTTAATGTGAGACAAAACTGTGAAGCTTCTCCCAAATTTATTACCAAGTTGATGAATGTTTTGTTATTCTTATTCTTAATCTTATAGATTACGCTACAACAGCAATTGGGTATTCTTCATCTCCAACTGTCAAGAAGTGCCATCCTTCTTCCAACACCATTAATCCTTCTTCACTGGCTCTGCTTAAGTGATCACATAAGTTCAGTTCAAACTTAACTTCAGCCTTTTCACCTGCCTTCAATTCCACACTCCGGAAAGCAACCAATTGCTTCAGGGGACTTCCACCGCTCACCTTTGCACGCCTAACGAACAGTAATACTGGATGCTTGCCTCTCATCTTCCCATGATTTTTTACTGCAATAGTAACCACGCAGTCGCTTTTATGGCAGACTTCTGAATTCAAGTCCGAAACAAGCTTGTGACTAGTGGAATTCGATTCTTTCAGCGCTTGAGATGATGGTGAACCATTCAGGTACATTGTTTCTCTAGAAACTGAAATGAACTTGTAAGAATAGTCTGTGTAGCTCATTCCATGGCCATACTCGAAAACCGTTTGGCCTTCGTAGAATCTGTATGTACGTCCTGGATATCCCCTGGATGGATCAGGTCTCATTCTCATGTCAGTCGTTGGCACCCTAGTAAAATCTTGTGGATACCAGGTCAATGGTAACCTCCCACCTGTAAAGCACAACAAGCAAGTCCATTGAATTTATGGTCCCTTGGAGCACAGTGCTTGTATAGTGAACAATAATTTAAAAAACAGAGAGTAATGTAATTTCAATCCGGGTTTAAGTTATCGGATATATGGATCACTCTTTAACTCCCAAGAGTGACAAATCTTATGGATTTATCCCATGACACTCCTATTTTGTAAAACAAAATTGTCAATAAGTATCTATTCTGGGGAGTTTTGGGGAGCTATAATCACCATTTGGAAGTTTAAGAAGGAATCATAGACCAAACAGTTCAAGTGGTCATATTGCAACCAATCCAAGAATCAAATTGACATGGTAGTCTTACCAGGATTGTGATCGCCAAAGATGATTTCTGCAAGTGCTATCCCTCCGGCCTCACCAGGATAACCAGCCCATAATATGCCACCTATATTTGGATCATCTCGAGCAAAGGATATATCAACTGGTCCTCCACAAAGAAGCACCAAGGTAACCGGCTTCTTTGCTACTCTTGCAACAGTGGTAATGAGCTCCTGTTGCCTACCAGGAAGAACCAAGTCGACACGGTCAAGTCCCTCTCTTTCTTGAGTCTGATCCAATCCCATAATCAACACTACATGATCCACAGCTTTTGCTATTTCCACCGCCTGGTCAAGTGACAGTGAAGAACACCCCACATTGTTGCAGCCTGGTTGATACCTTGTATCTTTGACATAATTTTGCAGTGCCTGCAAGGGTGTGATAGACTCACAAGGAGGACCTGCGTAGTTCCCAAGCAGGGTCTGGGCGGAATTGGCATTAGGGCCGATGACAGCAAGTGACGTGGTTTTTGATTTTTGTAGGGGTAATGCCTTATTTATGTTCTTCAGCAGTACAATACCATTCCGAGCGGCCTCGAGGGCAACATCTTGGTGTTCTTTAGAGCAGACTTGGTCCTCGCCAATGTTGCCAAATAGTTGTTTGCTTGGATTGCCATCGAATAGACCAAGCCTCATTCTAACTGAGAAGAGATTGATTAGTGCTCTGTCTATTTCACCTTCTGAGACTTTCCTTTGCCGAACTGCAGATTTGGTGTGTTGTTGCAAGTACTTCCCGCAATTGACATCCATGCCTGTAGATTTATCATACCACTTGAGCATGTTAGTCCCAAGAATCTCGTATGATCTTCAGGTGGATTTTTCCTGTAGAAAACATTTTCTTTTTTGGTTTATGCACTAATTGCAGATGGAATGAAAATTTTCCATCCACATTCGGCTGTCCTGCCTGTACTTCTGCCGATTATATACTTCCAATTTCCAAATACTTAATACCAACTTCACCTTAGGATTTTTATAGTGCTATTAAACTCGAGTTAACCACTATAGTATAACCCCAGTTGAACACAGTCCGTCCAAGTCAACCACTCGAATCAAATATAACAATACTGAAATTTTTATTTTCATATATGATAGTATGTGATTAATAGAAATATAAATGATAAATGGGATTCTCATTCCAATTTTTAAGGAATCGATGTCCTCAAGATACAAACTAAAATATTTGAAGAAAGAAATTTTGGAATCACTTATACAATTTTATTAAAGAGTATATATTGAAAAGGTGAACGGAATCAAAATTTGAAGAGCTATAGAAGTTGTGCTGCCTTACCAAGTCATCCCTGATCAATTGAGCAAAGCGGGCTTGGCCACAAAAATTTACAAAAACGGGTAATGGCCCATGATTTTAAGTTGGACTCACGTAGGGCCTAGTTTTATTTTGGGTCATAGTCGGGTTTGGATGACTATTAACGATCCAAGTTCAGCTCCAGTCATCCAATTGTGGGAACACATCCATTTGCCATCAAGCCATGGTTGATGGTCCTCATGGACATGGGTGATCTCCTTTTTCAGATTCACGCGTGAAAAGCTCCAAGATGACCTAATACTATGGCCCCAGACACCGACAATCCGGTATAGGACCACCACACCCCTTGGCTGCATCAAAGTGCCGGCCAGACCTAATAGAAACATTGGATCTTATATTGGGGTCGGGTTCTAGCATTCTCAATCACAAACTCTTCATTTGGGATTTAAATGAGACATTACTAGACAGGTGGTTAAAAAGGTAATTTTGATTACGATATATTATTGATAAATTATGTTCTCATATTTTTGCAAACAAGGGACAGATACAAGATCCGTGTTTGTGTTTCCTTAATTTGTGTTAATGAAGGATGCAAAAGAACTGTCAATTTCCTATTGATTAACAATATTATTAAGTGGATTTAATTAAATAATATAAATAATAGTTTTGAAAAAAAAAAAAAAGTAAACGAAACACAGAAAAATGATAATGGAGAGTGTGATATTTTTTTTAACCAATAAATTCTCATGAAACAAGTAGTATGCTTCCTAGAATGATGATATTATAATATATATATATATATATATATATATATATATTTCCATTCTAAATATTACAGAAATGGATTCTCTAAAGTACTTTAAATAAAATTATAATTCAATAATTGAGATTATCTCGATTTTTTAAATATCAAATGAGATTATTATGAGATTATTTTTTTCTTATAATATTAACCGTTAATTATATTTTTTTGCATTTTAAATGGATAACTTTAGAAAAAATTTAAAAAAATAATTTTAGAGGATCTAAATACTATATTACATATAATCTTAAGTGAACCCTTGACTTAATTTCCACTAAGAACGACCCATTCTTATATTACTGGACCAACACATCAGAATTCAAAACTGAGACTATCTTAATTCTCTTCGATCATTACACTCTAAAAGGTAAGAGTCTATGTTTATATAAAAACACTGTATTCACTCATTCTATTATTATTTTTTTTAATGATTATATCCATCCCATTAAGATATCAACATCTGTAATACTAAATCACAAAAGTCTTGATAAAGGTCTATTGTAGTTGTTTTCTTTTCTTTTTAACTTTTGAAGTAAAAAACTATTTATTCATTTGAAACGATTAACAAAAGTCCATTTTATCTTTTTTTTTTCAATATATTTCTAATGTTTTTCTTTTTTTTTTCAATTTTAAACTAGAGTTTATCTATATTATTAAAGAAAATATCCTCTCTTTTTTTTAATGTTTCTTGGTTTCTTTATAAACTTAATGAATATTAATATCATATTAAAAAAAATTTAGAAATTCAATAGTTAAATTAATCATAACTAAAATCAAACCAAAATCATCTAATGGTTTCTACCCCATTTCATAAATCATGAATGAGACGCTGATGTAGGATCGTTTTTCCTTCTCCCATCTTTTGCAGTTTGTAGTGTCAGTGGACAGGAACCTAAAAGACATGCTATATCTTATTTTAATCAAAACATAAATCGATGTAATTAACAATTTAAATTTGAATATGATTATTTTCTATAAATAATGTAAAAAAGAAGAAATACCCTAAAAAAGCATCAATCACTTTGATATTATCGATTTTATATGTGATTATCTTTACACCTATAATGTAGTACATCGTCTACTAGTTCTTATTTAAGCTAGTGTGTGTATATATATTTATATGGGGAAGAAAGATACCAGCTCTGAGCACATCAGCAACCGCATCTTCTGGTGTTTTAGCATAACCTTGTTTATCGCGCATGATGGACACGGCATCACAGTCCGATGTAATGTATCCATGAAAACCCCAAAGTCCTCTGGCAGTCTTGGACAAGAGATTAAAATCAGCACAGTTTGGGACACCATTAACTCTATTATAAGCACACATTATTCCACTGGCTCTCCCTTCTTGTATGCATTTCTGAAATGGAGGCTGGTACGTATCTGCCAAGTCTTGTGCACTCACCTTTCCCAAAAAAAAACAAATAAAAAAAAAAAAAAAAAAAGAGAGAGAGAGAGAAAGAAGAAGAAAAGAAAAGTTTAATATGACAATTGCATTATGCTTAATATATAAAAAAAATATAATATAATAATGGATAATGTTTTATCTTACTAGTCTATACTATTTCACATTACTAGTATATACTGTTTCGCATTAGGAACATATACGTTGGACTTAACAATAAATAATGCATGTCAAAATATTTGAAGGGCAATGGTAAAAAAAATATAATATAATTTTAATATTTCCTAATTTATAAATAAAGCACGCTCCAAGGACGTAGGTAGAAACAAAATAAAAAATAAAACTAATATTTTCTTCTCCTCGGGAGGAATCTCTGCAGAGGTCATTATATTAGAGCATTGTTATCAACGTGACTTGTCACGTTTTCCTATACTCGAACAGCGCTGAGGGAGTTGCTTCTCCAATTTTATTAATTGAGTTGGCTGGACGGGCTCAACTTTTTTTTTTTTTCTTAAATTTATGTGTTGGAAAAGTTGGGAAATTTAGCCGTTTGTGTAGCAAAACAAAACCTGTCCGTGGACTGAAAAATACTATGTACATCTAACGGGACTCACAAAACTTTAAATTGTGTGAAAAAAACTTTACGAAGAAAGGAATAAAGTGTAAAATTGCTGATGGTACAGAGTTTCTTAAAATCCAGATGTAGTAGTGTAAATAACTTATAAAGGCTCTTAGTCAAGCATAAATCAAGGTGGAATTTTTGAACTCAATCTCTAATTTGCATGGGATCAAATTGGAAGTTTATATAAAAATGAAATAAAAATAACAAGAGAAAATTTATTCCACATTAAAACATTTATTAGACCATATTTATAGTTAAGAAACCCACTTCATTTTTTTAGATATCACATTAATATTTTAAAATTTATCAAATTTGCTACTTTATCTCTAAAATATTTTATAGAAGTTACTTAGGCATTCCATTCAAAAATTTTGTAGGTCACCAAAAAAAAAAATACTTAACTAATCAAAAACTTAAAAACAACATACCTTGGCATTAATATTATAAAAGGATCCAAATCTTAACTATCTCATTAAAAAATCAATATTTATATTAAAAAGTTACAATAATTTTCACAACCTTTACTAATATTTATATATTATTAATAAATCCTTGGTGAGTATTAATATTATAGGGGTCATTAAGATTCATCAGCCAACTTAGGATAGTAGAACATACCTTGGCATCAAACACGAACCGATTCACGCCCTTCCAGTTGTCCAAATCGTAAGCCGTAAAATGTTTACAGCAAGCAGAAGCTTGAATTCGTCCGTGGAGTCTTTCACTTCCTCTTCCATCAAATCCATATCCTTGAACGCCTCGCACATACGACACGGCGTATTTGCCGTTGACGAATGGGTCTTCACCTGGTGTCTCTTGCCCTCTTCCCCATCTGGGGTCTCTAAACATATTTATGTTTGGCGCCCAAAATGTCATTCCCATTGCTTGTCCTGCATTATATATTGCTCTTGCTTCTGTCCCTATCACCTTCACACCACAAATTTTTTACTACTATAAACAGTTGGAGCCATTTTAGGTGCAGGTTGCTATAAGAGGACTTACAAATACGTCTTAGAAATACATTTATTTTCTGGTAATACAATTAAAAAGTTACTAATATCAGAAAATGTAAAAAGTTAGTAGGTATAATGCACCATCAGAAAATATATAATGTAATCACAAAATTTAAAATTAAAAAAAAAAAAAACACATGCACATTTAACTTTGTTGTAACATTTATTTCTAATCTGTCTGACAATCTATTTTTAGAAACACCCTAAACAATTTAAGCAATGAGCATGTCCAAAAATGGATTAGGTAGTCACTTTTTTCTCGTAAACCAAGCAATCTGTATGGAAAAATATGTAAAATTCAATCTTTTTTAGCCGGGACCTAAAATGAACCAATTGCTACGGTCTTTTTCCAACATCCAACTGATATACTACTTATTATAATTAATGCGGTCAAATAAAATTAAATCTTGTCCTAACTCCTAAATGGCGAGATACATTATAAATCTCTAAGAATTCGCTCCAACGGTCTATGCAATACTAGTTGGTAACGTCCATTAATTTCCAACTAAAATTTATACTAATGATAATTAACCTGACCAAATAAAGCCTACTTTCTTCCTAAATATGGTCGAATGGAATTTACTCTCGTCCCAAATAGCAAAATAAATTTTATATTTATTTACGAAATTTCCCAAGGGTTTAAATACTAACACGTATGTTGGTGATTCTTGTTAAGTGCTAAAAATTAATGCTCCTAGCGCTCCTTAACAAATACTATGTTCAGATTTGCTGATATGAGGAGACTGTAAAAAAATAATAATAAAGATCGACGTATTTTTTTTTATTTTATTCTTTTTCTCGCGAAGTGCACATGCATTTCCTTATCCAGTTCTTATTGACTTCAAATCTTAAAAAAAAAAAAAAAAAAAAAAAAAATTCATGCAGCAACTTTATAGTCTAACCTCATGAATTTTAATCTCGTAGTGATTAGTATTGATTACCTCCCAAAAGCTGTAATAGTAATAAAAAAAAAAAAAAAAAGACAAAAGGGTACATCTAAGAGAGCAATAACGGCTAGTTGGTATAATTAAATGGGCCTACCTGTCCAATGTGGTACCATAGATTGGCATCAAAAGTGGCCGAACTGAGAATGACCTGAGGGAAGCTGGTGGCCTTGCGGATTGTCCCATTGAAGAATATTCCTTTTCCGACGCTTCCGACGCCATGTAAGGCCTCGGACCACCACTCGTACGCGGGGATACCGAGTCGGGGAATCGCCGGAGCAGTGTTAACGAGTTGGGATATCTTCTCATCCAACGTGAGTCTGGAGACCAAGTCCTTTGCTCTTTTGGGTATTGGCACTGATGTTCTGCAAAACGGTAGTGATTTGGTTGACGGGTTGGATGAGTCACATGAGAACGGAGGCTGAATTGACTCACTAGGAATCGGAACTAGCATTACAGACACAAGGATTGATATTAAGAAAAGGAGAGACAACCTATGGGGTCTCATTTTCTGAATTGGAGAGAGAGAGAGAGAGAGTTTAGAAGCAAATGAAGTGGAGAGGTTTACTTTTTTATATAGGAAAGGGGGAAACATGGATGAGGCTGACCGATGCGAGAGTAAGTGAGATGGATTGGGCAAATGTTATTATTGAGGAATAATGTAATTACGACAATGCCCTTAGTACATGTCATATCATATGTATGTACCATGTCGGTTGATTATATAGTGTACATTATATATATATATATATATATATATATATTAATTATGTTTCAATTTAAAATGAAAATTGTGGGCCCATGAGTCTGGGAAATTGAAGGATATATTGTTAACCAAGTCACACGACATGAATTTGATTTTCGTTTCTCAGATGTTTATTTAATTGATATGTACTATGCGAAGATTTAGACCATAATTCCATGCAGATTTTTTTATCTTTAAGTGTAATTAGTGGGACCCAAATTGGATTGAGAATTCATGATAAATCGTCTGATACTAGACTAACATAAGGTGGAAAAGGAATTTTTTATTTTTTCCTTCGTATTTTTTAAATCAACAGATTATGGTAACACGGTTTTCCAATAGCAGATTTTAAGAAAATCCGTAATTACAGTAAAATTTGATAATGGAAATTTAAGACTTTGATTTGCTACCTTAAAAAGAAGTTTACTCTGATCATTTTCCATAAGTTCTGCATGGTAAAAAATGACGACCATAACAACTGGCATAAGCTACTGCTACAGTTGTATCTATCCACCATATAACATTGGAGGTAAATGCAAGTATCTTGATATTATTTGTAAGGCCTATTCATTAATTCTTTAGGATCCATTTTGCTTCATATTTCAATGAAATTTTAGTAAAGACATGAGGAGTGGACAAAATGTTGATCGGTTGCTTCCAATTCTTTGAAATTTTATAATTCTCTCCTACAAGTTAATAGGATTTCAAGGAATTGAAAGTAATAAATATCATTTTGTTTATTTTATTTGTTTTCTCATATCTATTCTCACACATCCATTACTCATTCCTAACTTGAAGGATGTAGCGTGTACACCACATATTCCTACATGGATAGGAATATGCAAGACATGTCCCATGTAGTCTTCAAGTCTTCAAATGCATACATAATCACATAGAAAATTTTCCCCAAACGAGGTTCACAAAAAGCCTAATGATAACCATACAATACACACGTACAAATATCAATCCAATCAAACGCATTCAGTATCATACTAACTAAATGCAAAGGACAGTATTCATTAAAATATAATTTAAGTGATTCATATTCACATAACATTAATGATCAAGGCTCGGAACGATTTAGGTTCCACTTTTAATAAGTGATAGAACCATAGCTTACTCTTTATAATAAATAACAAGGTAGGGTTCATAAACTATTGTCATCAATAAACAATATTTTACAAGGGATGACTTGGTTTGTTATTGCCTACAAACTAATAATCTCATATGAGTTCACCACTATATAAAGAAATTAGGAGCTTCTCTGATTTACAACGTTCTAATCAATGTCCCATTCTACTAATTAGCCCGATCATAATTTCATTCATCCTCAACTGATCATATTAGCTATAGTCTCTTCATAACAATGACTCCTTATATCATAGTAGTGATATTCATATCTAATCCAATGCATCATTCAAGGTGTCAATATTAGAAGTGAGCGAATAATCTTATCATATAAGTTACCCATCCAAACCTTGCTCGATCGAATATGTTCTTAATAAGAAATTAAGGTCATAAGGTAAATTTCAAGTAATAATTTTTCGAGACCTATTCTTACATGATAGGATATAAGTATAAAGTCAAGGTGCCCCGTAACCATCTTGGAACTTTTATAATGTAGGCTCTAAGATACCATGTACCAACTATCAATCCTATAATAATTAAATAAAATTAATAAATAAAAAAATACCATCACACTAAAATAAAATAAAGTCCAATCCATCAAAAATCTTAAATTAAACGTTTGTCAATCCCTTCCTTTCTATCTTCAAACTTTAGTATTGACTCCATCTTTTGTAAACTTTATAGATCTCTCGCTTGATTGTGATGTTTACCACTTTCATTTCTTAAAAAAGTGTGATTATCCTCTTAAATATTTTTGTAATGTGATTATTACAAAATGAATATTTTATTTATACAAATAATTTTTTATATAATACTTCCGTAAAATTCATTCATAATAATAATATCCAACGAACCATTTAAGAAAAAAAATGATTAAAAATAAACTTCAATTAACTTTATTCATCAGCATCATTTGAAATATTGGTTAAATTTAGCAATTTCTTTTCGAGAAAACGATCGTATTTATTTTATATTTTGAAAAAACTAGTCATAGTAAAATTTATAGGAAAAATAAAAAATATATATATAGGTTCTACGAAGTATCATGTGGGTAAATATAGAATATTAAGTACCGGATAATTTCAAAATACCATATAATAGAATATGGATAGTAAAGTTTTAAAACTGATTTTTATAAGATAAGATACAACTGAGTCTCTATATCTTACCTATTCTATACTTACTCACCTCTAGTCTAGGATAACATTACTTCGTAAATGGCCACCGCAAGTCTAGATCAGCATGCACAATTAACAGATACGATTTTAACAAATTGATACTTATTAATTTAGCTACAGCTATTTTATAATGCACTAACAACAAATAAACAACATATCACTCACTTCCATTTTCTTAAAAAGTCGTTCTTACTTCTTCATCTTCTTTTTATCCTTTAACAATGAATCTTAAATTTAATTTAGATTATGCTCTGCCCTTATTTATAAGTTTCTCCTAGTTTTAATTTAATCGACATTTTATTTATGGTTTGAAAGCCTAAATTAGTTAATTAAGGATTTCCATGGATAGAGTTAAAATGATCAACCTAATGAGTAGTGGTCTACTTTGTGAGGCCGGCTGGTTAGAAAAGAAAGGGGGTGTACTGGCTTTAAATCTAATTTGGTTTTCCTTTGTCCTTCTTTATCATGTTCCTTTTACATTTTTACCTAATTCTTATTTTAGGGTTTTACATAATTGTAATATATATTAACACATCCCTCGTTATAAAGCCCTAATTTTTATAATTTAATATATTTATACCGTCAACCAATCCTTTAAAATTTAATTTTTATGATTTGTTATCGCCAATCATTTTAGGTTCTTGTTCATGATTCCCAAATTCTTCCTATGAATTTTATAACCATTAATCTATTGCATGCAGGCCTATTTGTCAATTTCCGTATCTTTCGGAAAGCCATGATTCTTGTGTTAATTTGCGTTCTTAAATCTTTACTACAAATTCAAATCATAAATTCTATTACTTACGAAGAGAAATTAGTATTTAAGTGCTTACTTGTTTAGGATCGGAGTGCTCTCTCTATCTTCTTTTCTATAATCATAATAAGGGTATTCTCACCAGAGTGGTTTGCGTGGAGAGAATGAATCTATTTATAGAAATGAATGAGAGATACCCTTTCCATAAATTAGGAAAGGTACCCTCTCTAATGACGGTTGTCAAGGTTAAAGAGAACAGTGTTAAAAAGTTCAAAAAATGTTCTCCATAAAACAAAAGTATTAATACCTATACTTCTTCGTTATATATATATATAGTTGTCATATATATGTTTACATACATGACCTAGTTCATGGACCTTGAGCTCGGATTTGTTTGTGAATGAAAGTCACTAAAATGGTTTGTGTTTGGATGTGTAGGTTTGCATTGGATACCGTTTCAGTCATTTTAAGCCATCTAAATCAACCGAGGACTTATTATGTGTATACATTTGTGTCGAAGATCATTCCAATCAATATAGGCATTTCAATCGGTGATCAATGAGTCAAGTATTGTGTATAAGAAAGAGATTAGCTACGTGTCAGTCAGAACCTTGTCGAGTATACAGTAAAGCATTCCCATTCAAACTCATTGCGATCTAAGTAAATAAAGAATGTTTTAAGTATGTGAAAGCAATATGTGTTTCAGCAATGTCGTACTATATGCTTCGTTATTGACGTAGCTCTCAAAACTAAGGAAATAATGTTTTGTCCCAAGGTTTTTTTTTTTTATTATTGTTATTGTTATTTTATTTAATGCCAGCTTCATACCAAGGTTTAAATGAAGAATATTGAAGAACAGCGCCAGTAAAGTTTCAAGAAATAGAGAGAGCAGTTTAGTAAGAAGTGCTTGATAGATGTCGCATGATGAATCAACTGTTACATGATGGATGTGTAATTTTGTGTTTGAAACATTATCGTAAATCTATTGTCTTTGGTGTAGAGCATTGTACATTAATAATGGTAATGAAATTATTTGCATGTGTATATGTACATTACATGTATATGCTATGCATATAGGAGTATAGGACTATGAGATATATCCCAGTTTTGCACACTTAGTTTCACTGCACGAGTATATATTTTTTTAATTATTGTTGATAGCTGTAGGTTAGTAGCACTTGCCACGCTGCCTTCTTGGGTTAAGTAGATAAGCAGAATTGAGAGGCGGACACGACGTAAATAAACCTCGCTAACTGTGACCTATTACGGGTCACCTAAAAATCCTATAGCAAGTTAGAGAGAATTAAGTATTACTTTGGGATACAATCATAGGTCTTCAAGCTAAGACTTGTGAAACAAGAAACAAAAACTTCATCGAATGAGTTCACGTGGAATTCCATGGATTCGGATTTTTATCACCATGGGGAACTTCTTCGAGTTCTCTGAATGGGAGCATTTGAATGAAGTCCTCCAAATTGTCTTCCAGATGTATTGCATATTCTTGCACTTCAATTATCTGAATACCTTCTCGATGAAGTTTTTAAGCAAGCAACGCAATAGACGCTCATCTACTTTCTTTAACCTTAAGCCCCGTCATAAAAGCAATTTGATCATTATATCCAAGTTCCAACACCTGAAAAATTAAGCATAGCTGCCACTTGGACCGATTCTTCATTTCACATAAGTCACATCGTTTCTTCATTGCCCATATCTGGGATGTATCCAAATTCCAACACCTTAAAAATTATAAGTGTAACTACCACTTGGACCAACTTTTCAATATATCATTTTTCATTTTCCCAGGTCCGGCCCTTTCTTAAAAAGACCTTTAAATAACCTCTAAGTTCCTTGCAAAAAAAAAAAATATATATATATATATATATATTACATATGTGAATGAATAAACAAATAAGCCATTTCATGTTACAAAAACTACAATTTGAAATGTCCGAAAAACCCCCCCAAAAAAAAGACAAAAGTTTATACGGAGTTGCCAAGCTCTAAGACCTGAAAAATTTCGATTTTCCTTTAACTTCGACATATATTAGGTTCAGCCCACCGAATGTAGACCTTCCGTGATTTAACCTTAGTTATTCCTTTATTCCATAACCATAACTAAATCATTAGCTGATACTATAACAAAAAACCTAACTATTAGGAGTAATCAAGTCAAATTATAGTGAGAAGAGATAATTAAAAATGCACTTTCAAAACTATTAGCTATTAGTAAATATATCTTTTATGCTCCTATAAAGTGTGATTTTACCTTCTTATAACTTTTAGAATATATAAATACCTTTCAAACTGTTGCTATCCAAAACTAAAGCCAAAAGTAGCATAAATAGCATTGATTTTAAGGTATTAGTGATAATTTAGAAGATATATATGTTGGTAAAGACACGTTTTGAAAGTTTAGACGTTAGTTTACCTTAACCTGTCATTTAGGAAATGTATATTTGCAGTTTCCTCTGATAAAAATGAGAGCAATATGATGAGTTGTCAAAACCAAGCCTCAATTCGAAAATGAAACACATAACCCTGGCATTTCACGTATAGCTCGAGCCGGAAAGGTCAGCATCGTTTGCAGCCTTCCAACATGAGAAAATCTATCATAAATTGAGTAATAAAATATGAGAAATTAGCTCCCAATAACACACAAATAAATTTCATATAGCAAAATAACGCTATAAAATGTAATGTATGAACAACAAAAAGCAGTAAATAAATCATCTAAGTATAATTTTGACTAGGTGGGAGGAAACAGGGCTTGAATCATCCTAAACCATCATCCAGAATTGTTATTGACTTCTTGTGGTCTGTAATTTTTAAGGTTAACTAAGAATTGTTGAACAACAATGGGTCATTAAAATAAAGACTAACATTCAAACCATTGAAAATCTAGTGTAGAACTTATTGGAAATCTTGGATGAGATAATTTGAATTATATAATTTTATTTGCAAAGCTTAATAGTAACTAATTATATTTAGGATAATTATTTAAATTAGTGATTGGAATTCAAATAGTCAAGACTAATTAAAATGATTTAGAGAGTTCTAAATTGATCGGATTTTTATTAAAATTTTCATACACATTTTTAATCTTTCTTAGCAATTTAAATGTCAACTGAATTAGATTATATATGATTAAACATGGTTCATCTCTCTTTAACCATTACAATCAATAAACCGTAATCAATCTTATCTATTAATAGTCCAAACAATCTAATGTTGATTATTATTTGTTACTCGTTATAAATGCATATGTATGCTACCTATAAGGAGTTTTTGAACCTAGCACCTTCATTATATCACCTATCATACTTGGTGATATAACCTCTCCTGTCTCTCTAATTCTTATCTAAATCATCCCTTTTACTCTTTTGTTGAAACATTAACCACCTTTTATTTTATTCAACGTAAAGTGCGCGAAAAATATGTTACACGCTGATACTTATTAATAATATATATATATATATTTATTTATGTTACAAGCTGAGACACTTGTGTTGACTAAATTCATCGTCAGGCTCTTATCCCGCTGGATGTCTCGTAAAACCCACTTGACAAGATAGAAGCGAATTCCTCCGGTGGCAAACACACGAAAATAAAGGATAAAGTTTCTTATATAGGGTACACGGTTCAACAATGTTAAACCATGATCAGCATACCTAGAGGCAATTCAAGGTCCATTTATAAGGCCAACCGGTTTATAGGCCAATTCCCATAAATCAAATCTCCAATTATTTTTTTATACCATTTTGCAATGTATATATACATATATATAAGTAAAATAAGTATATTATATGCATATATTGTACTACATACAATATGTAGAATGCATGATAGTATAATATGTATATATATATATATATATATGTGTGTGTTGATATAATATATATTAGTGGATAACGTATTCATGTTGCGTATATAAAAATACAAAAAAACTTGGATTACAATACATAGAAGAATACTGATAATATATGTTAGTAAAATCAAAACTGTAATAAATTTTTCAAAAAAAATATCTTTATAAATGTTGATCAAATAAAAAGTATGATGAATTTTTCGAATAATAGCAATATTGGATAATTAAAATAATGGACAAAAACAAAAAATAGCAAATGTAGAAATATAATAGAAAATGATAACTATATAATTAAATGTAGTGGTTAAGAATTTTATAGAATAAGTTTAAAATATTTTTTTTTTTTTAGTAACTATCATATGTATAGATTTTATGATTAAAACCATATGATATCAAATTGTTAGTTGTGGATAATTTAAAAAAATCTTTTTTAATATAATAGATAATATGTATAAATATATATATGTAAATTGAAAAAAAAAATTAATTCAAACCCATCAGTTTAAACAATCGAGGAGCTTAAACCTCCAAGATCCATAATAACCAACGGGTCTCTGATCGATTCAGATGTGTCACAAATAGGCCAGTTTCGGTTCATTGAACTAAAAGACAGATTTCATATTTGGTTTATGGATTGTAACCGACATTTCCCAAACCACACACGCCTTCTATTATGATAACATGTGAGCTGGCAACCTCCACTGCTGGCTGCCCTATTGAAAAAAAAAAAAAAAAAGCATTTTCAGCATCCAATTAAACGTCAGCGTTTACTATCATGAACAGTTTGACTTGAAAACCGTAAGCAAAATAGGCATATAAAATGCGTGGCAAATTCTGCAACGGATGTATATCAAAAGCCACAGATTCAGGGGAAAACAAAGCTTGTTTGCACTTGAACTCTTTACTTGAAGGAATAATTGTTCAAGATTCAGGTCAATTATGTTCTCAATGGAAACTTATGAATTTATATTACAAATTTGATACTTAATTCATCCAATTAAAAAACTAATATTTATATCATTAAATTATAATTATTTTGTATCTCTTGACTAACATTTTCCAGTTCAAGTAACCGCAAATTCAAGATAAATAAGTTGGTTGCATAAGGACGGAGCAGCCTTATCTTTTACCCATTAAAGGAATTGTTCTTACGTTAATTTCTTTAATAAGTCTATTCTGGGAAAAGGATTTTAAAGAGTAGTGATTAAGCTCATCAACGCTTTTACTAGGTCATACGTATGGGTATTGGTTTTAAAAGCATTGATGCTAAAACAAGTCCTAGGATGATGTCAAAAGGCTTTACAAAGAAAAGCACAATCACACAGGAAAAGAATTGTCATTTAGAGCCGTCCACTACCCGAGTATTGAGACACAAAAGGTGATCCCGTTAAGTATTTGAAAAGAGCTAGGTAAAGTAACGAAGAAAAAGGGAACCTTGTAAAACAAATTTATCACGTATTAAGTCATAGGCATCGTTTAGTATCTCAAAATTTATAAGACTAGACTAGATAAAATAACTTGTTCAATATTTGATTTACAATTCGAGCTTAGTTACTAGATAAAAAATATTCAAAGAATTGGATAAAATACTTAAAATCTGTCCTATTTAAAATATGGTACAAAAATTAACTTTATTGGACAAAAATATAAGTATTAAAGATATAAATATAATTATATAAATATTAGACATTATTGAAAGTATAAATATTAAATAATATTTAAATTTTATAAATTTAAAATAATATAAAATATTATTAAATAAATATTAGATAATTGAGAGTATAAATGTTAAGAAAAAAATAATATTGAATCCAATACCTATACCTACTAAGTAAGGGACATCACAAAAATTTTTGTTCAGTACTATATAAACTAAACGTGGTACAATAATATTATATTGTTGTGTACTCTTTATATTTATACTAATTAGTTTTTTTTATCTTCTCAGGTATTACCAAACACTACCAAAATGAACTACACGAAAAAATGATTTGGATCCTCTAAATTTGTATTCTCTTAATTATTTTGAGTTTATCGGCCTTAAAATGCTATCACATATAATTAGTAGTTGAAATTCAAAAAGTAGATGATATTATAAGGCTGTTTAAATTTCTAAATAATCTCAACTATATATTCATAAATGGAGAGAAATTAGGATAATAAAAACCCACATATCAATATTTGGGAAGTTATATACTAGGTAAGAGTTATAAATGCAATTGCAAATTAATATGGGAAACTTTTATGGCATCTTAGTTTTCCAATTAAATCGTTGACTAATTTGGCTTAGAAATTTTAGGACTTGTCATAAAAGAAGAATCTTTAAAAGCATTAATGGACTTAAGCTCTATTATTAAGAAAACCAAACAAATACATCTTCTCAATCTATCAAGAATTATATAGCCAATGCAGAGAGTTCAAGTTGGTTGCAATTTTTACTATTAATGATTATCTTGTGTCACTAAAACATCAAATTAATTACACAATTGATCACGAAACACTACAAAGATGATATATCAAAGATTATTTGACCCGATAAGTAAGGAATTAAACAAATCTAATTACACTTGGTAACTGAAATTTCATTGGGTAAAGCCGCGTACGAGTCTCATGTTATAAATGTAGTACAATATAATCTGTATATTTTTACCATATTTTTAACTACAATTTCGTATACGGCAATTTTATCTAATAATTTCTGCTTATAACATATTTTACGCAAGAATATCCAGCAAGATGCACTTGTCCATATGTTGTGACGAAAACTAGGTAAGCCCCGATCGTGCGTCTCCCTTGCACTTACAGTCACCATCAAAAGTGAGACTATTCACCATTGTACTGAGTATGCGGTCTCTCTGCCAGAAATAATAATAATAATAATAATAAATTAATTATTAAAAAAATTCTAAAGAACCTTGACACATTCTACGACATTCTCTCCATCAGACCTTAGATCGGGTTAAACTCGGCTCAAAACCAACTCGGACTCACTTAATCGAGGGCCTAATTCCCATTGAATTAAGACTGGCCTAACTTAGATCGATTTCAGGCCAATTCACTTGACTCAACAATTTAATGGGTTAATTCTCGATACATAAATCAATCAATTTTTTTTTTTTTATTTTGGAAATATATATTATTTTATGTTTATTTTTAATTTATAAAAACAAACTACTAATAAATTATAAAAATTTAAAATTTTGATTATTTTACCACATTAATTGCTAGGTACAAAATTAATAATTTATACTTTCAATGCTATACAATTATTATTGTATACCTATAATTGTTGAATTGAGTGAAGAAACATTTTTTTATAGGCAACATTTCAATAAATGTTTACTAATATAATCGATATAAGACTAGACTTATAATGAGCAATGCTTATATGATCTTTTCTTACTTTAAAAAAAACTTTAAAAAACAATATAATCTATATAGAAGTGAACTAATATTACAAAGAGAATAACATTTATCTAATATCTATAATACACTTGCAATTTTATATTATATATAAAATTGCAAGTGNAGTATTAATTATAAATACACTTATATTTTTATAAATCATTAAAATATATTAATTTATAAAAATATTACTCTTTCAAAAATTAAACAAGA
This sequence comes from Lumnitzera littorea, assembly GCA_024138015.1. Classification (NCBI taxonomy): domain Eukaryota; kingdom Viridiplantae; phylum Streptophyta; class Magnoliopsida; order Myrtales; family Combretaceae; genus Lumnitzera; species Lumnitzera littorea. The sequence goes on from JAMXBB010000001.1 coordinate 144,767,579, forward strand.
TTATATGAAACTAGTTTTATCTTATATCCCAAACTCCTTTTATGGTTAATGTAATATATTTTATGTCATAGCTATCTACTTTCACTAATATTAAAATATACTGGTTTTAATAATTCTTTTCTTATAAATCCACATATATTATTCGGTCTTTATATCAACTTAAAAATATAAGTAGAAATATATATTTAATTTTATTTTATATTTTAATTAGGGCAAAAACTTATATTTAATCTTTTTAAATTCGCATTTTTTTTTTTAATTTTCGAGTTAAAACCGACGGGTTGAATTGTTGATTCTTCAACCCAAGTTTAAACCCTCCAGTTCAACAGGTTTAACCCATTGAATCACGTCGATCCACCAAGCCCGACAAGTCAAGTTACGATTTAAGCCAATGAATCACTAGTCCGAGCTAACTCGATGAATTAATGGACTTGTTCCAGTCTAGTTTACAGGTCGGATCTAGCCCTTCTGTAATTTTACTCTCCATCAAGAAGAGGTCCTCAAACATGTTCATTGTTAAACTTGTGTAATTCTTAAAGGTGGGCGCAGATCAATTTGGTTCAATTTTTTCTTTAAATCAAACCAAACCATAAAAGTACAATTTGATTTTTTATAACTTAAAACCAAATCGTATAGTTTGAATAAGAATTTTTTCAAGTCATAAAATTTCAATTTTGTTTGATTTAGTTTACAAACAAAACAATATCTTCTAGTTTAAAAAAGTATATTTGTGAAATATGTAATACTAATACCATATAAAAATTATTGAATTGATTTAAAAATAATAAGTATTATTATAATAAAGGTTGATGAAATTAATATTTATATAACTAAAAATTTTTAAATGTTTGTTAATAACCAATTTTATTTATAAAAATAGTATATAATATAAACTTTAAGTCAAGCTGCATATATAATTTATACATTGTGGTAATTAAAATTTTAAAACACATACATTTCAATAAATGTAAATAAAAATTTTTTTAAGTACTATATTATAACAAAAAGCATTCTTTAATCGAAGTAAAATATTACTATAATTTTTTATAAAATAATTTGGTTCAATTTTACGGATTAGTCCGGTTTATCCTTTCAAACTAATCGTAAATTTTTGATTTGATAGAAATGAAAAAAAATTTTAACCAAATTGTGAGAAAAATTATATTTTCGATTTAATTTGGTTAGGTTTTTTTCCCACTCCTAGATGCGATGAGTGCATTCCCTATGTTTCAATGTGGGAATCTCTGTCCTCGTTTTCTTTTTATTTTGAAAAACATCAAATCACTTTATGTTATCCAATTTTCTGCATATATAGACTATTATTAGTAATTCCCTCACTAAGAATTCTCTTTCCAATTAAATTCGCCCCCACAACAACAATAAATGGCGTATTGGAATGTGTATTTATATACATATATATTTGTTTATTTATATATATTTTGGTAAATAAGCAAGATATTGATGTGATGATATATGTAACGTATAAGAACTATAGAGTAATTGTAATTAAAATCATGTGCTATTGAACACAAAATATTGCATATAACGATACATTACGAGCTAAAGTACTCTAAAAACTCAATTATATTAGAGGAAAAAGGCCCCCCAGAAATCTGTTTATACCCTAAATTTTCACGAGAAAAACCGACAACATGAAATGGAGAATTAGGAAAGAAAAAAATTCCACTTCGATATCAAACAACGTGGCAACTTGAAGCAAATGAAGGAAAACCTAAAATAAGAGAAGAAAATCTGGCACTAAATCATGAAGAGGAAAGACAATTTATGCGAACGACCTTGCTTTATGAAAAAAGAAAATGATTATGAAAACCTAATTTGTAAAGGGAGAGCAACCTCGTATAAGATTGTTTAACTTGTAATTTAACTAGAATCTCGGAGGAATTGTAAATTGGAATGGTAGAATCCATATGTAGAAACCTAAATGTAGAGGCTAAACCTCATTATAAGCTTAGCCCAATAACTAGATGGACTTTGGCTAAGGTGATAGGATTTCCACGGTCAAGCTCATGAATATTTGAAGGGAGATTTGTATAATGGGCTTAGAATAGTACTTATTGGATCGGTCTACCTAATACCAACATTTCTCAATATTAACTCATACTAAATGAGGCTTTATTGGGCTTAGATCCAAGACAAGGAGTCCATTTGAGGTCTACCTATGAAAGGGTCAATGTTTGTCATGGATTATCATCTCAATCCAATGGATGAGATCAATTGTCAACTCCTACAAATACGCTACTCCTTCCTTCATTTAACAAGAGAGAATTCCAGCACAAATGTCATTCGCTACCATATTCTCATCTTGAAGAATCAAACACTTGATCATATTAAGAACACGATCCCATTCTTTACTAATTACAAAGTTTAATTCCATTAAGCTCCTCCACTTATCACAACTTATGTTAAAGCCCTTGAGATTACCTACTTATCATACCTACCATTCCTCACTCAATCATCTCATACGTGCAACTCAAATCATTCCCTTAGTTGCGTGTAGTGCAATTTACACACAGCATAAACGTAACCTTGACATCCGAACTCTTAATACCCATAATATGTTTTTGCAACTTATATATATTAGTTTTCAAAATGGAGATATGTTTACAAATTATAATAGTTATAAACAAAACTTTGAAATAATGGGAATAAAGAAACTTCTAGTCATAATGTGAGACCCCATGGTTAAATATCTTACATGAATTGTAAAAGGTTGTAATACTAGTTTATAATATTGTAATTATGAATACCTTATCAATACAAGCTTAAAACTTTTAGGCTAAGTAATTGAAATGAGCTCGTTAATATTTGTTAACTTGACTATTCGCTACTTTTAACTTAGAGTATTATACATAGTATAAGTTATTTTATTATAGTACAAATAATCACGTATAAATCATTAGACTAATGCATAAATTTAAAATATAAATAGTAGTACCGATATAAACCATTTTGACAAAATACAAAACTAAAATATATCATTAATTATCTATTGCCTCGACATGATTAGAACTATTACCATCCTCCCTCATTACTATGATCGTCATTATTATCATCTTATGGTCAATGTCATTATTAATACTAATACAATATATTTCTATATCTTTTGAACTATTTATTCTTACTACATCTTCAACAATATGAAGTGATCAATCTGGGTTGTTTTTCTTAGTTTTGATAGTCTATTAGTCTCAAATGAAAGTAAGATGTAAAAAATCATCGAATTAAACTTGCTATTCTACCGATCCGATGAGTATTATTCTAAGCCCACCATACCAATGAGTATGCATGTGGAGATTAATTAGTCGATTGAGGAGCTTTACGAAATTTATCACTCAAAAATTCAATTAACGAAATACTTAAAGAACTTAGGATTGCTGTGTGAGTTAAATAATGGGAAAACCTAAGGAATGAAGAAAAAAGACGTACTTTTGACATAAAATATGACATAGATCAACCCCTTAAATACCAAAAACCGATTTGCCTCTTAAATAGAAGTATGTCAACTATTTCTCTATTTAGTCAACTATTCCCCTTACTACGATTGCTTGGCCCCCCTCAAAGGTTGACTATTTAGCCTTATATACCCTTTAATTGATCTGCTAACCTCCTTTAGTCAATCAAGTGACCTTTTAAGTAAAATCAAGTGTATAAAGAAGAAACTAAGTTTTGGCCTTATGGCTTTAAATTCTTTAGTATATATGTAAGCATTTTCAATTGTATATTTGACATAACTATTGATTATAAATTCAATATCCATTGAGACATTCAGTGGATTTTACATATAGGGTTGTTATTGTGTGATGCATGTATAAATGGTACATTGATTATGCATGACTTGATTTGAGATCTAAGAAGAGGCAATTATGGATCAAGTTTTTGTAGCCTCAAAAGAGACGAGTTTCTAAGGTAATATGTTTAGTTATGCACTTATACCATCATTCATGGTTTAATGGGTTGTTAATACATCACTGTTACGCCCCGAAGTCGCAGAGTCACAACATTCCCGCCGTGTAAATCATTCCATGATAGTAACTGACCTCACAGTACCTACCATAGTCATGATCTACATAAGGCGTCGACGACTCCTCGCTTTGAAGTAAACAGTCCAATTAACAGTTGTACTACAATTATGATAAATGTTTCAAATTTATAATAAACATGTATAATTATATGTAAGTCCACAGAGCTTCCTAGGAAGTTTTATATAAACACAACAGTTCATTAAATTACATAATAACTATTAGTCTTTCATCCTTAACTACGAGAACACTCTAGCTACACATCCTTACTAAGTATATTGATCCTCACACCCCCAGCTTCAAAAGGACTAACCTTTGGGTAATTATAAGGCGGCATATTACTTGAAGAGTTTAGAGATCAGAACCTGCAAAAGAATCTATAAGGGTATGTGCAACTTTAGCTCAGTAAGTTGAATTGGAGACTCATGAATGCATACAAGCATAAACAAGATTATCAATCAATTATTTTCATGCAATGCAACAATCAAATGTCATCGCACAACGTAGTCCAATCCGTTGTGAAATTAGAAAAATTTCGCCCGCTCTAATCTGGGTTGAGGAGTTCCATGTTATACAGCAGCTCACAACCAAACTCAAGTTTGTGCAATTAAGACCTCGCTCCTCCCGCGACTATCTTCGAACCATTGACTTCACCCTCACCGTGACCTTCTCTCATGTCACTTAGTTCAACTGAGGATGAAATAGGGACCATTATGCAATCCTACGCTATCCCTTTCGAAGGGATCGGTATTTGGTTGGAGAATCCTAATGATCCCCTAACGGGTTACAATGCATGGTGTTTTTTGTCATTAAAGTCGAATAAGATTAAATTTCATTTAAGGTTTTCAAACAATTCACACCAATTCAATCATAACACAAAATCCATCATACCACAATTTCAGCACGAATTTAAATACCTTAAACACATGCGTAAACTACTTACAATCACAACCATATACAATCCTAAGTCTCCAAGTACCATACAAATAGTACTCTATTACAATAAGTAATAACCCAACTTACTTGGAATCACTTAATTGCTCAATCCCTTAATCACAAGCTAATTTGTCTCTAAGTGTCCTATAGTACAAATAGGTCTTTTTAGTACTTATAATTTAAGGATTCATATTATAAGTCATAATGTAACTCATTTTTTCCATGTATACCTATTACGTACTAATAATTCCTTGTACTCTATTTCAGGGTTCGAATTCTAAATTAGATTCTAGTTTGATTCCTAAGTCTTAAATATACTCGAATCCTAATGTGACATTAATCACATTAAGCTCGAGTATTCAAATATCCTATTGGGTCTTAATTTAGTATTCTAAACTATTCGATACACGCTAATCCTAATTGGGGTATCAGATTTATTCCCGATATGAGAAAATCTTACGTTTTTATACATTTTCTTAAAATTAAATGTTATTTCAGATTTAGTATTATTCTAATTTTTATTATAATATTATCTAAATAACCCTAATTTTTTAGATTTATTAATTTTCAATTTCATATATTACTAATTTCTTACATTAACTACCTAATTTCCTAAATTAACCATACTTAATACTCCAAAGGCTAGGATTAAGTTTCCACATCAGAGATTAGCATCCTTAAATATCTAATTACTATCTAAATCAGTAATTAGTATCTTAATCACCTAATTAACCCAAAATCACCTAATTTTTCCATCATTTTAGGGCTAAAAATTAACTTAAAATTTTCAAAAATTAATTTAAAAAAAATGGCTTCATAGCACTATTCTATATCACATGAGCATCCTACAAAAAAAAAAATTGAGCTCCAAACTACACTCCTAAACCTATTAATTTCTAGTTCTAATCATACTCGATTTTGTTCAATTTGTTAAGAACCCTATATTTTCAAACATGATTAAACTAAATCACTATTTTTCCCTAAATCTACATATAATAAAACCTTAGAATAACAAGTTTCATAATTTTCTAGGCAAAATAACTATTTTTACGAAATTATACAAAATCAGGGTAATTAAGGGACTCACTCGGTTCGAAGCTTTCTGGCCGTCCAAACCCAGTCCAAGCTTGTCGGCCGGCCTAGACGGTGGCTCTGGAGTGGGGTGGTAGTGGTGGCTCGGTCCCAGGTGGTGGTGAGGTGTGGGTTTGGCTCACTTGCCCTATCTGCACAGTTTTCTTTTCTTTTTTTGGTTTTTAGATTTTCTCTTAAATTTTCGAGTCTCTCTATTTTTCTCTAATTCCTCACTGCCCAAATGAGTTCTGAAAATTTTTTCCCTATTTATAGACATTTTTGGCAATTAATATGCATTAATTAGACATGACATTACCCCAATTCCTTGATTTTTGGCTTTTGTATTGCCTAATTCTAAATGGTTAATTTTTATTTTGCAGATCTTGACCTGCCATGACTAAATTTGGATCATTCTATCCTCTTCTGATTTTTTTCTGATTGTTCCATAATTAATTTATAATTTTATTTAATTATTTACTTATTTTTTTGCCAATTTAGGTAATTTCGCGTATTTTTATCTACATATAAATACATATGGGGTACATGTAAACATTCATAATTATTATTTTGGTCATTCTAAAATTTTTAGTATACATATAATCTATCTCTAGTAATTTTTTAGTTATTAGATTACACTTTTCGCCTTTTCGGTAATTAGCAATTATTATGCTTAAAATTTGAAAACTTTATAGCTTCTTATTTTATTACTTATTTTCTTAAATTCAAGTTTACAGTGTCATTTTTACTAATTTTTCTCTCAATAGTTTATAATTTGGGTTTGATCGGATCCTTTAACCGATCGCCCTAAACCTTGTGCTCTAAATTCAATCCTACGGTCACTTAGCTTAACTTTAAGGCCCACAATCACCACCATCCTAATACAAGTTAGTTAGTAGAGGTAAAGTTACAAGGTGAACCATTAGTATGACACATTAGTTTGAGCATTATATATGAATTGTTCCCTTGAGGCTATGATATAAGTAGTGAACTTGGTATGAGACGATTGTATATAGAATTAGCATGGCAAGATTATGTTGCTTGTTACACTCTAGTAAATAACTTAAAGAATCATATTCATTGCTTTCAATAATTATATGTTATGCTATGGTATATGGTTACTTTTTATGTAATGGTTATATATTAAGTTTCATGACTCAACTTTTTGAAATTTTGAATATATAAGGTAATGATATTTATGTTGACTCATATAATGAGTTGTAATAGTTATTTATAATAAGGAGATGAGATATATGCTGGTTAGTTGGATCTAGATGTTGAGTAAACCAATTTGTAAAGAGAGGTAAATAACGGGGAGAATTATAATGAAGCAGATCAACATTTAGAAGCATATTCAAATAAGAAATCAACGTTTCAAAAAGTTCAATTAAAAAATAAATAATTCACATAAGGAAAAACATTTCATAAAGTAGTAAAAATAATTTTATGAAATGGTTATTAATTATAGTCTTATAATAATAAGATTCCTTATTTGAATTACTTTATAAAATATTAATTTCTTCTTTGAACTTTTTAAAATATTAATCCCTCATTTAAACTTACTCCCAAACGTTGATCCCATTCCCCTACTCCCTCCCCTCGAGTGATGCTTGTAATCTTTCCGTATATAATATGAAGGGATAAACTTTAGTAGTTTAATTCTTTTAGTTAAGATGTTTTGCAAGATGATATAAAATTTTCTTTTATTATTTTTTGATAAAATTTCGAGATACATTTAGAGATATCATACATGAAACTTAATTTATGGATATTAGTTGCTTCTAAGCCTTTGCATATTTTAATTATTAAAAAGAATATATGGAGAAACTATTGCACCCCTCATCTTGGGGCATAGCATTTACTAATGCATCAATCATTTATGTTATAATTTATGTAAAGCCAACAATAGAACATAACATCTCTTGGAGTATTCTAATGTCATTTCCAAAATCTAAAGAGTAACTATAGACTTAGTAAAAACGCATTAAGTTTTTCAAATTAGTAAATCATACTAATTAGTCTTTAGCCAATTTTAATATTTAAAAAACATTTATCTATTTTAATTTGGAGGAAACATTTAATTAGAATGTGTAAAAAGAAAAAAAGCACAATAAGATTAAAATAGTTTAAGGTCCACAAAGAATATTATCAAAGTATAAAGGTACATCATCTAAATAAGTAGTAGTAAAGAACAACTGAGTCATGGTATCACCTTAGCTAATGTCATCCTAATACCTAACATAAAGATTGAATCTTAGCTCATCATACAGATCATTAACAAACAGATCATCAATTGAACTAAATAATCTCAAATGAGTGAATTGCAAAACCTAGTATACAATGGCTACACAAGCACATTCTATTCCATATTGCATACATACTTAATTCTAATTTAACAAATAAGGTTTATTAAAGTTAATTATTTAATGATAGCGGATTCTACGAATTCAATGTCTCGAAATCTAAAATAACTCACGACTTCAAATAATCATAAACATAATTGTGTTCGAATTCCATTAGAGCAAGATATTGGAGGTTTAGAAGCATGATCAAACCATCATGTCGAAAGAGCAAACTAGGTTGCTAGAGTAAACGATGAATAATAGTAGTCTATTTGGTGGCTATTGACGAACATAGTCCATACATAATGAATTATTTGTAGGGTTTCATAACTCTAGATAGGTTTTGCTGTAACTTCCTCTTTTACTCGTTGACCCATTAATAGTTGCAATTCCTCCCTATTGAATACTTGCAATGTCACATCATGGCTTAAGCACTTGACTACAATATCATTCAAAGTGTATACCTACAAACATAACCCAGTCAACCCATTACAACTATGCATAAGTAAGTCGTACATTTAATTAGTCAAGTTTTCGTTATGCCCCATGAACTAAATTTTGTGGGCACATGCAATATGTAAAAGCTACCATGTATTTGAAATCCTCATAACTATAAACTAAGAAGTTAAACCATCTTTTGAAACTCAAATATCGTATAAATATTCAATAAGAGGAAATATTTGTTATAATTAGTTCTACTAAAAGTTAAAACACTGTTATTTTCTCTAATAGACCCAACACCTAATGTTCTATTAAGTATCTTATTAAGGAAAACTAAATAACTTATTTAAGTAGATAATAGTTAAACTTAAAATTTGATCCAAGTTAAGTTAGTTCAAGCCATAAATCGATTCAACCCAAGCCAAATTTTAAAAAAAGAATTCTTTATAAAATACCATTTACAAGATCAAACTTGAATATTCTCTGAGAACAAAGTTAAATGTCATTAAGAAAATATTTAACAATATTCAAAGTGGTATCAAACTTTTTCCAATAAATAATCATCTTCAACATGTAATCAATCAATTCAACTTGTTTTACAAAGATAAAGATGAATATACTTAAGTACAACTTAGATCTCAAATAAACTCTAACATGAATATCGTAGACACTTAAATTCATATTCATTATTGTTCAATCTACACTCATTGTATTCCACATTTTTCCGGAAAAATTGATCTGATGAATAGATTTTGTCAATTCAACCCACTCTTAAAAATCCAATATGAATATTCTCAAAACACTTTCAATCTTCAATATGAATATGTTGAATATGATGAAGAACTTTAAAAATTCATTCAACCAAATTCCAAACTATTTAAAAAAATTTCAAAATCTCATAAGCTTAACCAAATCATCAAGAGTCTAAATTTAGAACCAAAATTACCAAATTCATCAAAAATTATCATATTCCTCATTTTCAACCAATATTTAACTAAATTTGTTCTATATTTAACCAAATTTACACTTTTTCTAAAAATTTCCACAATTTCTTAAATTCAACCTACTTAACTTCAAACTATTTACAACACTTATATTAATACCAAATTGTCAATTTCATCATAATATTTAATATTCATCAATTTCATCATATTATTCAATATTCATCAATTTCATCAGATAACCTCATTGGCCTCCAAAATTATAATCACACATAATCAAAACAACCTAATCAAATTACTTGAATTTTAAGTCTTTAGAAGATATCAACAAACTTAATAAGCTTAGGCTTCCACATTAATCATACCTAAACCTATTTCACTCTAATCTCATATCCATAATAACATATTAACATTTGTTATATAATTAATATTATAAGATCAGTAAATCAAAATTGAATTAAAATCACACTCCTAACCAAGCATAAGATTGATGCCAACTTCAATGCCCATATACCAACACTTTTGATTACAAATTCATTTTCTATTACACATATCAATCTAGATCTAATTCTAATAACATAATAACATCAAGTTCAACATCATATCTTTAACCAAAATGCAAGATCACCTCCTCTACTAAACATCGACATCGTAGCATCCAATTCAATATCAACTTCGGTTGAATAAAAAATCTATCATATCTATGACTTTAGATCATAAATTTATTCATAAATAATAGATGAAGAGAACTACTTTGAACTAAAGCTTTTGTACACTTCTAACCTTGAATTGATCTCTAATAGATTTTAGTCTCTAATAAATCCTTACATAAATCATTAATACTTAATTAGGTCAATAATTTAGCTTAATAAATCATAAAATCAAAGTCAGTAAACTTATCCATACTCCTTTCTCTACTTATAGCCCTTTCTCCAAGTTAGATCTTTCTCGATTTTCTTCAAAATCTCAGATTAAAAATTAAAGGGTTCTTATACTTATTAGTGTAAATTTAAATTGAACTTTTGAATTAAATTTTATTGAATATCATTTGAACTAAAACCCTCTCCTAAACTTCTAGATTCAAAATTTAATTTAGTTGGTGAATTAGAGTTGAAGCGAACTTCATATGAAAAGATGGAGAGTAAGGAAGGAAAAATGGTTATAGAATTTTTTAACATTTTAAAAAAGCTTAAATAATTTAATAATATAAAAAGACCAACTTAAACAGGCCTTAGAAACTAATATTGTTGAATTGTCTTATAAGTGTGTGTAAATGCTACAGTCAGTTTAGTAATTGATTGACTACCTCCTTTAGAACTTAATTATCGAATTTGGATTTATTATATTCCCAAACTACTTCAACTCTCAATTATGCTTAATTCATTTTTCTTATTTTATCATTATTTCTTAACTTGAGGATATTTCATTTACCCCTCTAAAGGAATTTCATCCTTAAAATTTCACTTAAAAATTGAAATGGCTTTAAATAATACTTGCATCTTATGTTAACTTCTAATTCCCATCATCACTCATAAGTTTCTAATTACATCTTATGCATCTTCCACTGTATTACTCTAGTTGTATTTTAACTCTAGAGTTCATTTATACTGAAATTTATACCACTTTAATTTTTCTAATTTCATTGGCCTAAAACAATCTGGGTCCTCATTAAATTTGACTTGATTACATTCTTCATTAACCTTTATTTATATCCATAAGGAATCTTTTGCTTATTGTTCTTAATCACCATGGTTCAACAATTTCATTAAACCTCATAAGTTTTTCCAAAGTTCTACCATAAGCTAACCTTTGGTCGAAATATATCATACACCTTCCATCCTCAAATGGCCTTAATAGTCACCTTTGATTCCTAAAATCATATCCTTAAGTCACTTTAGTTATAACTATAATTTTTCAAAATATTTATTTAATTATATCCAACTTCTACTCATATATATTTTTGTCCTTTTAGTTATCTTAAGTTTCTCTTGAGATTAATATGCTAAAGGCATATAGTCGTCTCAATTGTTTATTAACTGTAGATACTTGATTTTTGCCATTTTCGTTTTATTTTAGTTGAGCTAGGTTAAGAAATAAACAATTAAAAAATAAAAAAATTAAAATTAAAAGAAAAAGGGAAAAAATAAATAAAATAAAATAAAGAATCAAGTCGAATCAAATCGTATCAAGCGAATCGTACCGAGTCAAGTCGAATCGTATCGAATCGTATTGAGTCGAGTTAAATCGTTTAAAGATCGAGTCAAATCGTTTAAGATCAAATCGAATAATAATGTGTAATTAATTTAATAAATTTTAAATCATTGGAGAATTGAACTTTATTAAAATAATTTTAGTCTAGTCTAATATAAAGTGGATTTTTTATCTAATTTATATTAAGATGAAATAGACTTAGGATTTATTAAGTAAATTATTGAACTAAATCAAATTAAATTGGATTGGGCTTGAAAAATACAAAACTCCAATTAAGTAGAGTTTTTAGAAATGAGATCAAATCTTTAAAAAATCGTTATTTTAATACAAAAAATTCGGTTACAAATTTATAAATAGTAAGTCACCAAATGAATTTTGAATACGGTTTTTTTCAATTACACAACCCCTCCAACACAATTCACTCCACACCGTAATTTCAAATCACATCCACACATCCTCAATCACGCACGCCGATAGCCCCTGACGACAGCACTTCACATCAATGACGTACGTGGATCCCACACTACCACACCCCTCTTAATCCATAAAGCCAATACACGCACTCGAAGACCCTCAATCCTGACCGACAATCCATATTCCCCTCCAGCAATCTAACACGCCACAGCCAACAGCACACTATCGGCCGTCCTCTAAACATACACACGCATGTCAATCTATCCCTTGCCTGATTCATCGACGCTAGCAATCCACAATCCGCACTGCCTAGAACACAAACCAATGAAGCCCCCTGATGCCCTGACCAAATTCCACACTCTGTTCCACGCAACAGCCTTGATCACCGACCGAACACAAGCTTGGACAGCAGTTGACGTCCTTAATCCAAGCACTGATCGATAGCCTCTACCTAATCACCAGCCTGATTCACGAACACAGCACTTTGCATTGACCGTACGCTGTACACCCAACACTCGACACGCAAAGCACGATCACATTGACGCATAAGTAAAAATAATCATTATTTTTATTATTTTATTTTATTAGTTAGTTCAATTATGTTTACAAATTTAGTTTTTTTGTTTAAGGGCAGGTTTTTGTTTTATTTATTATTTCTATTATTTTCATATTGCTTAGATAATCCCAATTTTTAATAAAATTTAGTTAAATTGCTTTTTTAGTAAAATTACATTTTTAAAAAATAAGCGTCTTCAAAGAAAATACTTATCGAGATATATATTTTGCATTTAAGATTTAGAAAATATACTTGTCTAGACACGTATATTACGGTTGAGATTTAAAAAAAGATACGCATATAGATTATATTTTCAATGTATCTTACGGTTGAAATTTAGAAAAGATACATATGAAAAAATATATCTAGAGCATATCTCAATGTATATTGCAGTTAAGATTTAGAAAGGATACGTATGAAAATATGTATCTAAATCATATCTTAGTAGATATTGCCTGTAAGATTTAGGAAATATATTTTTTGATTAAATAAAAATAAATAAAAACTTAATTAGAGTTTTTAAAAAAGATTTAATTAGTTAAGATTTTCTCAGATTTTTGAAAATTAGATCTTTTAGGGTTTTAAAAAACAATAAATAAATGGTTAATTTTATAAAAAAAAGAACTATGTTGATTTGATCCTAACTAGCGAATACGTAGTCATTGTTATAGTAATCATATAAAAATTTTTTTAAAAAAAAAAGACTTTTTCCCTTTTTCTTGAAAATTTGTAATAAAAAAATTCATTTAACTTATATTTTGTATATTTTTAGTATTTTTAGAAAATTATAAAAATAAAGCCCATTAATTAATATTTTAGTTTTTACAATAGGTTAGTTTTCGAACCTGGTTTTATCTAGTTTAATTTTCTAAGAATCATTTTCTTAGAAAATCCGCGAATCAATGGCTAAATTAAGATTTTTCCATCCGAAAACCCTAATTTCATTTTTTTTACTAGTTGAATTGATAGGGGACTCCATTTTTTAAAATTTTTTTAGAAAAAAATTTCCTTAATTTAATGTTGAGTAATTTATATTAAGCGAGCTAAGCATAATATGGACTAAGTTAAGGAGAATGAAATATGGCTTGACATCAACCATCTCCAAATTTAATTCCATTTGATATTTTACCTCTTTATATTCTAAGGTTGATGTAATCATCAAATGGATTGCTTATGTAATACCTTAAACCAAAAGTGCTAATAGGAAAAAAAGAAAAAAAAAATGTGGCTAATGAGTCTTTTTAACCAGTTAACTCAAAAGTTTCTTACCAGTATTGTTTTGGTATTCTATATCTTAACCTTATAAACTAATATCAATACTCTCCTATGATACATATAAAACTTTACTCAACATCAAGTATCATAATCATACCCCCTTCAACACATAATATTCTTATTGTAAGACCTTATAGCTAGGCCCAACTCTTCTCCCTTTTAGTGTATAATTTGGCTTAATTCTTATCATTTTTCACCTATAGGTTATTTTAGAAGCATAATAGGAGGTACATCTTACTGACACTCCCCATCCTCTTAAACCTCAAGAGAATTATAATGAAGAGTATCATAATTGAGAGAGTCAATGTTTATGGCTCAATTCAAGTAAGGGATCAACATTCCCAAAAGTTCAAATAAAGGGCTAATATTTCATAAAGTGGTTTAAATAATTTCATTGAATAGCTATTAAATTATAGTATTATAATAATCAAATTTCTTACTTGAACCACTTTTTGAAATATTAATTATTTATTTGAACTTTTCGAAATGTTGATTCTTTATTTGAATTTACCTTTAAGTATTGATCCCCTCCATTGTAATTCTTCTCTCGAACCTCTTCTCTAAATCAAGATGAAACAGATCCAGCCCTGGTTTATTACCAAATTATCTACCTACTGGTGGGAGGTTAGCTTCGATAGCATTTGTAGCATTTCATGTCAAAAATAATCAATAGTTAAGTTAATAAGTAACTAATGAGTATTTTCAACTACTTGCCTAAAAAGTTCATAGTTAGTGTTGTCTTGGGATTGAATATCCTGATCTTACAACTAGTACCAATATTCTTCTACAATACATGTAAGACTCTAGTTAACATTGCATATCATAGCTTAAGGCTATCCTTTTGTTACTTACACTCGCTACAACTATTATTATTGCAAGAAGTTATTGTTATTTCCATTATCATTATTACTAGTTATTTTTTTGAACACACACATTTTTTATATACCTGCGTTATTTGAGATTATACTTATAGATTAGGTCTACTGTTAAAATATTTATTATCTTCATTCTTATAGGTAAATGTTATCTTTCACTTTTTTTAAGTTCAATACATATTACTTTGCTTATGTCATTATGTAATTTTCTCCTTTTATTATTATTACAACTTTTTTATATTCCAATCAAATCTCCAACATATCTTTCTTTCAGGAGACTAAAGCTAACCAACTTATATTGCAAAGTAATGATCAAAATACCTTCTTGATAAAGCATCAACAACCACATTAACACTACTCTTCTTGTACTTGATTACATAAGAAAAATTCTTAAGAAATCGCGCCTACTTTGCTTAGATCCAAGCTATCGATCCTTCATATACTTTAGTATTCATAATCAATATAGATAGCAAACTCTTTTGGAATCAAACAATGCTACCAAATTATAAGAGCTCTAGTTGAAGGATATAACTCCTTATCATGTACTACAAATCGAGTTCTATTCTACTCAAACTTTCACTGAAATAAGCACTAAACTGCTTCTTCAGCATCAGACTACTCTAATACTAATATGAGTTATATCGCATTTAAGTTCAAATATCTTCTCGATATCATGCAAAATCAAGATATGAGTAAAAGTAAGTTTTTGTTTAATCTTTTCAAAACTTCTCTATGTTTTCTCACTCTATCTAGCCTCTACATTCTTCTTTACAAATCTTATTAATGGGACTACAATAGTATTGAAGTTTTTGAGACACCTCCTATAAAAAGATGCGAGTCCGTGAAAGCTTTTGACTTTAGCTACAATCTTTCCAAAAAGCTATTTTATAACGACTTCAATCTTTTCATAATCTACTCTTACTCCTCTTATCAATATGATAAACCCTATAAAGATACTCTTGACTAACAAATGTACATTTCTTATAATTCCCATATAAATTCCCATTCCTCAAGTCTAAGAACACAAACCACAAATGCTTTTGATGAATTTCCAAATCAGGACTATAGATAAGAATGTGTAAAATCCTAAAAAAAGAAATAAATAAAAATAAAATATATAAGAAAGGAAATAGATGGGCCATGGACTTAAAAATATTAGGGGAAATAAGAAAGGGGGTATTTTAGTAAAAGAACAACAAGATTATGTAAGGGTTTTAGATAAAACCTTAGGCTATTTTTATCTCTACTGAAAGAAAGTAATTGCCTCATTAGAAAGAAAACTCTTAAGCTCTTAACCTTAACTAAAACCTTAATTCGGAATCACAAGAGTAGAGGAAGAAATTCAATGATATGTGTTAGAAAGGTGTTTTCATGATAAGCCTCATCAATCCATGGTTGAAAATTCATTTATTTTCCTTAGGGTCTAGTCAAAAATAAGTTATCGTATTTGTGGCTTATAATGTTGGGAATCCAAGGGTGATTGTGAGGATTACAACCCTAAAGGTAAGCTTAGTTCCCAAAGCCCTTGTTTTTCTTTTTAAGATTAGATCTTGTTGAAAGTGTTGTTGATAATTCATGTTAGTGTTTGAGAAGAGGTTTGGAGTGAAGCAAAATGAGTTTTAGCATAGGAAGATCATTTAGAAGTGTGAATTGGTGTTTAGGATCAAAGTTAGGTGGAACTGAAGGAGTGGCCACCTATTGCAATCTATAGAAATTTGCATATTGCAACGAGCATCTAGACCTTTTCCCCTTTAGCATCCAGACACAAGGGGAGTTTTACACCCAAAATACAGGCATCTAAACACCATGTTGTAGAACATTCAGATGCCATGTGTTTAGAAGTTCTTGGAACATTTTCCTTTCATCCCTTTTATGCTTCCACAACTCTTTTTTTTTTTTTAAATCTATAACACTTCTAGCATGTTTATAAACCTGTTTTATCAATAAAAACAATTCCTAAACATCTTTTCATCGTAGCCCTTGTTTCTTGTAATTGCCTTAATTGAAGCTAAAGGTAAAGGTGAAGGTGTTGGGTTACTAAGAGTCAAAAAGGATGTTAATTGAGAAGTCTAGGACTAAGTTTGATTTTTCATCTCATCTATAGATTGTAGAGAGTTTGTTATAGCATTAAGTGAGTCATTTGAGTCAAGTGTAGGATACTTGCTTGTTGTTGTGTTCGTTAGGCTAGTTGTTTTGTTTGCTAGGCTAGTTGTTCAAAAGGATTTAATAACTATTCGATTTTAAATGTAAATGTACTATGTGTACTTAGCTGCACCCAAGGGACTAAAAGGACTAATAATCTTAAGGTGGCTCCTCGATAATCTTTACACAAAGATGTCCCAAGTGGAGTCTCACATGGAAATAATTCATGTAGATGTAGGGTGTTTCTTGGCTTTTCAAGTATTAAGGAGGAACTAATACCGATACTATATAGTGTTATGTATGATTATGGGCCTATGGGTCATGAGTACCCTTATGTTACTTAATGGACTAATACAAAGATAATTAGATGGATGGTTGTTGCATTATTATATTCTACGTTCTTATGTGTGATTGGAAAATTGTATGTTCATGCACATGTGTTTGTGTATTTTGGATTGGATTTCAGCTCATCTATTTTTATATTTTTTATGTATAGGTACTTGAGTATAAATTATTAAGTTTGGTTAATTTTAGATACAATTGTCAAGTGTACCGGGTAGGGAAGTGGCAATTAGAATTTCTTCTATGAGAAAGATTTTTGAGTTAGATAGTTAGGCTTTTAATATATGTATGGCAAATTCTTCTTTAGCATTATATGAAACTTACTAAGTAAACATTTCAATTTATTTGAAGATTAAATTTATTGAAATTCTATAGAGACTATACTATATATATTAGAGGTTTTTAGTAAGTGGTTACGCTTAACATGTCAATAAATAATAAGGATACGTAATAGGCTATGGTATTTTAGGTTATAGGGTATGTAAAATGTCGTAAAAATAAACCACAACAAACTTATCAATACACTCCCTTAGAGCGTGGTTTATGAGCCTAATAAACATGCTTAGTACATTTGCGTGCTAAATAGTATAACCATCTATTCAGAAAGACCATGGTCTTACACTCATCTCTAAAGAAGTCTTACACTCATCTCTAAGTCTTGTATGAATTTGATGATAACCACTCTTCAAATCTATCTTTGAAAATACTCCAGCACTATACATCACTAATGTATCGTTAAGGTATGGAATAGGAAATTTGAATTTGATAGTGATCCTAAATATCCATACATATCTCCTATGAACCATCTTCTTTAGGAACCAATAATGTACGTACAACATAAGAACTCATGCTTTCTCTGACATATCCTTTTTTAATCAATTCATCCACTTACCTTGATTAGTTAACAACCTATAGTTAATATACCCTTTGCCTAAAATCACTACAAGACACTAAAATTATGACTTTGACCTCATATTTCATTAACATTGTAAATCTTAAGAAACACTAAAGTTCCATAAAAAACCAAATAACTACATATTTCTAATATCGTGGCTTTTATCTCTTCATCAAAATTCATAAATTCAATCTAAAATATGTCATGTTAGGAAAAAAAAAAAAGACAACCTATCATAAGTACACTATTCTCAAATTTAATCTTGATAATATGATCCTCTAACAAAAGGAATAAAACTTATTAATGTTTCTTTAAATGACTGTCGAGCTTGAATTTTTTATCTTATTTTCTTAATCCAATTAATACCAAACCCTAACCCATTTTGATATAAACTATTGATTAAGAATTAAGGAAAATCTGGTTTTTTCATATAGATCTTGAAAAATATTTGGAGTCGCTATTTGACCAAGGTTGAAAAAAAAAGTCAAGTTAGAATTGATTAGATGGATTAGTTGTAACTTAGATAACTGCCTTCAATAAAACCAACTTTGAAAAATGATTTTTGAAACCACAAATATTAAGTTCAGGGGCTAACTTATTAAACCTTGAACGAGTACTACTTTAACCTTTCAAATTTAATTTTATGGTAAATTACACAAAACCCCCCATAAACTTTGACTTAGGTGCGGATTACCCTCATAAACTTTCAAAGTATGGTTTTTGGTCTTTAAACTTTTATAAATTAGCAAATAATCCCTTAGGTTGAGAATAATCCTTAAAACTTTGATTTTAGTGTGTAAACACTCTTAAATTATATGCTATTTAGGGGATATTTATACACTAAAATCAAAGTTTAAGAGGTGTTTACACATTAAAATCAAAGTTTAAGGGGATTATTTGCTAATTTATGAAAATTAAGAGAGCCAAAAACCACGTTTTGAAAGTTTAGAGAAAAAATCTGCATCTGAGTCAAAATTTAGGGGAGGTTTATGTATTTTCCCCTTAAATTTATCCTTCAAAATACCCTTTTAGTATAAAAAATCTAAATTATAGGAAAAGAAATGAATAAATTTTTAATTGTTCTTTTTAAAGTGAAATAATCATGAAATTAAATTTATTTATTTACAAAGGGAAAAATTAAAAAAAAAATCATATTTTAAGTATATTTTAGATTGCTTTATAGTTACCTACAAGTGCCTACGTAACTACTATTTAGGATCAATCTTCCATAGTTCGTTTTCAAAAATTTAGACATATTGGTTTATTTTAATTTCAAAAAGATGGTCAAAGTTACATTTATACTTTATTTATTTTATTTTAAGAAAAATTTTACAAAGGGTCCTAGGTTTTTAATTCTTATATTTTTTAAAATTCTAAAGAAAGCCCTATATTTGAAAAGAAAGGTTCTTCTTTTAAAAAAATACATTTTTCTAGGTGATAAAAGTTTTTATATTTGGAATTATCTAAAATAATTATGAAATGGAAGCTTTTTTTAAAAGGAAAAAAAGGAGAGAGAAGAAAAAAAGAAAAAAATCGAAAATTATATTCAAAAGGAAAAAAGGAAATTCTTATTTCTAGGATAATTGCCTCCTTGTTTTTAGTTTTTTTTTGTTATTATATATAAGTAGATAATTATAATAAAAAAGAAAGGAAAAAAAAAAGGAAAACTAGAAAGGGCATAAATTGGAGTAAGGTTCTGGTTAAATCCTAGTTAGGTTTAAATACTTTGATGGGTCGAATCTAGGCATGGATCTAACTTGCGCAGAAAGAGGATGCAGTAGTAATGGGCAATTATGCATGGTGGTTTCTAGGCACCATTTTGGGTAGGAACCGAAGCTTTCATGACAATCTTTTTAAAAAAAGTGAGATTAGTAACGATATGCGGATCAAAGTGGAAGTTTTAAGGGTGGTTGATAATTAGTGGTTTAGGTTTAAACCTTAAGTGTTGGCTTGTGATGTTTAAGGGGGTTTTGAGCTATAAGGGTGGTGTTTTCCGTGAGCTAGGAACTCAAAGAAGCTCACTAAGGTGGTGGTTTTTTCAAAAAACCAGCATGAGAAGATAGATTCTACACACACACACACAGAGCTTAGGTAGGTCGAATTCGAGTGTTTAAGTGAAAGTTCATGTGAAGTGATGTAGGGAACTTAAGGAAGCTCTAACTTATAATGAAATTAGCTCGGATTAACTTTGGAAGGCCATTAATGGAAGATCAGATTTTGCTTGGCCAACTAATGCGATCTTCAAATTTGTGTAACTAGGCTTGACTCGAGGTGATAGAATGCTTAAAACATTAAGATTTCGCTCAAATTCTTACTAATTTAACCTAGATTTGAAGAATCACAAAGAAGCTAATATCTTGGATTTTAAATTTCTTTTATTTTCTTGATTCGATTCAACTACATAAACTCATGAATTTGGATGTAAAAATGGCCGAATTCGAAACTAGACACACCTAACACACGATTTCACCATGAATTTGGGTAAAATAGTGTAGAAATCGTATCTAAGAAGGCTTCGAGCACACAACACCAAGCTGGATACTAAGGGAAAGAGTTGGGTAAATGCTAAGAAAATGAGAGAAAATAGCACAATTACGTGTCTTGTACGTAATGATGCACTTAGTCTACGCATGTGTTATACGCATACAACTAAAATGCTTACATGGGTTAGGCTTTATGCATGTGTAAGGCTTTTAGCCTTCTTAGCTTCAGAGTAGAGACTAAGCCTTGCACTTACTCCATAATCGAAACCTTCCCTTTGCTCCCAACCCCCAACCCTCCCTTCACCACCACCACTACCCCCACCATTACCTCCCCCCTAAACCCATTTTATTTTTTTTAATCAATTTTTTTATCCAATCAAAATTCAACCTCAATTGATTGGTTCTTCAAAATTAAAAATGAAATGCCCCCTAATATTAAGTCTCATACGCATTTGTTGAAACGAAATTTCAAATTAAACCAAATTTTATGGCTTTATGAGCTTTGTCTCGCACGATTAATTAATCTTTATGAGTAAAAAATAATTAATCATGATTTGATTATTAAATTTTCAGTAAGAACTCGATATTCTCAAATATGACTTAGAATCACTAACTCACATGTGTACACTTTAACACTACCCAACCCTTATAAATGAAATGACCCATTTCATTTAACCTAATGACCCTAAAAATGATCTAAGACTTATTTTCCCAAAATTTCTATTTGTCTAATTTTTTAGTATTTTTTCATTTTCAATTTTTTAAAAATTTTCTCAATTTTCTAATTTTTGTATCTTTTTGTATTTTCTATTTTTTTTTTAACTTTTGAATTAGGATCATTTTCCTTTATTCTTAAAAAATACGAAAACTATAGAAGTGCTAAAATGAAATGTCTACAACAGCAAGCAATAAACTCTCTTCTACAAGCACTATAACAAACTAGCGCACGATAACATATGTGCATGCCTTATACATTATGTATGTAGTTGAATTCCTCTTTTGCTTCCTTTACCTTTTTAATATGAATCTAAAAGCACGATTTAGGAACAATAGAATGGCTAAGCTAAAAGGAAAGAGATAATCTTCTTATATGGTCTTTCCCTTGACTCCAAGCTCTTTAGAGATCTTTGCTTTAACAACTCTAGGAAGTTAGAAAGGTCTAACCTTACATTTCTAGAAAATGGGAGGAGAAAAAGGTGAATTCCTTTTTATGAAGAATAAAAAGGGTACTTAGGCAAACTTTATCACGTATCCCTTAACCTAGGGAAGGAACTCTGTCTAGTTTCTTGTGCATTACACGGTATCTCTTAACACAGGGATGTGCCTCTAACAAGGCAAGTCTCCACAGCTTTAATTTTTTATTTTGAAAAAAAGTTGATAAAAATGATAGTTTATTTCCAAATAAAATATTAATTATTATAAAAATATATATAATATTAATTAATAATATTATTTATTTTATTGAAATATTGAACAAAATTATATTTGTTGGTACTAAAATTGTAGTTATAAAATATTAAAAATAATGATTAAAAGTTATTTTATATGGTTTACAAAAATATAGAAAAGCATTAAGGAATTTTGATAGAGGAACTTAGAGATAAAGTGTAGAGTTCCCCGATGTATAGGGTTTATAAAGAAGTTGATGTGGCAGTATAAAAAACCTTCAAAGTTTTCATGGGATAAAGATGGCCTTACCGGTTTGTCCTCATCTTTGTATTATTTTTTAGAGTATTTCATAACCGTGGTTTCTTTATACGATCCTTTTATTAACTAATTGGATAGATACACTTTTAATTCTCATTATTTGTCTATTTTTTTATTTGAATCCATAACACTTTATTTTTTTATTCAAGTTCTTAACATTCTCAAACTTTACAAAATAGAATTTCTATTAACTCTATTAAATCTTCCATCCATTGTTGATGCATGGTAATAATTAATTTAAATAATAATAATATTATTAAATACATATAATTAAATAAAATAATTAAAAAATTGGTAAAATAAAATAAAAAGAAAAAAGGTGGAAAATTGACAAAATAGAATTTGCTACCCTAAGGTCGAGGGTAGCGGCGACCCTTCTCTCTTAATCTCACCATAAATCTATTTATTTTGACGTGATAATTACCATTAAACCCATTGAGGAAATTCAATTTTGACTTATCGGGTCAAAATCTAGGACCAATAAGTAATTACTTAAAAAATGTACCTTAGTGAGATTGATGATATTTAAAGATGAGAGCTTGAGTTTGAAGGATGAAACTTATGTTTGGTATGTAGAATGGACTCGTAATTAAGATTGCATTCCTTTTTTATATTTAGAAGTGTTTTTAAAAGCAAGAATCGATGAAATCGTTTTTAGGGGAAAATTTGATTTTGCTTTAGAGGAGGTAAAATTGTTATTCTACTCTTTTTTTTTTTAATAAGAAGAACTACATTAAACTAAAGAAAAGAAAAGAGTCTGCATATTAAAGGAAGGGCATACCCTCCAATACATATGTTGCTAGGAACATGGAAACTAGACATAACATAAAGGTCTACTAAACAAGCATTAGCTAAAAACATAAGAACAAAAGAGAAAAAACCAAGAGACTAAGATCACAATCCTTCCTTAGTAAGCCCATATTTTGCTTCATACCTCGCTCTGCTTACCCTATTTAGTACACAACAAGAAAAGGAATTAATCAACTGTTTGCATTTGAGAAAAATAGGGTAGCAAATATCAAGTCAACAGCATGTTTTTGGATTTAGTAAAGAGCTTGTTGGGAACCAGTTTCACAAAGGACTTTAGAAGCTCCTAAACCACAAGTTAAAAATAACCCTTCTCTGATAGCATGCAACTCTACTTCTAGAGGAGAAAGATTTTGTAAACCTTTATAACTTCCCATTAACACTATTCCTTGTGGATCTCTACAAATCGTTCCAACACCCGCAAGGACAGCATCCACTGTTATAGCCCCGTTTACGTTTAACCATATCCAGCCTTCCTTAATCTTAGTCCATTTAAGGTTAATATTTGAATCGGCTTGCTTCAACTTTTCTCTTCGCAAAAAGCACCACCATTCATTTGCTTCCTTCCTAATCCTTTGTACGTAAGGCAAAAAAATTTGTTAGATCAAAACACCTTATTATTTCTTTCCTTCAAGATTTCTTTGATTGCAAAAAGTACAACGATCTTAGGAGAAGTGTTCTCAAACAACCAATTTCTTTTAAATTTCTTACACCTCTCTTGTGGCCATTTGACAAGATTTTCTAGTTGGTTCTAACTACTTAGAATGCTTATACCAAGATTACCCCATATATAGAACTTCCTAGAAGATTATAATATTATCTCTCCTTGACAAATCGGAAATAAAACTCGCTTACTCTGGGCTTCTCAAATCATTTAGCAATGATCTAATTCTATTGACTAGGTACTTGCTAATTACCTGGTAGAGTGCTGTGCACAAGCTTATCAGTCTAAAATCTTTAACCTTATTTGCCCCAACAACTTTCAATATAAGCACTACTGGATTTTTGTTCAGATCTTCAGGTACTACACCACTTTCCAGGATAGATTTAACTAAATTGCAAATGATGCTTCCTACAATTCCCCAGCACTTTTTGTAAAATTCTGCATGCAACCCATCTGTCCCCGGTGATTTGTTACTTCCTATATGCAACAACCCCCTTTTTATCTCCTCATTTGATCATTCCTTATCCAAATCTAATATCTTTACCAAGCTGAGTTCTCTTTACCCATTAACCTATTGTTCAAACCACCATGCTATGGCTGTTCTTTCTATAGTAAACATGCCTTCGTAATAGCTTATAAGAAGATTCTTCATCTCTTGTTCTTTAGTCACCTAATTTCCCACCGTATTGAATAAGCCACATATCTTCACCTTTGATCTTTTAGTAATGACACTCACATGGAAGAACTTAGTATTTCGTTTTCCCTCAATAATTTAAGAAGTGCTTGCTTTTGCCTTCCAAAAGAGTTCTTCCAGCTTTTCAATAGTTCAAAGTTCCTCTTGAAGCTGTCCTTCTCTCAAAATTAAGGGTTGGTATAAATGTTGATAGATTTTTCCTCTAACCTCTTGAATCAGTTTCTCAATGGACTTTCTTCTAGAGGATAGCATGTTGAACATTTCTTTATTCCAAGTTTTCATAGCTTGTACCATCTTATAGTGGTCACATATGACATCAAACTGAGGCCATCTCCAATTGGCAGCAATAAAATCCTCAAAGGATGGATGGGTCAGCTACATTGGCTGAAATCTAATAGGCCTTAGGGGTTTTAGGCCTCCACAAATTCCAGGTAGAGTATTTAATAGAACCGGTAAGTGATTAGAGTGATGCGACATAATGTAAAACAACTTCACTTCAAGAAAGTAGCTTCTCCAACTAACATTTCCTCATGCTCGATCAATTCTTGTTTGTATTAAGTCACTTAAATTCTTTGATCGTTTAAACCAAGTAAACCAAGGTCCCACAAAACTAAGTTCTGCCATTCCACAGCAATTTATGTATTCTTGGTAGGCTAAGGCTTTACCTTATCTTAATCTTACCCCTCCCCATTTCTCATCTTTAGAAATGATTTCATTAAAGTCCCCTATTATTAATCAAGGCCCATTCAAATTATTTGATCAAGAACAGAGTTCCTCCTAAAGCAAACATCTTAACTCCCATATGGGACTCACATAAATAGCTGAACAATACCAAGAGAAGTTAGAAGAACTCACTTGGATTTCCACTAAAATAGCTGAACCCAAGATAGTCCTTTAGTTCCATCGATGCTTGCCTACCTATCTCAGTCTCGAAAATAACCATCAACTAAGGCTCATATCTTTGAATCAAGTCCTTTATTGCTTGATGCCTGCATTCTGCATTTGCCCCTCTCGCATTCCATGCGAGAGCTTTAAAAGGTTTGTATTACGTATTGGAAGATAGAGTGTCCATAAATTCGATCATAACTTTGTAGGCCAAAATTTTGTACCAACAATCACTTGTAAAAGCTTGTTGGAAATGGTCAATAGTCATCGTCTATTTTAATGGTCGGAATAGGGTATGCAACATGACTACTTGGCATTTCATAAGACATGATCAACATTGTCTACTCCACATCGTCCATCATTGATAAGGTAAAGGGCATGCCTTGGATGTCCAAGAGTTTTATTTAGCTTAACATGATTTTCCCAACTGCTACTAAACTTGTCCATTTCATGACTTCCAGAACATCCCAACCTAGAAGGTTTAGTCTGAACATTAGCATTTTGATCATAAGAATGCTTTCCATTAGGATTCTTATGATCCTCTCTCCTTGGAAGTGAAAGCGGCCTTTTCTCACAATCGACCTGAACATCACTTTTGGTATTCTTTCCCTCCTCCATTTCATGTCTGTTAACATGATGGTCACTGTAGACATTCAATTTTTGTCTCTTGTAGTTCTAATTTTTTACTTTTAATAGGATCCTAATTCCAAAATAAAAAAAAAAATAAAAAAATCATAAAAATACAAAAAAATGGTGAGAAAAGAAAAAAATTATAAAAATTTTTAGAAAATAATTTATTTTAGGGTTAATTAGTTTAATTTTAGATTTAGTTCAAATAATTATTTTAAAGAGTCACATGATTTAAGTACAATTTAATTTTACTAAGTATTAAGGCATTAGCGAAAGTCCTAATAGATAAGTATTGGAGTATTGATATGGAGTTAGCTTGAGGTTATGAGTTTGAGTTTTGCTAGGTACTTACGTGCATTGTATTTTTTACAACAAAGCAGGTTGAGCTTATGGGATTCACATCCAATATCCAATTGAATCTAATCGGATTTGAATCATTATAAAAAATTTGAATTTAGTTAGATTTTTATTAAATTGGATTTGAATTAATATAAATGGTTCAGATCTAATTTAATTTTTATCAAAATAGATTAAAATCAGTATAATAAATTCGATTCAATATAATTGGGTTCGGGCTTTATAAATAGGAAGCTTGCAACAAAAGACGAACAATTTTTACACATTCATGCCTACAATTCCTGTTCCACGTCCGATAATCTAAGCCCCACTCCATCAGCCAAACTGTAGCACACGAATCAACAAGTTCACGACACCGATCAGCGACAACAATGCCAGAACAGCACATACAATTGCACAGCCCCTTGGCGCAATCCGAAGCACTCACGTAAGCTGCTGACCGAATTGCTTAACGCCGACCAAAGTCTGAATCCATACAGCAGCCCCACGTAATCAGTTATGACAGCACGTCTGAACGCCCCCAACAGCAAACAGCATCTAAGTTTGTTAAACACTCCACTGTCCACGCCGAGTGTGCCTGAGTGCAGTACACGATCTAACAACACAATATCGGTCATACAACTCCAGCTGTGGGCTCGCATCAAATAGCGACTTACATCAAGCCACACTCCACTTCACTTCGTAACTCCAGCAGCACGATTGACGAGCGCAACAAATTACGTTCGAGCTTCACAGCTGCCACTCCAATCCATCCTCTCTCCATCAACAAACTCACCATTTACTGACCAATCCCTGACACCAAACAGCAGCAGCGAAGCAAACTTCGTTGATCATTGCACATACACAACGTTAACACTGCATGCTGTAGTATGCACCACCACAGCCCTACGTTGTTTCACATTGTCCAAGTCCGCTCACACTACTCGCTACTCCATCTCTACGCCAGTTCAAGCCGTAGCTCACACAACACGAACGAATAGAAACAACGATCCCTACCGCGCGTAGCAATTGCGAGCACTCCCCACCGCACATCCCCTGCACGAATCGCCGATTGCCAACAAAATTCGCACAACAGCACTTTGTAGTAGCCACGCATGTTGGAAACAGTAGATAAAGCTCAAGTTCGACCGTGTTGGTTCTTCCAATTTATTTATTTATTTATTATTATTATTATTATATTATATTATATTATATTGTTGTTTTATTAAAACCTTAAGTGATTTAACATAGTGTAGGTAGATAATAATTTAGGTTGTTTCTTTAACATTAGTTTTCTTCGTGATATGAATTAGGAATATTATATCGATTTAAGTAAATGTTTATTTAATAAGTAATATATAGATATAAAGATATATAGATATTAGATAAGGGAGTGTTAAGATTAGTTATTATTATATATATATATTATTATATTATTATTACCTATTAGTTAACATAATATATGATATGTGTGTATGTTAGTTTAGGAGTTTTAGTATTAGTTTTTATACAAGTATATTATATGGAATTAATTTATTTTGGTAAGATATTTGTACATATTAGTTTAGGGATTGCTAGGATTGGTTTTTTTTTTTAGGATTTGGTCTTGTTTAAGAATTCATCATACAGAGAGACAATTTTTCTTTAAATAAAATTAATAAAAAGACTCTTTTAAAAAATAGGATTTTTAGAGAATTTCTTTATAAAACAAAAACACTCAAAGATTAGGGCTCTTTAGATTTTTTTTGAATAAATTGAATTAATTAAAACGTAAATCTGATCGGTTTTCAAAATTAAAATCAACCAACACATTAAAGTTTTCGAGAAAAAACTACGATCGTCTGATCCCGACTAGTGAGTACGTAGATACCTTTGGGGCGACGATAAAATTTGTAAAAACTTAGGTTCTTTTTTTCTTTTGATTTTTATTTTTCTTTAAAAATATTATAATTTGAAGAATAAATCTAATTTCGGAAAATAGATAATAGTACCTGTTATGGTTTAATAGGTTAGCCTCCGGATTCGGATTCCTCTAATTTGTATGAAATTGAAATTGAAAACCGGTAGCCAAATCTACCTAATTGATTACGGTTTCTTTTCTTTTCCTGACTCCAGTCGGGTGACGACTTCAAAAAATTTTTTAATAAAAGAATCAAAATTTCCCAATTTCTATAGTCAAGAGTTAATACTAAATGGGTTAAGGTTTAGTATTAATCAGAAAATGGAAAATGAAAATGAAAATAAAAAAACTGAAAATTCAAGCTCGACAGTCACTACCTCTACCATTACTTGACAAATTTCTCCTTCCATTTGAACTTCCCACATCTATAGGTTTAAGGGGGTTCTTAGTATCTCCGAGTCGTGGCTTAATGGTTTAAGGCTTATTTCTACGTCCAACATTTGCACCATTCTGTCTTGCAAGTTTTTTCACACTATTCAATGAGTTTTTTAAATCTTTTGGGATTTGAGATTTCTCGGTTGTGAAGGAAAAAAGAGGATATTTTCTAATTGCCTCCTCTTCAGCTTTAAATATGGGGTTGTTAAGAATCTCAAAAGATGTGCATTAATCCTTAATCAATCCTTTTCCTTGTAATGCCTTCTCGTCTCCTTTTTGTTGAACTAACAAACCTGTTCAGGTGTTTGTCATAGAATCTTAAAAAATATCCTCTTTCCCTTTTTTACTTGTTTCTAGACTTTCAGTTAAATGTTATGATTCTCTCCTTTTCACCACCACCTTTTTTATAGTACTTTTACTTAATCTCCATAATTCTCCTCATTTAAATTATCCGTACTAAGGTTTTTATTATAGATATCTTTTAGGATTTCTTCACTCCCATTCAAATCAATTTAAGATACATTTAACGAGGTATCTATAAGCCTCACAACCAGTCATTCAAGGTTTCGATCGGCTGAAAGATTCGATTAAACCTAAATTATAAGTAAAGTTAGAAATATTAGTAAAAATGATCCTGTAAGTTTGAATTTAAGAAAATAAGCAATAAAATAAAAGACCATAAAAATTTCAAATTTTAAATATATAACTCGTTATTTATCGAAAATGCGTAAAATGTATTCCGATAATTAATGAATCGCTAAAGATAAATTATATGTATACTAAAAATTATAAAATGATCTAAATAATATTTAGAAATATTGTTTTGTACTATATATGAATTTACATGTTGGTATAATTACTTAAAATACGCGAAATGTGCTAAAATAATACTAAATATTTAAAGAAAATTCATAATTAATTAAGAAAAAATCAAGAAAAATCAGGAAAAAAAGGAATGATCCAGAATTGGGTCGTGGTAGCTGGGAAAAAATAATAAAAAAATTAGCCAATTAAATTTGAACAATACAAAAGTCAAATTGAAAGAAGATAAGACAATTGTCTTGTCTAATTAATGCACAATAATTTTCCTAAAGCTCTATAAATAGCAAGAAAATTTCAGAAGCTTATTTGGTCAGTTTGGAGAGTGAAAAAAATAGGGAGAGGCAAAATTGAGAGAAAAATTAAGGTTAAGAAAAAAATAAGAAAAAACTGTACAATTAGGGCTATAAAGGGGAACCCACATCAGATGAGCAGTTGGGAGTAGACGACGACGACCACCACACGGTGGTGATAGCGCCTGGACCGGCCGACAAGGCTATGGCGGCCGGCAGTGGCTGAAGCCATCCAGACTAGTGAGTTCGATTTCCAGCCTGATTCTTGTGTAATTTTGTAAAAATAATAAATATTATTAGAAAATTATGAATTTTGTTATTCTGGAATATTTTTGTATGTAGTTTTTAGGAAAAATATTATTTTGATAAAAATATGTCTTATGATATATGGTCCTTAAGAAATCATGCAAAACTGAGCATGTTTCGGTTTAGAAATAAATAACCTTAGGAGTGTAGTTTTGAACTCAAAATTTTTGTGTAGATTATTTAGATGATATAGAATAGTGCTATGAAGCCTGTTTTCAAAAATTAATTTTTCAAATTTTCAGATAATTTTTAGACATAAAATGGGTAATTTAGGGTTAATTAAGTAATTAAATGAATAATTACTGATTTAGTGAATAATTATATGTTTTAGGATGTTTAAATCTGATGAAGTATGATACTTGTAGCATTTAGGGTGTTAGATGTAATTATTAGTTTAATTATGTAGTAGATAAGTAATAGGAAAAAATAATAAATTTTAAGTTAATTTTGTAAATTAGGGTAATTAGGTGTAAAATATGATTTAGGATGAATTTAGACATTTTGAAATGATAATTGATGTTAGGAGATGGTAATTAGAGTAATAGAAATATTAGATGTGTATTACATACATAATAAGTAATAGTACATAATACACAATTATTAGAAATATAATAAATAGAAAATATTATAATAAAAATTGATATTATGATAATAATAAAAATGTACAATAAATCTGATAGGAAACTTGAATTTATGTAATTAGATGAAAAATGTAAAAATTTCTCACATCAAGATTAAATTCGATACACTAATAAGGATTTAAGTGTACCGGGTAAAATAAAATACTAATTAGAGGTAATGATAGTAATTAGGAGATCGGGAAGTAATGTGATTAATTTCACATTATGAGTTGAAACGAATTTCTAAGATTCGAGTATAAAACAATACTTAGAAATCGAACTCGAACTAGAACTAGAACCTAATCTACAAATTGATACAGAAACCGAACCCGAACCTAACCTAAACTTAGAATAATTGTAAAAGACTTAAGACCTAGATAATTAGGCATATTAAATCCTAAACAAAACATAACAATAAGCGTTATGGGATAAAATAAACCTATAATAGTTATATGAAAAACTGAAACCACGTTTATATTATAGGGATGATCGACGATGGCTTGAGCAAGTTGAATCTCGAGTGAGTGAGCGAGGAGTCGAGGTAAGTTGGGATTAATACGATGTTGTATTTTGGAGGCTTAAGATTATGCTTAGTTGTGCTTGTTAGATAGTTGGTTGTGTGTATGTGCTTGATTATAAGTGATGCTATGATTCTGTTTGTTGTTTTGGCATATCTTGTATGAAATAAATGATCACCCTAAATTGGATCTAATCAAATATAAGACTTGTAATCATAATCGGACCTGTATGGCAACCCATCAAGGGAAACCTAGGACTCTCCGGCCAAATACCGACTTCTTCAAAAGGGATAGCGTAAGATTGCAAAGGGTCTCTTTTTCATCTCCAGTCGAACTAAGTGACAGGTGAGGAGATCGCGGTAAGGGTGAAGTCAATGGTTCAAAGGTAGTCGCAGGAGGAGCAAGATCTCCATTACACAAGTCTGGGTTTGGTCGTGAGCTGTTGCATTAACGACAACTCCTTAACCCGAATTAGAGCGGGCGCAATTTCTCTAATCTCACAATGGGCTGGACAACGTCGTGCGGTGGCATTTACTTACACATGCATTGCACCTAATAAGTTGATTGAAAACTTTGTTGTGTTTATGGTATAGTTTTAAGTCCTCCATCCTAACTTACTGAGCTGTGATTGCTCACATCCCTATAGACGTCGTGCAGGTGCTGGCTAAGAAGCGGCAAACAACTACTCTGAAGCTAGCAACTGCTGGATCCTGGGGAGTGAGGAAAAACATTGAAGAATAAACACATATTTTTAAGGTCTAAGTTTTTATTTTAGAAATATTTTTCATTTCTGAATAATGTAACAATTAGGAAATATATTACGGAGAAATATTATAAACTTTAATTGCAATAACCGAATTATAGTGTATATATATATTTCCTCGCTTTCTTAGGTAAATGATTTATTTAAATTACA
Source organism: Lumnitzera littorea (assembly GCA_024138015.1). Classification (NCBI taxonomy): domain Eukaryota; kingdom Viridiplantae; phylum Streptophyta; class Magnoliopsida; order Myrtales; family Combretaceae; genus Lumnitzera; species Lumnitzera littorea. The sequence goes on from JAMXBB010000001.1 coordinate 144,800,070, forward strand.
AACTGTTTACTTCAAAGCTGGTTAGTCGTGGACACCTTGTGTAGATCAGGTCTAAGATGGTAGTTGTAAGGCCAACTTCTATCTTAGGATGGTTTACACGGCGAGATTGTTATGACTCTGCCACTTCGAGGCGTGACAGTATCTACCCTCTATTCTTCCATAAATTCCTTTCCCGCTTCACTACACCCTTAATTTAAGTTGCTATCACTCATACCTTTATTACTTTCTTTAGTCATCTTAGCTAATTGATTAGGCACTTATTTATCCTCTTCACGTCCTCCCTCTATGACAATCTCTTACTTTTTTTTATATGGACAAATAGTCTTGCTATGATTCAACCACCCGTAACATTTACAAAGTCTCAGAATTCCCTCATATTGTATCTAATACCAATGGTTTTTAATTATTAGGGTATCTTTCAACGGGGTATTTGTATTTATCTTAATATAGATGCATGCAAATTTACCTCTTTCAAAACCAATTGTGTATAAGTCATATCTTGGAATAGGACTAATTTTTTCTCTTAACCAACAAGTGAAAATATTCCACTGGGAGTCCTATTATCCACATCCATATGGCCATAGAATTAAATGAGCTTTGATCTATTCTAAAATCCAATTCCCATCTCTTTAAGGCTAAATAATGGTCATTGGTAAACTATGGTCCATTTTGTATCACCCATTGGAAATCATGATTATTATCCAACACCAAGATAAAAATACCCGATCTTACTATAATAATCTTTAAGTTTCCAATGGATTTCCAAATCTTTTTCAACCTATCTGATAAAAAATTGAACCCTAGATTTGGTCCCATCACTTTGGCGATAAAAGCATATTGCCATGGTGCATACATGCTCCTTTGTTCTAGATTTGAGAAAACCACATGGCATATACTAGGTTCTGCATTCTCATTTAGCTTTCTCTCTTCATCTAATGTGCTCTCATTGTCATCCTCTATGGGCCTGTCAATCAGCATGTCTTTAAAGCAATGTCTCTCATGTGCCCTAGGAATGTTTATAAGCACAAAATCCCTAAAGGACATTTTTCCCGATGAAAAAACATTTCCTTTACTAAATCCATTATTTCTATTTCTCGATACCAAAGTAGAAGGTTGGTTATGATTATCAATAGCTTGTTTTTTCCAGCTTCATTGCACTTAATCTTTTGATTCATCTTTACAGAGGCTAGGGTTATTGAAATCCATTACTTCACTTTCAAGTTATACTACTAACTATTGTGATTCTATTCTACCCTCACCAATTATAAATTACTTATATAATATATAAACTAAAATATTATATTAATGGTGTCTAACACCTATGAGCATTTTAAACAAATATTATTATGTATGCATTTTATTCCATCATTAATATGTTATAACTAAGCATAACATTGGAATTGAATCAATAATTTTGTGAGTGTTTTTGAACACAAAAATGGATTGATCATTTCATTTTTGATTTGATTTATGTCATGTTTGGTATGTGGGAAATTGACATCATTCCGACTTTCATTTTTTTCCCCATATTTCGAAGTGTATTTAGAAAATTGAATTGTAATTCCATGACTTCAAGAAGGAATACGATTCTGTCTTTAAAAACATGGAATTGCGATCTCATTTTCCCTCACTATTGTGTAACCTTCAATCTAAAGTTAAGGATATTTTTTTGTAAATACTATTATATACACGTTTCATTTAGACATTTCCAAATATATGAATAGATTTATGATTCCGATCTTAATTCAATTATATTTCATTCCACTCTATTCTAACTTATTCCATTCTAAATAGTTGTCTTATACTAAATATAATAGTTTCTTTTTAATCCACCCTATTTCAAAGAATTATTGCATACAAGACGTGATGTTAAAGAATATTTTAATGTTAATAATATAACACCGAAGCCGTGCGGCATCGGAAGGGCAAACGAAGAGTCCCTTTGTTGATATTTAGACAAAAACAGATTGCCTTGGGGTCATCGACCACCATCCTTAGCCTGGAGCGGTAGGTTGTGTTTTTTAAGCCCCAAAATTTCTGCCTTTCCTTTTATATTTTACATTATTTTTATTATCTTATATAATTGATATATAGTTAATATTATAATTTATTTAAACTAACTATTGTCAATCAAGTAGGAGTTGCTACATATTGATGATAGATGAAAAACTTTACAAAGTTAAAAGAAGCTTTAGTTTATGAAAGTCGAAAAATGTGGATGATTTAGATTTAGATAGAAAAAAGAAAAACAAAAGGTTAAGGGCTTAAATAGTAACAAGGTTAACAGAAACCTTAATTTGTAAAAGTTGAATAGCGTTAATGATTCAAATAAAAAAAAGTATAAAGGTTAAGAACTTTAATATAAAAAAAAAGTAAACAAATTACTTTTTCTTAGCTAATTCATAAGGTATATTAGTCATGGTGTGGTTCCCTTGTAGTTATAATATCTGTCATGCTATTTTTACATCGACGGAGTAAATTGTTGCAATCTATATCTTTCACAATAATATCAAAGCAGATAGACTAGATTTCGGAATCATTAGTAAATTTCATTGTTTCATTATTTGTGATTTTATGTTATTACCCTTTTATGTTTCCTTTTAATTTGAGAAAATTAATTCAACAAGGCTACAATCGTTGATAATCTTCGCAAACCCTTTCCCACTTTTGGATTTCAAACGGCAGTCACACCTTCTATTTTAAAGATTGTTTTTAAAATTTCATTATGTATTCCACCCGTAGTTTTGCCTCAAGAAACCAAAACATCGGATTCATATTCTAGAAAAAAAATCAATTTTCATCCACAATTCCAATATGTACGAATTTTCTCAACTTTTATATTTTAGATTTGATTAAACTGTCGTATTTTATATTTTGGATTTGATCACATTATTATATTTAGTGTTTGTACACATATTACGAGAATGCTTTTGCAAGTGAACATTAAAGTTGTTCCAGTTTTTACCACCTTATCATTTATACATTCTTGATCAAAATTCAAAATGCTGTCGCCTATTTGTACTTCTAACCATCCATGTTGTTTTAGAGACAGGTAACAATGGTGTCTAGAATTTTTAGTCTCGTTCCACCTTTTTCCAATTTACTTACCCGGATGCTCTTGCTCAATCATCATTTTAGAACAAAACAATGCATCACCTTAACGGGATGTATGATTTTCCAACTTTTATGAGAATATTACAGTTATTTGGTTTCTGTTTTGCCAAGTTATTATATTTGGTTTTCACAACAAGTATTGATAGGTTTCTTATTGCTATCAACTAACAAGGGCCTTTTGAAATCGTCATTTTTCAACCCTTTTGATTCCATTGTCAAATTGTATGATTGCAAAAATAAGATATAAACTAGAAGAAAGTATAAATAATAAACCCATCTTGCAAAATTATATACTAAGCAAATATTTATGAAGTTGGATTTATTTAAATTTTAATTTACTTAGTTCTATAAAAAAAAAACTAAATAATTTTTTAATGAAGAAAATATAGTTCTTAAACTTTTTTTTCTTATTGAAATTCATAAATTTCTAGTCCCACATTCTCTTTCCAATCAACATTCTCATAATAGTCATGAAAATATACAAAAAGGATAGATTACCTGAGCAATACATAGGCTTCAAGTGGAAACAAATAAGATACACATCTTATAGTTTTTTAAATGCCAATTTCAAATATATATATACATACATATATTAAACACAAAATAAATACAAAGAAGATATAAATAGAAAAAAAAACAATCTATAAATAAAAAATCGCAAGGTCTTAAAATCAAATGAATAGCAATTTCTTAATCATTCTATAATAATTGGTTTGTAATGCCCTAAGGTTAAGTGTCCCACATGCACTGTGGGAGGTGTTTATAAGACTATGGTGAATATCTTGTCAACACATTGTTGCAATTTTTGAGTTAAGTAATTAAAACAAGTTTATTAATATTTGTTAACATGATTATTCATTGCTTTTCATCTGGAGCATCACAAATGGTATTAAAGCGAATTCTCTATTAATAGGTGGATGATTTGGATCTGACTCCAATTGAGAAAAGAGTTCACTATAGATGGTAAGCGATAAGAATTGTATACCTAAAAAGGAGGAAAATGTCGACCCAATTGTAAGGTTTCATAATGAGGAAGTTGCGTGTTTAAAGGGGGATATTGTAATATCTCACAAGTAAGTATCTCACATGAATTGTGGTTCTAGTTTATAAAACCATAGTGCTGAATATCTTATTAATGCATGATTGCAACTTTTAGATTAAGTGGTTAAAATGAGTCTAGTAGTATTTGTTAACTTGATTATTTATTAGTTCTGCCATGAAGTGTTACATGATTAAATATATATATATATAAAATAATACATCACCTTAACGAGATGTATGATTTTCCATCTTTTATAAGAATATTACTACATTTGGTTCCTTTTTTGCCAAGTTATTGTATCTAGTTTTCACAATAAGTATTCATAGGATTCTTATTGCTATTGACTACCAAGGACTTTTTTTCTTTTTCTTTTTTAAGTCGATTATATTATAAATTAGGGGGGGAGAATTAGAACCCTAATTCTTGTTAATGGAAGACTAGTGATAATATCATTAAGCTACAAACTATTTGAAATTGTCATTTTTCAACTCTTTTGATACCATTTTCAAATTGTGTGCTTACCAAAATAAGATATAAATTAAAAGAATGTATAAATAATGTACCCATCTTACAAAATTATTTACAAAGCAAATATTTATGAAGTTAGATTTATTTAAATTTTAATTTACTTAGTTCTATAAAAAAAAAAAACAAATAATTTTTCAGGAGAAGTACAATTGAGGACTCAAACCTTTACACATTTTCTATTTGAGTCCTAAACGTTTCATTTTTTATATTTAAGTTCTCAATGTTTGCATGTAATGTTGAAAAAGAACTTCCCTTACTTCTATTAACTTCTCCATCCATATTTTATTTTTTATGACTCCATATGGCACCAACAGTAAATCTCGATTGACATAATGTAGAAAAAAGAATAGAAAAAGACTTAAATAACAATGTTATGAACAAACCCATTGAAGAGATTGACACTTAACCTAAGTCATGCCCAAACCGGGTAGTCGTAATAGTTTCGTCGTATAAATCAACTTAAGCTAAAAGCTAACTTTCTTAGCCACTAATGTAGGTATAGTTTACATAAGGCATTCACTGTTTCTCTACTTTGAAGCGTCCAACTCAATACTTAATTGATATCAACATATGGTGTAACATTTCAAAATAGTTTACAAAGATAACTTTGTAGTTCAAATATCCAAGAAAAATCAAGTTTTAAAAATCATATGGAGTACAAAATCTTGAATTCAACAAAAAGTTTCAAAAATTAAATTTATATGAAAAGATAAAGCGATTGGTAAAGGGTATATAAAAGTCTACAAGTTTACAAAGCATGGTATAGATATCAATAGTTAAAAACTAGATGGTCACCCAAGGAGATCCTGTTAGTTTTCTTAAAGCTAGTAAAGTTGATAAGTCAAATAGAAATCCAGCTAAATTAGTTTTGAATCTCATTTCCCGACCTTGTTCTCTAATCTTCTAGAATTTTGGAGATGTATTAGTAATTTACTTGAAACTGCAAAACAGCTATGGGGGAATAAGCGACAACTTACTTAGTAAGTAGGATGGAGACAATAATACACATCTGACAAGGAGCAATTGGGGTTTTAGAGCAATTTAGTTAGATGCTATGCATGTATAAACAAGTGTCATTGTACGATGTTGTCTAGTCCATTGTGAAATTAGAAAAATTTTGCTCGCTCTAATTTAGATTGAGGAGTTTGACATCTCACATACAAATTGGAACCAAACGAGGGCTTGTGCAAAGGAGAACATGCTTTGCTCAAGACTACCTTCAAATCATGGTCCCCAACCTTACTATGACCTCCTCTCCTATCACTTGAATCGACTATGGGTTGGGAAATAACTGTTTCAGCTATTCTCATCGAATGGTCCATATTTGCCCCGAGAATTCTAATCGTTCCCTTAGTAGGTTGTAATGTATGTCCGGTTAGTAGTTAGGCCAAGTTTGAGTTAATTTACTTTTGAAGTGATCAAATAATTTTAAACAACTCGATCAAACAATGTTGTAAAGCAACTAATACATAAAGTTTAGTACTCTACAATAGCAAAACAATATTTAAGTACATACGCACAGGCTACTAACTTACATTCATAAACAAGACACATATTAAGGCCTGCAAGTATTCTTAAATAATACTTCAAAATGTGATGAAGCACTGGTCCCACTTACTTGGACATATGTGTTACGCCCTGAAGTCACAGAGTCGCAACAGTCCCGCCGTGTAAACCATTCTATGATAGTAACTGGTCTCACAGTGCCTACCATAGACATGATCTACACAAGGCGTCGACGACTCCTCGCTTTGAAGTAAACAGTTCGATTAATAATTATACAACAATTATGATAATTATCATAAGGTTCTATAAAACATAGATAATTATAAATAAGTCCACAGAGCTTCCCAGGAAGTTATACATAATCACCACAGTCTACTAGATTACATAATAACTATCAGTCTTTCATTCCTAATTACATGGTCATTCTAATCACACATTATATTAAGTAACTTGATCCTCACACCCCTGGCTTCAAAAGGACTAACCTTTAGGTAATTGTAGGGCGGCATAATACTTGTAGTGATCACAAATCAGAACCTGCAAAAGGATCTATAAGGGTATGAGCAACTACAGCTCAGTAAGTTGAATTGGAGACTCATGAATGCATACAAGCACAAACAGGGTTATCAAACAATTATTTTCATGCAATGCATCAATCAAATATCATCGCACAACGTAGTCCGGTCCGTTGTGAAATTAGAGAAATTTCACCCGCTTCAATCCGGGTTGAGGAGTTCCATGTTATGCAGCAACTCACAACCAAACCCAGGCTTGTGCAATGGAGACCTCGCTCCTCCCGTGACTACCTTCGAACCATTGACTTCACTCCCGCCGCGACCTCCTCTCCTGTCACTTAGTTTGACTGAGGATGAAGAAGGGACCATTTTGCAATCCTGCGCTATCCCTTTCGAAGGGGTCGGTATTTGGTTGGAGAGTCCTATGATCCCTTAACGGGTTGCAATGCATGACATTTTCGGTTATTAAGGTCGACTAAGATTAAATTCCGGTTAGGGTGTTCAAACAAGTTCATACCAATTCAATCAGTCACAAATTCATTCACAGTACAAATTCCAGCACGAATTCAGATACATCAAACACATGCACAAACTATTTACAATCACAAGCATACACAATCCTAAGTCTCCGAGCACTACAAAATTAGTACTCTATTACAATAAGCAAAAACCCAACTTACTTGAATTTGCTCGATCCTCAAGTTGCGAGCTGATTTGTTTCTGGGTGTCCTATAATACAAATAGGTTTTTTTAGTACTTATATTTTATGGATTCTTATTCTAATTCATATTGTAGCTCATTTTCCTCATGTATACTTCGGGGTTCGGCTCCTAAACTAGATTCTAGTTTTAATTCCTAAGTCTTAATTAGGCTTGAATCCCAATGTGACATTAATCACCTTACGCTCAGGTATTCAAATATCCTATTGGGTCGTAATTTTGGTATTCTAAACTATTCGGTACACGCTAACCCTAATTGAGGTATCGGATTTATTCCCGATGTGTAAAAATCTTACATTTTGAGATATTTACTTAAAATTAAATATTATTTCAGATTTATTATTTTTCTGATTTCAATTATAATATTATCTAAATAACCTTATTTTTTTAGATTTATTAATTTACACTTTTACATATTCCTAATTTCTTATATTTTTTACCTAATTTTCCTAATTAACCATACTTAATACCTAACGGCTAGGATTAGGGTTTCACTGCAGAAATTAACTTCCCTAAACATCTAATTAAGATCCCAATCAGTAATTAACATCCTAATCACCTAATTAACCCTAAATCACCCAATTTTACCATCATTTTAGGGCTAAAAATTAACTTAAAAATTTCGAAAATTAATTTTAAAAAAATGGCTTCATAGCACTATTATACATCATATGAGTATCTTACAGAAAAATTTTGAACTCCAAACTACATCCCTAAGCCTATTTATTTTCCGGTTTAATCATGCTCGGTTTTGAACAATTTGTTAAGGACCCTATATTTCCAGACATAATTAAACTAAATCAATATTTTTTCCTAGATCTACATACAATAAAACCTCAGAATAACAAATTTCATAATTTTCTGGGCAAAATAAATAATTTTACTAAATTATACAAAAATTGGGTGAATAAATGACTAACCGGTTCGAAGCTTTTAGGCCGTCCAAACCCGGTCCACTGTTGTCGGCCGGTCCAGGCGATGGTTCTAGTGTAGGGTGGTGGTGGTGGTTTGGTCCCAGGTGGTGGTGGTTTGGTCCCAGGTGGTGGTGGGTGGTGGTTTTGGTTTACTTGCCTAATCTGTACAGTTTTCTTTTTTTTTTTTCTGGATTTTCTCTCGATTTTTTTTTAGTGTTTTGATTTTTCTCAGATCCTAAACAGGCCAAATGACTTCTGGAAATTTTTTCCTTATTTATAGACAATTATAGTAATTAATGTGCATTAATTTGATGGGATTTTGCCCCAATTCCTTGATTTTTGGCTTTTTGTTTGTCCAATTCTTATTGGTTATTTTTTTCTTTTTCTATCACGACCTGATCTTGTTGCAGCTTATCTTCTTCTGATTTTTTCTGATTTTTCCATAATTATTTTATATTTTTCTTTAATTATTTGCTTAGTTTTCGGCCAATTTTAGTAATTACGCGTATTTTTATCTACACGTAAATACATGTGGGGTACACGTGAATATTCCTAAATATTATTTTGGTCATTCTAAAATTTTTAGTATACATATAATCTATCTCTAATAATTTATTAGTTATTATATTACACTTTTCGCCTTTTCGGTAATTAGCAGTTATTATGCTTAAAATTTGAAAATTTTATAGTCTCCTATTTTACCACTTATTTTCTTAAATTTAAGTTTACAGGGTCATTTTTACTAGTATTTTGCTAAATAGTTTATAATTTGGGTTTGATCGGATCCTTTAGCCGATCGTCCTAAACCTTGGGTTTTAAACTCAAACCTACGGTTACTTGGCTTGGCTTGGCTTGGCTTTAGGGCTTACAATATGATGCTTAACGATCCTGATGGTTGGTCTTGTTTGCCTCAATTTTACTCCTAAATATTCAACATAATCACTTTAAGTATTACTAAATATAAAGTAAAGAGTTTATTTTGATAATTTAAGTGTGGTTGTGACTTATCTTAAGAGAGTTGTGTTACCCTTGTATTGAGTTTTAGCTTGATGTTGAAGTTTTTAAACAAAATTTTTAAAGCTTACTTAATACCAAGTTTTGTTTTTAGAACCTTCTAATGAAATCCTTGAATGAGTGTCTTTAAATTTGTAACATTCTAACCAAATTTGTGAAATTATCCTAGTTATACACCTTACTCCAATCAACTCTCTAAATAAACCTATAAAGTAATTTCTTCCAAGTATTCATTGCCATTCAATCTTTAGATCAAGTCTTTAAAGTCATTTCAATTATATTTCTTTTATCAAATACTTCATAAATAAGTCTATTATAAGGGCATAGTTGAGTCTATTTTACTATCAAACTTTTTTATCAAGCCTTTGAAAAACTTTATGAATAGTAACCAACTCTCTGAATGACTCTTTCAATAAAGTCAATTTCTAAGTTTGTTCAAATCAACTTACTCCAACACCTTATTCCAATTTACAAGCATGATTAAATGTAATCGTATAATAGGTTCATCATATCAACTAACACCATATCATCAAAACTTCTAAACCATCATATACTTACTTTAATGCACTAAACCCATAGCTAGCAATTGATGTATAATTCAACTCCACTTTCATCTACATAACTCCAAAGCATATCTTACATTAGAATATGACACAAACGAACTGCAAAACTGGTAGAAATTGATTTCCTCAAAGCTAATTATATAAAATTTCCTAGAAATAGTATTTTTCACCAAATTTAGAGGCTAACAAATTACAAAAAATCATAAAAAATATTTTTGGTCATAAGCTTTTCACAACATTCATACATGCAATAAAGGGAAGTTCGAGAAAAATTTTGGTCTTAAAACAACAATAATAGAGTTATTTAAAATGCCTTCGAAAATTGATTAGTTTTGCACAATTTTTTAAGGAGGTCATAAATCTGCTTAAAATTTCTGCAGTCTGATATTTTTCTCAAATAGTTTGTACAAAGATATTCTAGAATAAATTTTTTCAAAATCTTTAGATCTAACTTAATACTTTTAGAAAATACAAGAAAATCGAGTTAAAAATCAGAGCTCACTGGAACTTAGACCTCCCACCACCACCAGCTACATCCACCTTATCATCACCTCTAGTCGCTACTACTACTGTTAAGTGGTGGTGGTGGTTTACGTCCAGGTGCTCTTCAGACAAGTGTATATGTGAATACTTGGTTTATCCCTTTTTCTTTATATTCTTCTCTTATTGATTCACTCCTTCCTATATATATTTCTGGAGTTCTAAGATCCTTAGGAATTCAATCGAGAGCCTTGGTGATGATCCCTAGGTTAGTTAATGCAAAAGTGAATTTTTTTCTCTCTCATCAAACCTAAATACCCCATCTCCATGCATGGTTATTTGTCATTAGGTTAATTCTTCAGCCAACAAATGTACATATGCTTACATAATTTTGGTTATTTGGAAATTTTAAACAATTTTTTAAATTATTTTTCTTATAAATTTGTAGTTAATTACGCATATTTTTAGGCATTGTAAGAAGCATTTCTGGATATATATTTATATATTAATTATATTAGAAGTACACGTACTATTTTTATATATTATTTTATGCCATTTTATAATTTTATAATGCACATAATTTATTTATAAAGTTTGATTAATTTTTATTACTTAAATTGCGCGTTTACAGAGGGTAAATTACAATATAATATAATTTAGTGAAATGAACTATTGTTGGCTATAATGTTATTATTTTATTATATTTCTATAATTCGAACCCACGAGGTGTCCTTATTTAACTTTTAGGATTCACACATTAAATATCACCTCAATTAACCAATTTTCATGTATGTTCTAAATTATCTGCTCGAAATTTGATATACATTGAAAAAACCATGGTATCTTGTGAAAACTCTAATAGGGAGTAGAATATAACTATAAATACACTTGAGTGTTGTCTACATCACTCAAACTCTCCTCTCCATCTTCCTTTCTCTATGGATTTTAGTGGGTCCCTCTTATGGATTTTGACATTTTTTTAATTCCATCATATTCTTTGTTGTATAGATACGAGGGATCGATGGATTTGTGATTAGGGTTTTGATACAAATAGGTTTTTTAAGATAATTAGAAATGAGTTTTCTTAAGAAAATGTATCGAAAAGATAAAATCATTCTTAAAGTTTTCCAACAATGAGAAGAAAAAGGATCATCAAGGTTCTATTGAGATGATTATGGGATATTGGTTTATCTAATGGGGTTTTCATCTATTTGAATTTGTGATTTGGTTTTGATTTCAATTTTCATTATGAAGGTTTTTAAATTATTACAGATTCTATAGTGTTTAATCATAATTGGGTCTATTGATTTATTAGTTATGATGTGGTTTCTTACTTAGCACCACATAGAGTCACATAAAAAATAAAATATTCTACGTTAGATAATTTAAGTGGAAAAGCTAATAGAAATAACGAAAGTCCTTTTTTGATATTGCTTGCAAATGTAGAAAACTTAAATAAAAAAATTTATACGTTTATGACTCAAACAAAAAACATACAAAAAGTTAAGTTTTAAATTTATACTTCTCCTTATCTTTTTTTTTTTCAATGAATAAAATATAGCTCTTAAACTTTTTTTCTTATTGAAGTTCATAAATTTCTAACCCCTTATTCTCTTTCCGACCAACATTCTCATAATAATCATGTTAATATACAAAAAGGATAGATTACTTGAGCAGCATGTCGGCTTTAAGTGGAGACAAAGTAAGATATACATTTTATAGTTTTTTTAAATTCTAGATTCCAAATAAATAAACTTATATATGTTTCTGTGTACTAAACATGAACTAAATACAAATAAGATACAAATAGAGAAAAAAATAATTTATAAATAAAAAATTGCAACACATTCTTAAAATCGAATGAATAGCCATTTCTTAATCATTTCATATGTATTTGCACAACTCTAATTATAGGATCTTATTCATTACCAAGCCATAAAGTGAACCATTGGATTTAATCATTAAAATATAAATTTAACCTTAACCAAGTTGCTTAATTATAATTTTTAAGTATATTCCTTATCTTTTACTTGCTTAGTTTTAAGTTTAACAAAATATTAGTGATAACTATTATTTATATTTTTTATTATTTAAAATGGAAATTTTATTCCTACTACGTTCCATTATTTTATTTAGATGTCTCGCCCTGATGCTCGTGTACCTTGACTTGGGGCTGAGTCGAACCCAGCTCTGAATTGGCCTAAACTTATCGATCAAGAGTCTAGTTTCCTTTAAACAGGGATTGACGCGACTCAAGTAAGTTTTGGGCTAGTTCACTTGATTTTGTGATTCAACGGATCGATTCTTAACTCGTAAACTGACGATTTTTTTTTTAATTTTAATTTTTGTTTTAGAAAGATATATTTTTTTATGTTTATTTTTAATTTGTAAAAACAAACTACTAATAAATCACAAGAATTTAAAATTTTGATTATTTTACCATATTAATTATTGGACATGAGATTAATAATTTGTACTTTCAATAATATACAATTATTATTGTATGCCTATAATTGGTGAATCGAATGAAGAAATTTCTTTTTATGGGCAATATTTCAAGGAATGTTTGCCAATATAATCAATGTCCAACTAGACTTACAATTGACAATACTTACGTGATCTTTTATTACTTCAAAAGAAATTTTAAAAAACAATATAATTTATGTGGGAGTAGATTAATATTGTAAATATAACAACATCTATAATATACTTACCATTTTATATATAGTATAAATATATTCCTTATGACTTTTAATGATATTAATTATAAATACACTTATATTTTTATAAATCATTAAAATATATTAATTTACAAAAATAGTGCTCTTTGAAAAGCTAGGTAAGATTTTATAAAATTTGTTTTATTTTATGCCCCAAACTCCTTTGGTGGTTAAAATAATATATTTTGTACTATAACTATCTATTTTCACTAACATTAAAATATATGAGTTTTAATAATTCTTTTTCTTATAAATTCACATATATTATTCGGTTTTCATATCAATTTACAAATATAAGTAACAATGTATATTTAATTTAATTTTATATTTTAATCAGAGCGAAAACTTATATTTAATCTATTTAAATTTGTATTTTTTTTACTTTTCAAATCAAAATTGATGGGTTCAACTATCAACTCTTCAACTCGAACTTAGACTTGTTGTTTTGATTGGTCTAACATATTGAACTCTATTGACCCATTAAGCCTAGTGGGTCAGGTTACAATTCATACCCATAACTTATGAGTTTAGGTCGATTCGGTGAATTGACTAGCAGATTCCGATCTGATTCATGGATTAAGTCCAGTCTTTCCCTTGATAAAAATGTACCTCTCATTCCTAAAATAATTCCATTTAAAGTCAATCCTTCATGACCAAAGAGGTTCCAATACTATTCTTTTCATACTCCTAGATAAGGTTTTGCATTATTATATTTTTATTTCAACTTAATATATTGTTTACATCATTAACGGGTCACGAATCAAGTTGACCCTAGACATAGATGCACACATTAATTAGTTAATTTTTAATATATATATATCTATATTATTAAAGTTCTTTAGGGTTTAAATAACAAAAAATTTTTCAAATTACAATTTAATCCTCAATTTATATATATATTTCAACAAAACCAATACTAAATTAAATTGTTAAAAGTATAAAATTTGATATATTTGTCAATTTATTAATATAAAATATATTTTGAATATTATTTTTTTTCTTTTTCTGATCCCTAAACCCGGTTTCTCTCTCTCACTCTTTGAAACCACATTCCATTTTTTTCTCTTCCATTTTCTTATTTCTTTCTTCTTGCAATTTTCAATAAGGCTATTTTCTTCTTAATTTTGATGATTTCTCCTATTACATTATAATTTTTGAAAAGAAGTTATTATAAATTATGTAGATATATTAAAAGTGAAATTTATAATAATAAATAAAAAATATTTTACTATAAATTTAATATAAATATATATATTTTTATTACATATGAAAATAAAATTAATTTTTATACACGTAATATGAATGCGTAAATCACTAGTGTATATATATAATTTTCAGAAAACCATCCGTAAATAACAACCTAGACAGATGCAAAATTCGAGTTAGCCACAGACGAAGAGCGGTCTTTTCTAACATCTATCTACACGGGTGGGGAACGCTCGCACGCTCATCCAATCGTGTGTTTCACTTCCTTGACTGAGTGGCAAGTCCCGTAAATAAATGAAAAACCATAGGCATTTCAACACTTGCAGTTTCCCGATTTACAAACGGATGCTTCATTACGCCTCTTAAACTGCACGTGGTAATCGTACTTGATCTTTCGGCACCGAGAGTGAAATGACAATACTACCCTTATTACTCTACAGAAACCGCAAGTTTTCGTCATTTACTACGTGTCGTTTAACCCCTCTCTTTAAACCTATCACCGGTTCACGTGGCCGCTTATTGGGTCCCACGGCTAGATCCCGTTCATGGCAGATCGAATGGTCCACAGTAATTGCAGCGCACACACTTCTCGTACGGATGCTCCGCAGCCCAATTTAATTGCCATTAAAAACTATATCAGGAATAGGAAATGACGATTTTACCCTTAATACTGCTCTACCACCAACCCTATCATTTTGGGGAAACAGTATTTAAACGCGGAGGAATTATTAATGGAAGAAGGTAAGGGAGGTTTGGTAATTTCACATAAATATTAGATTATTCGTCCTTTTGTAAATTTGCCCGAGGATTGTTTAACGGTGACCGGAGAAAATAACGGACGGCGAGTTTGGATCGATATTTTCCTATATAAACCCCTTATTCTCTCATGCTTTGCATTCTATTCTCTCTTTACGCTCAAATCAAAGAGACTCTCTCTCTCTCTCTCTCTCTTTCTCTCTCTGGCGACGCACACAGACACAGACACACACTCTCTCTCTCTTAACTCGCTACAAACAGGAACCCCCCAAAAACACACACTCTCTCTCTCATCGACTGTATAGGTAGATTCAATTTCGACTTAAAAGAGGTAAAAGTTCTGTTTTTATCCCCTTAATCTATTATTGGTTTAAATTTCAATTTAATTTTGGAATATATAGGTTTCAAGAGATCGAATTAAATTAAATAGATCGAGAATCAGTTCAAGATTAGAGTGGGAAAGAGTTGTGAACTCTAATTGCTACACATTGTGTTGGTGGCGATCTGTTTGCGATCGGAGTGTGAATTCCAGGTTAATTAGGGCGTTCTATTAGGGATTTGGAGGTGTGATGGATTCGAAACCCTAGGATTATGTAAGAACTGATTAATGGATTGTATCATTCTTGATTAGGTTTCGCTTGGCTTTTGGATTGTTTATCTGATTGGTTTTTTGAGGGCATGGCTGTTTCCGGTTTGATGGGATTTGCTGTGGGTTGAAGTGAAGTCGGGTGTTTGTTTGCTTAATTGTACATGGGCATTGTGAGATTGAATCTTTTGTAGATACGATTAGGGTTTCTATCTGGTTTCGCTTGTTTTCCTAAATATGTATGTGGTGGATGTTATGATGACCGGGTAGATGTATTTTTTATGAATTCTTGCGCACAACTGGCATCTCCTGAACGTAACTTCACTTCATTATGTTTGTTGAATTAGGTTTGAGATGGACTCTTTGCTTGGCTTTGTGGCTGGTTTTATTGAAGTATCCTAATCGGGGTAAATATTATCAAGATAACTGATGCTTAATGCAGCACATATTGCTTTTATGAGTAACTGAGAGTGTAAATGTTTGCCAGATTTATGGTGATTGCAGATAATGAGTCTTTCTTGTTTTTAGTTAATTGATAAGCAGAAATTGTATTTAATTTAATTCATTGCAGTTGTGTTTCTCTTTCTGTTCTAGCACAAGACACATTAACAGCATCTTTATTGGTTGGTTTCTTCATTGCAAGTGTGAGTGACTGCTTTGGTCCTAAGTTTCAGTGTTGCTGCATTGTGCATTTGGGATAGCCATGGCATGAAAAAGTGTTTTGAGTAATTTGTGGGATTCAGAGCTTTTAGAGATGTGTAAAGGCTTGCTTGATACATCAAATTGGCTTTTTAATAATTTCTGTTCGGTAATTAAAAATTATGATCTTATACTTACGTTGTAAGTTGTAGGTCTACTTGCATTCTTGTTGGTTCTTTGTTTGGAATATCTGGAACCGATTGGAAGGGATAAAGGGGGAAAGTGTGCCCTTGCAGTTTTTGTTGGGCCTTGACATAGGGCATAATTTACTTTTTGTACGATATGTCATATTTTATGTGCTTTCTTTTGTATTCTTGGTGAGGATTATGAGCTGCCCTTTTGATAGATGGTTGGTTCCTCTTTCATTGCAGGTTGCCTTTATTATATTAGAAGAATTGGAATGCTTCATATAGATTCCTGTGCAACCTCACTCATTGGGTTGGATATTTTCGATGTTGTTAAGAATAAATAAAGGTTACAGATTGAGATTTTTTCGACATATTAAATTTGTAATCATTATTAACTTATGAAATGGCATCTCGTGGAAGACCATTATTTGACCTTAATGAGCCTCCAGCTAGTGATGATGAAGAAAATGATGATATAGTGTGCTCAGTGCCGTATAAGGCACTTCCAACCACCAATTTGCCTAGTTCCAGTACCTTTTCAGCATCTGTTGTTTCACAAGGGATAACTAGTAACAATGCTTTTTCACATGCTTCGTCTGTTTCGGGATTTCAACCTTTTGTTCGCCCCAGAAGAATGCCTGGATCTGAAGTGGTGACTGTTGAACAGAAGAGAGTGGGTGGTTGTAATTTCAATGATGCCTCATCATCTAAGTTAAGCAATGGTGTTGCAGTGAATCTGACTAATAAAATTATTCCCGGTCCTGTCAATGCTTCTGCTGTTGAGAGGGAAGAAGGTGAGTGGTCTGATGGTGAAAGCTCTGCTGATGCACATGGACATGCTCAGGCAGATGAAAGGAGTGAAGCCTTGCAAGGAAAAGAAACAGTAGAAACAATTGATAGAAATTCTTTGGTTGCGACAGGTGAGGTTGCTTCCTGCAATGGAAAGCTTCCTGAAATTGGTAGGACTGACAATGCCAATCATGGACCTGTATTAGTGGATTTGGAACATAAGGACTTAGAAAGCAATGGCAATCAGAATTCTGAGAGCAATTCTAAGCTGGATACATCTGTTACAATACAGGATGAACCTGTCCCAAAACAGAGGGAGATTAAAGGTGTTGAGGCGATCTATGCGCTTAAGTGTGCCAACTCCCTCGGGAAGAGGAAGATTGACCAACATAAAGAAGCTATGCTTGGAAAGAAACGCAACAGGCAGACCATGTTTCTTAACCTGGAGGATGTGAAGCAAGCTAGTGCTATGAAGAGTTCGAGAAGGCAATTCCCGTCACCTGTCACCACAACTCGTACAGTGAAAGAAGTTCGCAATGTAGCTCCACCTCCTGAAAAGCAGGGTCAATCTGCTCACAAGGATCAGAAAAGGGTGGACCTGCCAAATACTGAAGGAGCTGCTGCATTAGAACATGGTGAGGCTAGGCATGAGTGCAATGGCGATTTAGAGGCTGGGCTTTTGGGTAATAAGCCTAAGAGGTTTGGCAATGATGGTGATCTTCCTTCAGACGCAATTTCACGATCTCCTTGGAGGCAACCAATGGATTCGAGATTACCAAAAAATTCTCAGGTTGCGAGTAAGAAGCCTGGATTGGTAAGTCAGAGCTCCATGGATCCAAAGATGGTTACTAAGAAGCATCTTCCTCCAAAGAAACTGACGTCAACTGTTACACCTTACCAAGACACTTCAGTTGAACGCCTCATACGGGAGGTTACCAATGATAAATTGTGGCATCAGTCAGGTATATGTTAATCATATTTAGTAGTTCATATCAATTCCACAATTGCTTGATGAGAGTTATCAAAGTTTCATTTTATTTTGATTGAAAGACTATCATAGTTTTGTATTTTCCTGCCACATGTATTTACTTGAGTTTTTTTTTTTTTTTTTTGTAAAAAAGTTTTTACTTGAATTAGCAAAGTGTACCATCCTTTTTCTAAAGTATGCCCTTTACTGTGTTCCACAACGAATGTACTGCAATGTAAGAAATCTGCATGATGCATCATGAGATTGTAAATCGATTTCTCTGCTTGTCTGTCACATTTGTTCTTTTAGCCCAGTGAAGAGGACATAGTTGGTGGTACATTGCTGCCCCGTGAAGTGCCTCATGGTCTCTCTCTTTCTCTCTCTCTCCCCCCTGACCTTGGATGCTTATGTAAAAAGGTGATGATTGATCTGTTAAGTTCCAGAAAAGAATTTGAGGGATGTGAAGCTGTATGCATTTGGGATTTATATCTTTGGTTGCAAGTATGTGCAGCTTCATGCTATGAAGTTATTCTACTGTATTGATTTAAAAAAAAAAAGGCCATTAGGCTGTTTCGATACTACAATTTTTGTCACCAAATTTCTCTTGATTGTTCAATTCACATCATCGAACTTTCTTCTGTGTATCCTTTCCATGCTGGCTTATTGATGCTTGTGTCTGATATATTTACATTTTTGGGTTTCACAACAAATAACTGGCATGCTTTTTTAGTTCTTTGGGAGAGCAGCATTAAAGCAGCTTTGTGGTAGATTTTTTCTTTTTTGTGTATTTTTTTTTTTTGGTTTGTTCGTTTGGGTGTGTGTGTGTGTTTTAAATTATTATTGTTTGGTAATTTCAAGATTTTCTTAATGGAGGATAATTGTCTTTGGAAATCAGGGGAGACAGATTTGCAATGTGTTCCTGGCCATTTTGATTCTTCAGAAGAATACATCAGAGTTTTTGAGCCGTTGCTTTTTGAAGAATGCCGTGCACAACTTTATAGTGCATGGGAGGAATTAAATGAAACATCTTCAAGGGATACACACATAATGGTTCGCATACGGACTATTGAAAGGCGAGAAAGAGGTATGAATTTATAACAGCCATCAGAAATGAAGAGGGAAATTAATTGTAAAATGGATACATGCCTCAATGTGGATTCTAAAATATGGTGTTCAAAGTCCAGGCACTCATCTGCATGGAGCTTGGAAGTTCCGATTGATTAAATTTAAGAATTGTATAATTTCTTTTGCAAAAGAAATAAGTAATGAAAAATAATTGATTTAAAGATGCTGTTGATTGTCCTATAAAATCACTGTTTCTGCTGAATAGTACAATCAAATAAGTATTGAAAGGCGAGAAAGAGGTATGAATTTACAACAGCCATCAGAAATGAAGAGGGAAATTAATTGTAAAATGGATACATGCCTCAATGTGGATTCTAAAATATGGTGTTCAAAGTCCAGGCACTCATCTGCATGGAGCTTGGAAGTTCTGATTGATTAAATTTAAGAATTGTATAATTTCTTTTGCAAAAGAAATAAGTAATGACAAATAATTGATTTAAAGATGCTGTTGATTGTCCTATAAAATCACTGTTTCTGCTGAATGGTACAATCAAATAAGTATTACTGCCAAATAGTTGGAAAGAGGTTTTTATACTTAATTTGATCTGTATTGCTCAAGCCTCGGAAACACTGTCTCCTCTTTACCAACCGTGCGAATTACATCCACTGGTCATTCATGTTAAGAAGAAATATTAATTAGATAAGTCACTTTGAGATGCAAGCTCTGTATCTGCATGATGAGGTTTTTTCCCCTCAGTACTGATGCAATTTTCTTGCTGATGCAGGTTGGTATGATGTTATAGTCCTCCCACTAAGTGAATGTAAGTGGATATTCAAGGAGGGTGATGTTGCAGTTCTTTCAACTCCAAGGCCTGGATCATTCAGGTCCAAGCGGAGCAACTCCTCCTTGGTTGATGAGGAAGATGAGTCCGAGATGAGAGGGAGGGTGGCAGGTACAGTTCGGCGGTATATGCCACTTGATACTCGTGACCCTCCTGGGGCCATTCTTCATTTTTATGTTGGAGATTCATATGAGTCCAACTGGTTAGCCTTTATCTTTTTATTTCTGTTGTCTCATCTTTGTTTTATCTGATTTTATTGGTGAGATTAGTTTATGAGCTCTGATAACAGGTTTTGATTGCTTTCCTCCTAAAATTAATTATTTTTTCAGTGAAGGAAATGATGAACATATTCTGAGGAAACTTCAGCCAAGAGGCATCTGGTATTTAACCGTCCTTGGTTCTCTTGCAACAACTCAACGGGAGTACATTGCGTTACATGCCTTTCGTCGTCTCAATGTGCAGGTATAAATGGATTTTACTTTTGGATGACTTCTAATCTTTGCTAACCGTGTGCTGACTGTTAAATTCTACTTTTCTCAGATGCAAACTTCTATTCTTCAACCTAGTCCGGAGCAATTCCCCAACTACGAGCAACAGACTCCGGCCATGCCTGAGTGCTTCACTCAAAAGTTTGTTGAACACATAAATAGGACATTTAATGGACCTCAACTTGCAGCCATTCAGTGGGCTGCTATGCACACCGCAGCTGGCACAAATAGTTCTGCAACGAAAAGGCAAGATCCGTGGCCCTTCACTCTTGTTCAAGGGCCTCCAGGAACAGGTAAAACACACACTGTTTGGGGGATGTTAAATGTCATTCATCTGGTCCAATACCAGCATTACTATAATTCTTTGCTTAAGAAACTAGCTCCTGAAAGCTACAAGCATGCTAGTGAGGGTGCTTCTGACGGCAGTACAGCTGGATCAATTGATGAAGTTCTTCAGAGCATGGACCAGAGCCTTTTCCGGACACTTCCAAAGCTGTGCCAGAAACCTAGGATGTTAGTATGTGCTCCTTCTAATGCAGCGACAGACGAATTACTTGCCCGTGTTCTGGATCGTGGGTTTATTGATGGTGAGATGAGAATATACAGACCTGATGTTGCAAGAGTTGGTGTTGACTCACAAACACGAGCAGCACAGGCTGTCTCTGTTGAAAGGAGAACTGAGCAACTTCTAGCAATGGGCAAAGAGGAGGTTTATGCATGGTTGCATAGATTAAGAAATAGCGAAGCTCAGTTTTCTCAGGAGATAGCTGAAATTCAGATGAAGCTTAACAGTGCAGCTGTTGCTATCCGGTCTCAAGGATCTGTTGGTGTCGATCCTGATGTTCTAATGGCTCGGGAACAGAATCGAGACACTTTGCTGAAGCAACTAGCGCAGGCTGTTGAGAATAGGGATAAAGTGTTAGTGGAGATGTCTCGTATCCTTATTGTGGAAATTCGATTCCGTCCCGGTAGTAACTTTAATTTGGAAGAGGCCCGTGCTAATCTTGAAGCCAGCTATGCCAATGAGGCTGAGATTGTTTTCACCACTGTCTCAAGCAGTGGAAGAAAGTTGTTTTCTCGCCTTACTCATGGTTTTGATATGGTTGTTATTGATGAGGCAGCTCAGGCTAGTGAAGTGGCAATTCTTCCTCCACTCTCTCTAGGTGCAGCACGCTGTGTTCTTGTTGGAGATCCCCAGCAACTCCCAGCAACTGTTATAAGCAAGGCAGCTGGCACTCTTTTATATAGTAGAAGTCTTTTTGAAAGGTTCCAGCAGGCTGGATGCCCAACTATGTTGTTATCTGTGCAGTATAGAATGCATCCTCAAATCCGTGATTTCCCTTCAAGGTACTTTTATCAAGGACGCCTTACTGACAGTGAAAACATAACTAAATTACCTGATGAGCTATACTACCCCGATCCATTACTTAGGCCCTATTTATTTTATGACATCACACATGGGCGTGAATCCCATAGGGGTGGGTCTGTTTCCTACCAAAATGTACATGAAGCACAATTTTGTCTACGTATATACGAGCATCTCCAGAGGAGCTTGAAATCATTGGGAGTAGGAAAGATCTCTGTTGGCATTATTACCCCGTACAAGCTGCAATTAAAATGTCTTCAACGTGAGTTTGAGGAGGTTTTGAACACAGAAGAGGGGAAGGATATTTACATCAACACAGTTGATGCGTTCCAAGGTCAAGAACGTGATGTTATTATCATGTCATGTGTCCGGGCTTCTGGACATGGGGTTGGCTTTGTTGCAGATATCCGTCGAATGAATGTTGCTCTTACTCGTGCAAGAAGAGCTCTTTGGGTATGTGATCTATGGTAATATCATGTTTGCATGTAAATAATTCATTTGAGTATTTGTGGTCAGATGAAAATATGGTAAAATTTTTTCCTTTAACAGGTGATGGGGAATGCTAACTCTTTAATTCAATCTGAGGATTGGGCTGCTTTGATTGCTGATGCAAAAGCTAGAAAGTGTTATATGGACATGGATTCTGTTCCCAAAGAGTTTTTGGCACCAAAAGTCCCTCCCTATTCAGCCTTGCCGGGTAAGCCTACCTTTAATTCGAGGGGTACGAGGACAGCTGGGTCAAGACACAGATTAATGGACATGCATACAGACTTGAGGTCAGGGACCCCATTGGATGATGAAGACAAATTGGCAGCATCTTCAAGGAATGGCAATTTTCGTGTACCAAAGGCACCTATAGAAAGTTCTTTGGATGACATTGATCAAGCAGGTGATAGATCAAGAGATGCTTGGCAGTATGGCATACAGAAGAAGCAGGGTTCTTTCGCACACATGGGGAAGAGAGAGTATTAATTATTTGAAGATATCCTTCATCTCTCATTGATGGTTTGAGGCTTTATTTCCAGATGATGATGCCTCATGGCTCTTCCCGTGAAACAGGTGCATGACCGAGAATAGTTGATTGCTGAAGTGTCTGGGTTTTGGGCTTTGCACCATGTAGGAGGGCTCTGAAAGTCTGCACTATCAAGAATGACAAGATGTTGGTCTCCGAGGCTGCAGACCGGTTGACAGAGTCTGATCATCTTTGCCCGGAGCAGGATCATTGGTTAGGCCTTTGGGTAGGCCGAGGAAAGAGACTGCATTGTGATTTTTGCCAGCTAACAAGCTTTGGAGGTAAGAGTGTCTTTTGTTAATTTGCAATTTTACATTACCCTAGACTCTGGAGTTTACATATCCATGAATTCAGGAATCAGTTGGCGGTATTAGCGAGATGTACAGCCAAACCTGTGAGCTGAATTCCGTGCAAAGAAGCCACTCTTCAGTACATCAGTGGCTCTGGCTTTGGGATAGGCGGTTTGTGGCTTCCCATTAATCTGTTGCCTTGGATTACTGCCGGTAAATTTGTGACTTATCATCTACTTCCTTTTGCATCTTTTGTGCTCTAGGATAGAGAGCATACTCAGTGATTGATGTCCTTGAAAAGGGCATATGAGAGGAGAAATATATTTTGTGAACTAAGCATCTTAGTAGATGGAAGTTCCCACCGGCAAATGATATAGTGGATGATAAAATATCTGTACAGAAGTATAATGACAATTGATTGTAAATTCTTTTAGGTTGTTGGGGAATATTTATGCATTCTTTTTCCAGTCTTTAATCTTCATTCAAGATGGAAGTCTTTTTATCTTATGCTACTCTGCTGCCTTTTTCTTTTGGATATCAGTGTAAGTAATGCTAAGAAGGGATCGGGATATCGATCTATCTTTCTGGATCCTGCTTGCGTTTCGTTATTCTGGGGGCACAGTACTTTCTCCTGGAAAATTGCAAGGTGGGGATAGAGATTGTATACATATACACGATGTCTGCTTAGTACGTACATGTGTGTGTTTGATTCCCTAATATGGAATCGGGTCTGAAATTTCAATATCATGTATTTGGCAACGTAGTCTCTGAGTCGTGATTTAGTTCATACGAGGGCCTGTTTGCTTCCTGCTTTTTTAGGAAGGGAAGTGAATGGAGGAGTTACTCCCTGATTTTGCTGATATTTAGTTTATTTTAAATTTTAACTAGGAAACTTTTCTATTACTGAGCAATGCTTTGTGACACAAGGTGATTTTATTTTATTTTTTCCTCCTACCTGTAAAAGGGAATAGATGGAGGAAGGAGGTTTGGAGACTGTATCCATTGCCATGTGTTTCATGAAATGCCGTGTTTATGTGGAAAAATCCTTTTTGTTTGGAATTTGACTACCTAATAATTTCTCGTATGGCTTGGTTCTTCCTTCTCAGAAATAATCATTCCCGTTTCACTTAAATATATTTAAATGCTTAAACCAGCCGATTTGTGTGGTTTAGCTATAATGTCGTTGGTTAATACCTGAATATTTGAGCGAAAGCGGTATTTTTTCCGTTGTTAGTTTAGTGAGTAGGGTCGTGGTTTTTTCGGGTTCTACTGAATGGTTAGATGGAAGTTTTTGCTGTATCCAGTGATAAGTGTCTTATTTATAGACTTGGTGAGAGGGAGACACGGTGCAATTGCAGAATCGAATGATTCGTGGCTAGTGTACTTTGTTCTCTGAATGGCCTGGAGAAACGTTAGGTGGTGTCTAACGTCCTGGTTAAGGTTCTCTAGAAAAGTAGGTGAAGGTGCTAAATTTCAGTCAGTAGGAAAGTTCTGTTTCATGTGTGTGTGTGTTTCACTCTCTTACTATGTAGTGCGGCCTTCTCCTTCAAGAAAAGATGAGATCACACAGGCGCTTACACTTTTATAATAATCTAATTTTTGGGTCAATAGAAATGAATCGAGGCATGTTGGGCGGAAAATGAGGCCCTTTTCGATAAAGTGTTGACATCTATTGGGCTATAGAAAATATTTGAAAGACTGGAACCCACGTAAATAAACTTGTCACTCGGAATATCTATGAGAAAGTTGAAACAAACCATTCACTTTGTAATTTGTCTTTGCTTTCGGAAATATTATAGGGTAATTTTCATTTTAAACACCGGTAATTTTATCTCTTCCTTATTATGGTAGTATATGTTATGGTTATTGAAATTTTATATGCTCATATTGTATCGCTGCTTGTGGTGGATAGTGAGAGATAGAGAGTTAGTTTTTGATCGATTTATATTAATTAACTTAGTTGAACAATGTTATTAACCTATAATATAATAAAAAAAGTGAAAAGAAAAATAGACCAAATGTTGATCACCTATGATGAAGACCCTTTCGTAAATTCCCCTTCGATGGAGGCCACAATCACCAATCCATCTCCCGTAACCCTCGTGACGATCCCAACGTTACCAACCTCATTCCGTCAGTCTAATGAAGACTACAATCTACGTGAAAGATGTTGCTCAACCATGCCATACACTAGCTTAAATGCTGCATGAATAGGGAAAAGAAAAAAAAATTACAAAAATGTGGGTTATGAAAAAATATTTTTAGAAATACGACACTTTAAACCATCTCTTAAAGAGACGATTTCACTTTGTATTGAAACCACCTTTCATTTGCAATCAGATTAAATTACCTCTTCAAGAAATGATTTTATCAGTACACTTCCCTATCCCTTAACTATCATAAGTAAACAACCTAAATTCATACAACTCGATCCAAACATACCTATGCCATCTAAAACAAACAACATAAGCTCATTTAGATATTCCCAATATGGTACAAACTTTAATAAAATCAAGCTAAGCACTTTTGCAAGTTGTAACACATAAAAGTCAGAATCATTCAATATAATTACTAATCTAACATAACAGTTAAATTGGTAATAGTTTGGAAAGCATTACTAAGTAAAGTTAAACTTAGGAATATGTACAAAATATGCATAAAGCTGACTATACGTCCAAATATTCAGCAAATAAAAACAATCAAAATCTACTGCCTACGTTGTCTACGTGTATAGGCATGCCTCTCTCGTACATCCACTTCAGGCTGGGGATGAATAATTTGATTCGCGTCTAGTTGAGTGATCTATGCTCCATTCTCTAAAAAATACCAGACTTAGTGTAGTGCATAGGGATTAGGGTAAGGTCGACTTGCGTAACCCTCTCGCTCATGTCAGCATCACGATCTCTAAGGCGGCCCTTAAATGGAGTTGCTAGAGTTTACATCTATCAACTTATGCTCTCATCAAATGGGGTATGGATTTGGAAATGAGGTACAATTAGAGATGTTGAGGGAGAGTAGTGTGGAGGAGACATATCGTCTCAAATTTGTAGGTTGGCTTGTTTATGTCTTAGGCCTCTTTGTCATTTATGACCACATCTCCAATGGTACCCTTCTCGCTATAGTTCGTTTGATGGGGAGTCATCATCATCATCTACATTTAGATTAGGTGTGGGTAGGTTGCCTAGACAGACCTCAAAAAGGCTCTGGATGACGTTATCAACCTTATGCTACTCAGTCGCAGTGTTTTTATCTGACATTTACAGTAGCCTATGTATGAAATCCACTTGTAAGCTAAAGATAATAGTTTGACTAGCATAAAACAAGAGAAATGAATGGGTAATAACAATAGGATGATATATATCATATACATCTAGGAGGCCCCCTGACTTACTGATATATTTGCGTGTAACCTACAGGTACTAGGGAACATAGTCTAGATGTATACTAGGTAGTGGTCGGATTTGTACAATTTGATTTCGTTGGTCCTCCCAATGTGTTATCTATGATGCATGCCTAGTTGTCCAGTTGATCTCGGTTTGGCCCCTCAAGTCTATTTCATGCAAAGCCCATCTTGTGTATGGATGGGTCGTGATCTCTTGCATCCTATTGAATTGTTAGGTCATACGATTTTGATAATGCATCTCAATGATGTGGAAGCATATTAGTCTACCATCCTGACAATAAGCCGAGAGTCTAGCTATGTTCTCATGCGTGTAAGGTATTTAAACTACTTGAAAACACATCAGAATAGAATATAAAGTAACACTTCAGGAAGCTACATGTAACCAGGTTTGTAAAATAAGTACCTATTCCGCACGTTGCTAGTCAAATGAGTCTCTATATTGGCTAACTAAATGCGTAGGTAGCTTTGTGACATCAAACTTTGCTCCCCATTGGCTCATAAGTGGTCGATCGTTAACCATTGCTGTAATCCAATGGCATAAAGAGGCGATGTGAAAGAAATGATCTCATGCTATACTTGAAGAATCATTAAAGGCCCACTAATCTCCCTAGCGTCTATCCATAAAGCGATGCACAACTAGTGATACAATCATGCTAAATATGCTGCTCCCTAAGCATAGTGCCTAGTTGTAGTAAGGTCCAAGAGGAGAGAGAGGAACATGGGGTGCACTTGGTTGTTAAACTTGTTCAAGAAAAGCATACTCCTAATCAATTTCATTTTATGTACCCTAGTATAATGCTATATTGTAATATCATTTGCATCATATGGCAAATCAGTGAAATTTTTCTTCAATCAGGACAATTTCAATCGAGCACCCTTCATAGCACTCTCTTGCGAGTGAAGTTCTAATAGGCGCTATCATACATCACCTTAACCTGTAAATGCCGTAACACCTGTAACTACATTGCCATCCATAGATAGACAAAGGAGTAGAGAAATATCCTG
This sequence comes from Lumnitzera littorea, assembly GCA_024138015.1. NCBI lineage: Eukaryota > Viridiplantae > Streptophyta > Magnoliopsida > Myrtales > Combretaceae > Lumnitzera > Lumnitzera littorea. The sequence goes on from JAMXBB010000001.1 coordinate 144,827,787, forward strand.
GAGCGTTGTTGTCATCTTGTCGATGTGAAAGTGAAATGTATGTACCTTCTCCTTCCATTGCTCTACCAGGTAGTAATCAAGTGATAGTTCAACTATATGAAGGGAACTTGCCGTGCACTAATGATACTTGATTGCTCCAGATATGGGTTATGCGTGGATTTATGTGCATCTCCTGGCTATCCCGATGTCTAATTATCACCTCATGCCTACAACGCCTAAGCCAATAGTTCTCTTGCGATTGAGGAAAAATAGCCAATTTTAGAGGCATTACATGAAATGAACGTATAGTAAGTAAGTTATCAATTTGTTGTTTCTCACCTAACTACCCTACACTAGCTTATACTTATGGAATGGTTGCAAGTGAAGCAGTGACCTAACAACCGGTTCTGGATCCATTTGCACCTGTATGTCTAAAAGCAAATGGTAAACTGATTTGTATATTCAGTAATGACAAACAAAACATGAGCTAAGTGAAAATTTCCCAAATATATATATATTTATATATATTAACTCGAAATTAACATGGCTTTCCAAATAACTAGAAAGTATACCAATGGATCTACTTGAAGTTGATTAACTCTCTCGTTGTGGACATCTTCTCCTATTATATCTCTCCCCACTGCATAGTCCATAGGTGTAAGTCAAGGACCCTTCCCGAATATCTATCTCGTTTTGGAATTGTTTCTCTTGTAGCCTCCATGGATTCTTAACCTTATCTGAAGTTTGAATTGGATGCTATACAGGAACGTCAAGATAGGACCAATTGGTCTTATCGGCACATGGCATTAAGGAATGCGCGTATACACATAGCTGATTCTGTAATGTATACTAATGCCTAAAATGTGTGGTGCAATCTATGCTCATTTTCCCCATAACAGCTATAACATAGGAGTACAGAATCTTATATATTTGCTATTTATTACACGTACACTAGCAAGTCCTAAGTGTGATTGTGTGGCTATTTTTTCCCTTTTGCCCATCTGCTGTAGGGCATGGTGTAGTTATAACCTCGAATATCTGTTCATTTTAGTAAAAAATCACAACTTGATGACCATTGGTCACTTTGTGCCACCTATCAAACTTTCTCTCTATAAATTAGTCATTACTTTGCCAACACCCATTAGCTTCACTAACTTGATCCTTCATTTATTGAAGTAGTCATTGTAGTTATAGAAAGTTTTCTTCAATAATGTTGTGACTGTCAAGTTCTTAACATCTCGCAAAGCATTATTGTAACTCTCGGCAATATTGGTTGTCCTATGACCAAATTGAGCTTCGTCATCATATGCTAGTGTCCACATATTTGGATATAGTTCTCTAAAATAAACTTTAGTGCAGGGGCTCATTGTCTTAGCCTCTTTATAGTAGGCGCGAAATTTACGAGGTATTGGTAAATGTAGATATCTAATTTTTGCCCCACTGTAGTTCTAATTTTTATTTTTACAAAAAAAAGGTCCTAATTCAAAAAAAAAAATAACAAAAAAAAAATTAACAAATAATGAAAATACAAAAAAAAAAATAATAATAAGAAAAGGAAAAAATCATAAAAAATTTCGTAAATTTTTAGGAAGTAATTTATATTAGGAATAATTAGTTTTAGTGTTAGTTTTAGTTTTAGTTTAGTTAAAAATTTTAGTTTAGGAAATCAGATAGTTTAAATATAATTTAATGGTAATTAATGTTAAGACACAGGTTAACGGCCTAATGGATAAGTAGCGAAGTATTTGGGTGGATTTAGTTTGAGGTCTTGAGTTCGAGTCTCAGCAGGCACCTATGTCTTTGTTTTTCAAACTTTGCAGAAGCGAGACGAAAATCAGTTTCATATCTAATTAAATCATATGAGTTTAGTTAAATCAGATTTGAATAAAATTTGAATTTAGTTTAATTATCAAATCAGATACAATAGATATGATAGGATTTGATTTGGACTTTATAAAAGAAAAAACAACAACATAAACCCATTAGCCCCTGCAGAAACTAGCAACACGCCACAGACATTAGCATCCAACACCATGCTTCACTGTTGCACATACTGCTCCCTTACCGAACTCCACTATCGTTACAATTACACCATCCTCACAATCCTTCACTGCAGCGAGCAGTACACCCAACCGAACCCAACATGAACCCGACAGCAACTTAACGCCAACAGCAGCGCACAAACGCATCCACGTTTGTGCGCACCCATCCTTCACACGACCCTACTGTCCACACTCTACTTCTCGCGATAATCATACATGACCTAAACATCTGCATAACAGTACGCCATCCTTTTCCGATCCGCATTCTGAATTCCAAACCAACAAGCCCCTAACACCATCCCAATTCCAAACCAACATGTTTTCGACGCCATCCCAATTGAAGTCCACAAGCGTGACGACCAAAATCCCATGACGCCATTCCAATTGCAAGTCCACAAACCGAAATTCCACGCTGACAATATCAAAGTCCAGCAGCCTCCAACCCCTTGACACAAGCAAACAAAGCCAATTAATTGCCAGACCAACGTCTATCGCAGTTGCACACACATGCCCGTAAAATCCAATTGTCCCTTGACTGGACTCGGACACCGCACAACAGCCGCAACCCCCGACGTCTCCCCTTCCACGCCGTTGTACCAGCATCTGTAGCTGCATTAGACGCGAGGTGCTGCTCCTTTACTGAACCGCTCAAATCAGGTTCGAATACTAGTTTTTATTATTATTATTATTATTGATTAGTTGTTATTATGTTTTAGTTACTTAGTTATTTAATATTCTATATGTATATATATATAGTTAGGAAACTTTTAATACTAGTTTATATATGATTGAGTATGTTACATAGTTTATTTAAATAAGTAGTTGTTGACAATAAAATATAGTTGTAAAAATATATATATATTAGCTTAAGAGAGTTTTTTAATATTGTTTTAGAATTCTTCACGTAGGAAAACTTTCTTTTTAACAAAAATTAACAGTGAAAAAACTTTTTTTTTTTTTATAAATTTTAGGACTTTTAGAGAGTTTTTATAAAATAGAACAAAAGACTTAGTGAATTAGGACCCTTTTAGAGTTTTTTTTTTTTAAAACTAAATTGATAATAACGTAAACTTGGACGGTTTTCAAAATTAAAATAAATCAACACACTAAATTTTTCTAAGAGAACTACGATCGTTTGATCCCGATTAGCGGGTATGTAGGCACATTCAAGGCGATGATAAAATATGTAGAAACTTAGATTCTTTTTTTTTTCTTTTCATTTTATTTATTTATTTATTTTTAATATTATGATTAGAAAAATAATCCTAATTTTGGTAAATAGATAATGGTACCCGTTAAGGGTTTAATAGGTTAGCCCCCGAACTTGGAATCCTCTGGTTCTTCATTTAAAATTGAAATCAAAGACCGGTAGCCAAATCGTGATCAATCTACCTAATTGATTACGGGTTTTTTTTCTTTTCTTGACTTCGGTCGGGTGGCGACTCCCAAAATAATTTCCAATAAAAAAACCGGAATTTCTCAATTTTTTTAGTCGGGGATTAATATTAAATGGGTTAGGATTTAGTATTAATTGGAAAATGAGAAATTAATTTTAAATAAAGGAAACCGAAAAATCAAGCTCGACAGTAAGTGACCTTTTTTATTAGTTCTTTGCAATCTTTATTCTTAGCTTGAGTATTAAAGTTATAAGCAACATGTTGGATACACCAACGCCACAACCAACCACTTAGCCACATTGCATTCTCTCCCATAATTGTAGATTGGATCCCAGTATGACGGTCTGAAATCGAACATATATCCGTACGATCTCTTGTAATATGCGTGAGCACACATTTTAAGAACCAACCCCAACTATCCTGACATTCCTCATCGATAAGGGCAAAACCTAAGGGACTATGTGATTCTGACTGTTAACTCCAGTCGCAATTAGTAGTTTATGTTTGTACTTCTTGTATAGGAATGTTTCATCAATAGTAATGACAAGCCTAAAAATACAAAATGAGTTTGTTCAAACAATGTACAATTGACATGGTAATATATTTAACTTCACATATTAAGGTGGTTGGTTGATTCTAATTAGCGATGTACGAAGGCTTCAATACACGATCCAAATGCCTAGAAGACTCTATCAAAGAACTCATGGTCGGTAGTATAATTGTCTCAACATTTCCACTCAACCATAGTACCTAGATTAGCCTCTTAGATGGCATATAATAGATGTAGAAGCACTGCATATGATTCCTCCCACCTTCCATAAACCTGTTCAATTGCTCTACATTTTGCTTCCCTATTCACTTTATGTGCATAATATAACTATATTGTTTGCAAATGGTAGCTTGGAGATGTTTTACGTTAACGCTTAGTGGATCTTGTACATCCTTTATAAGAAAGTAAGATAGGGTGCTTGAATCCAATTGAAGGTGGCCTTAGCTTATAATAAGATTGAGACATGTGTGTGGACCCACAAACCTAGTTATTACAAAACATCCAACATACTTCTTCTTACAAGCTCAGAGTCTCTACTTGCATCCCTTTTTCCAATCAACACATCTAATAGACTAGATTGTAGATTCGGATTCCTTCACTAAGAAGTCGTAGTGGTTCATAACATGATGTATATTCATAGTCGTTTGTAAATGTTTTTTATTTTCAAATCACATGCCAACCTTAAATTCATTGTTAAGCTCTATTCACCATTATTTATACTCTCCTCATATGATACTAGTCTATCCTCAGCACTTGCCATGTAGAAAGGCATGGTTCCAACATTCCGATGGCATCCACATTTGTGGTCAAGCCTTGCCTCCAATTGTTTCTTCCATATAGCCCTTGTACTTTTTTTACTTTCTGCAACCATCATTCACTCGAACCAACGTCAGCATTAGAATTTGTTTCATCAGAATCTTCATTAATGTCCTTATAAGTCAGTTCATTCTCTATATCAGTATCTTTATTGGATTCACTGGTGATCAATGCATTAAGTTGACAAGCATGTGATTGCTACTCGGTATATGACTTGGTAGGATCGATTGAGATTTAAACACCTAAGTATCAACTTGAACTCAAATGTCATTGTAATGCACCCCCTTGAAATCATACTCAACTGTCGGGGAGGACTATTGATGGTGGGTTCATATCATGAATTTTAATATACATTTCCGTTGAACCATTGACTTTACTACGTCCTTGTGAGGAAGCTAATAGTTGTTGGATATCATAGTCATCATTAATAGGAATGGCATAAACCATGTCCTTACTCCTGCTTATAAGGGTCATTTATAAATCAACTCGACCCGATAGGTTGTCATGTTAACGTGAAACCGATCACATATTAAGCCAACCAACTGGTTGTATGTCACTTAAACTAGAACTCCAACTACTGTTCTTGAGCACCTATTGTATTACACCTCATCTTCTCTTTTCACAATATTTCCATCAATATAACAAACTAACCTCACATTATCCATTTACACTGGTTTACTATGTCAACTTCGTAAACTTCAGAGTCTGCAAATAAAAATATTAGCTTCTACTTATAGACACACTATATTGGATTTCACTAACACAATAGTAAACTTGTGTTCACTACCAAATTCTTGTAATGACACTAGATTCATTATTTACTATAATTAAAAAAAAAAAAATTACACAATCTCCTCTAGATGATTCAACAATAATTACTTGTACATGTATCACCTAATATACATGTATATATAAGATACAATAACGAAAACTAATTGTCGAGCCTGGTTTTTCGGTTTTTGTTTAAAATTTAATTTCTCATTTCGTGATTAATATTAAAACCTAACCTATTTAATATTAATTCTCGACTAAAGAAATTGAGAAATTCCAGTTTTTTTATTGAAAATAATTTTTGGAGTCGCCACCCGACCAAAGTTGGGAAAAAGGAAAGAAACCGTAATCAATTGGGTGGATTGATTATGATTTGGCTACTGGTCTTTGATTTTAATTTGAATGAAGAACCAGAAGGTTCCGAGTTTGGGGGCTAACCTATTAAATTTTAATGGGTACCACTATCTACTTACCGAAATTAGGATTATTCTTCTAATTATAATATTTTTAAAGAAAAAATAAATAAATAAAATAAAATAAACCTAAGTTTTTACATATTTTATCGTCGCCCCGAAGGTGCCTACGTACCCGCTAGTCGGGATTAGACAATCGTAGTTCTCTCCAAAAAACTTTAATGTCTTGATTGATAAATTTTTTTTTTTTAAAAGTTGACCGGATTTACATTTTAATTGATTTAGTTTATTAAAAAAAAATCTAAAGGGCCCTAATCCTTAATCTCTTTTATTTTTTATAAAAGACCCTCTAAAAGTCCTATTTCTTAAGAAAAGGTTTCTATATTATATTTATTTAAAGAAAAACAACTTTTTATGTGATGAATCCTAATAATCTTAATGCTAAAACACCTGAGCTAAAAAACAAAATAGTTTTCCATGTGGGGAACCCCTAAAAATCCTAATCTCAAAAATCCCTAAACTAATATATACAACTATCTATCGAAACAAAATAATTCCATATATTGTAATTATATAAAAACTAATACTAAAACTCCTAAACTAACATATACACATATTATATACTATGTTAACTAATAAAATATAATAATATATATAATAAAAAAAAACTAATCTTAACAATCTCTAAACTAATATATATATATATATATATATATTTATATCCATATAACTACTATTAAATAAACATTCACTTAAATCATTATCCAATCTATATAACATTAGAAAACTAATACTAAAGGAATATTCTATTA